>JAUTXW010003561.1:0-60541 GCA_030620095.1 Kuschelorhynchus macadamiae
GTGGTTTATTGGCGTAAAATTAAAGGATAGTTACCAATCATATGGCTTTATACTTTGCTAGATTATAGCATGAGAATAGTATGGTAACTGAATTTATGGTACCTGACCTGACCCATTATTAACCATGCGTGTTGTATTGATGCAAATTCTCGAATTCCACTACAATGAGTAAATCCATTAATGAATGTACCGCAGAGAGATGTATTAAAAGTGGGTGAGAGAAATTGGGGACACTTTTCAAATGATTGCCCATAATATATTTTTCTCTGCGTAAAAAAATACTTGCCTTTAACCGTGGGCGATCTTTTCTCGGTAATGTAAATATTATAAATTATATTCTTTATCTCATATTTGAGATAAGGGTTTTGCGGAAACTTTTTTTCCCTTTGTCGGCTTTTTTTGGGACTAGAAAAACATATAGTGGCCAAATATTTCTGCCCTCTTTTCTAATAGTTTGAAGGGTAGTTTTACTCATTCTTGTTACCGCCAAAATTATTTTCCTGTAATAGAATGTTACACTAAACGTTTCGAAATTTTGCAAAACCTTTCTATAAATGAAATACTGAACGAAATAATTTATTATACTTACTTAGGATATTTAAGAGAATTCTGTAGACCTTTCTCTGCTTCTTTTTGTATAAATGTAGCGACCCCATCAATTATTTCTATTGCTTGGCCGCGCAAGGCTATTCATTTACTTCTATTCTTATACTTTTTTTGGCAGCCTTTTACAATTAAACTTCCAAAACAAGAAACTGCAGAAAACACTCAAACATACAATTCACCGATGCGAAGTATAAAACTAAATTAAAAGAAATGAGAAACCTGGGGCAACCTACTCCGCTGGCTAGAATTCATCAGCAGCAAATCAACGCCCGGTTAATAAATTGATCGATAGATTGAGGCGGGTCCACGTGCTGTACCAATGATATGCTTGTACTATTCTATTTATCTATCTGTACTACGAATATTTTTTTTGTGAAAGACTATTACTCCCTTCTAAGGAAGTTTGTATTGTGAAAAATTTACCCTCCAACTACGTTTCAAGGTCCCCTAGATGCCGAAAAACGAGCTTTCTCAATTCCGTCGGTATGCCTGTCTGTGTGTGTGTGTCTGTCTGTCCATCAGTCTGGCTGTTCGTGGCATAACTAAAAACTACTTACCCGATTGACTTCAAATTTTGTTCAAAATTTAAGGTAATATGGGATGACCCGGTAACATTATGGTAAAAACCCCATATGGCGAAACAAACAAAAACAAAAATGGCTACCTAGTGCAATGTTAAGAAAATTATTATTAAAAAACTACTTATCCAATTTGTCTCAAATTTTACAGAAAAATCGAGTATTAGATAGTAATTAACTAGTAAAATTTTGTTACGAATCCAAGATGACGAAAAAATGGCGGCTCAATAAAATATTTAAAAATTCAACCCGAGAAAACCACTTATATTAAATTAAAATTTTCGCCAAGCATTAATTGTGGTATAGAGATGAACTGGTAAAATTGTGGTACGAATTCAAGATGGCGGAACAAAATGGCGGCCAAATGAAATATTTGTAATCGTGAACAAGTTGCACGTTTTACAAAGCTTTACGTTTTAACATCCCTAGATGCCCAAATATGTTTTCTCAATTCCATTTGTCTGTCAATTCGTAGGCGTAGCTAAAAATTACTTATCCGATTCACTTCAAATTTTGGTGAAAAATTAAGGGTCGTGGGCGTGACCTGGTATTATTTTGGTAAAAATCCAATATAACGGAAAAAATGGAGGCCTAGTGAAATGTTAAAAGAATTATTACTAGAAAACAAATTAAACAATTTACCTCAAATTTTACACAAAAATCAATCAATCAATCAATCATTTTACTATCCCTAACGAAAGAAAATATTCATAAGAAAGAAAGTTCCGGGTAAAGTGCAGGACACGAAGAAACCGGGCGGAGTCAATCGGTTTAGGAAGGTCCGCCAAGAAATCTCTTTAAACCAGTGGTGTCCCGTCGTCCTTTAAATAATATAATTGACTATACGCACTTCGGATAATTCAAAAATGTAACTATGCTTAACGAACCTTTATCTATATTTGTCTGTTTTCTTTCGTGCTGCACCTTTATATCTCTTTTGTGTTGCAAAAACGGCGAACTTTCGAATTTTAAAATGATTTAGTTTTGATTTTTCTTGATCGATTTACCTATAAATATATTTTTTCTGGAGTTCTGTCACTAACGGTTCCTGGCTACTGCCTACGTCCACTATTATTTTACCACACAGTAGTATTTATAAACGATTTAAAAGTCCAGATTTTACAAGGGCAGCCAGCATCAGATTCAGTGAAGGAGATGTATCAAAATTTTAATTTATGCAGTTCGAGTTTGGGCTACTTGGGTATGTCAAAAGTGGCCGTCTGTCTCCGTTTGTCGTATTACTTTATACAGGGGCCGAATTGTGAAGTACTATACAGGGCGTTTCCTAATTGCGTGCTGATGTTAAAAGAGGGTGTTTTTATGTCCTAAAAAGTCTTAATTTTGAGATACAGGATGGTAAAGTTTAAAAAAGAAACATTTTTTTCATCCCAATTCTGATGCTATTGTAGATAACTGCATGAAATTTGATACACATCTTCTATGCATTAAGAAGGTTAATTACATATGCACGACACTGGTAGAAATTTCAAAAATTGATTGTTAATAAAAAATGCCCTTTTATGCATAAAAGACGTGTATCAAATTTCACACAGTTATTTATCTACAATAGCATCAAAATTAGGATTTTAAAAAATTGTTTTTTAAAACCCTGTATTGATCTGATTACTTTTACTACTTTATAGATATTACTTATATATTTGTTTAAAGTTATCCTAAGTAAAATAAATATATTTTTATATTGAAATATATTTTGGAATCTTAGTCTTATTATTTCAATTTTTTTCACTTCAAATGTATGTCTTAAAATCCACCTGACATTTTTTCTTTCACCGCTCTCTATTTTGGAGCCTCACTTAGTTCCCTCAAAAAAAAAAAAAAGTGTATGCCCCTGGGCATTATCATATAAGTGCCATAGGTATACCAGTCAGTTTACCATGTTAGGATATAATAGATAATATTACAACACTTTCAACTACTATGTATGCATCTTTTATTGTAGGGATGATATTAACAAAGGCCATACATATTCAACCAGTTTTGCAAAGAAGCGTGGCAATGATGTTGAGAGTTTAAAGTTCCAAGATGAGTCTCCAGCGAGGTCTCCAGGGATATCTTTGTGAGTACAAATTAAGAAATCTTTCAGTAAAATATTGAAAAGTATCACATATTAGTCAAACTATTCCTAATACAATGTGCCAAAATGAATTACGAAAAAAATGTTTAAAGGTTTGATTCAAGTAGATTCTAAAACCATGACAAAATTACAATAAACACAAAGATTATGCATGCACAAGTGGTGTTTGCCCTGACATGTTTTGTAAGGGCAAACAATGCAAGGTGGCAAAATGTAAGGTGTTGGCTGTAAAAACGTTATTCCATAATTTTGGGCACTTGGTTGTACTGTTTTACAACCACATTTAAAAAGTAAAAATTTGTCTTGGTATAGGCCGTTAAAATATGTATGATAGGAAGCGGTTCATATGAAGAAAAATATAGTTTGATGATGTGAAAACAAATCTAGCAGCATATAAGAAGACTGACACTTATATAATTCTAACACCACTTTTATTTGTTCTTGATTATTACTGGATTTACTAATATTATTTAATATATATAATATAAATATTTTGTTAATTATTTTCAAGGGCATAGGTTAACTCATTGAAAAGTAAAACTATAATTCATATCGGCGTTCCGCTCATTATATTGAGCTTTCTCAAGATATTTATTTTGACATGGTTCCAAGAAAAAAATTGAGAAAGCTCACTATAATGAGCGAAACGTCGATATGAATTATAGTTTTACTTTTCAATGAGCTAACCTATGCTCAAGAAAATAATTAATAAAATATATTTATAGATATTTTAAATATATTTCACGACGATTTTGGTCAAGCATTGCAAGTTTGATTGGATGACAAGGGGCTGAAACTATTAGGATTATAATTATCCATTTCATGGCGTCTGGCGGAAGGGCAACATAATTCATATTATAAAAAGTTTTTATTTTTGTTTAGATCAAGAGATTAAAACTCGCCTTTTTTGTTCTCTCTCTTTACTCTATATTTACTATATCTCAATAATATTAGGTTTTTCATTTTGTAACTTCCATCCAATGTTAAGCTTGTTTTTGGTATGCATTGGAGGGACTCGCGCAAGGTAGAAATTAAAGAAAAAAAGAAAAATTAAGTAAAATTATTAATTAAAATAGTATTCAACACATTGATTGCAGAAGGAAAAGTTGATTTTTAAACAACGATGCCTGAAGTATACTGCATTTCATATAGAATTTACTTTAGACATTGCCTCCTTAAGAATTACATTGACCATCATTAATTTTAGGCTGAAGGGCAGCAATATATGTATTGATTTAGAGAAAATGTAGACACATCTTCCTGTGTGACTATATTTTTGTATAGCTTGCATTTTCTGTAGGCTTGGTTCATTTATACTTATACTGGTTGTAATAGTAGTGGGAGGTACAACACAAAAGTCTATAGTTTTTACTATTTTTAGAAATATATTATATAGAGTATTAAGCTTCTGGGGCAACTTAATATAGTAAGACAACTGAATTGCATTTATGTATTGAGTTGGCACATCTCTCTTTGCGAGTATGTTTTTGCATAGTGTTCATTTTCTGTTAGGCTTTGTTCATTTATACTTCTATATAATACTCTGGTGTATTACATGCTCCCTAATATTTTTAAATATATGAACATTTTTCTAGGTTACTTCAAGAAATACAGTTGGGCAGTAGGATAATCCATTTTAGGGAGAAATTAGAAAATACATATTAACAGCTTCAGTATTTGGCACAGTATGTAAAAGGCGACATAACACTTCCTGGAATAACCTGGTCAGTTCCATTATAAATCTAAGGCATTTTAAAACCTATTACACACTTTATGGAAAGGAAAAAGAGAGTGTTGCAGGGCAGAAATTCGCACAATCAAGACCAAATGCAAAAATCAAGGAACCTGCCAATTTTATTCATGAAGAATTTAACCACTTAGCTGCTATACCTGATGGTAAAACACTTTTTATTATAACTATTAAATTCCCAAAATTCTATTTGTTTATTTAGACTTTTTACATATTAAGTACTTGACTAAACATTAAATATAGTATAAAAAGAAATCACATTTATTATTATCAGGTAATATAATTATTCTTTCAAAAGATAACATTTAAATCATATTAAAGCAAACTAAAATATTATTTTTATCTCCAACCATTTTTTTCTTTGTACGTATTCAAAATATACAAAATGTCGATTTTTTTATTAAAAAACAATAACTAAGAATTTTAGGTCTAAGGTGTGGTACATCAATTATGTTTTCTTTCAAAGAACTTGCTAAATTTTTTCTGTTCTGTTTTGAGAGTTCTGTAGCTTGTCTTAATAGTAGCTATAGTTTATAATTTACTTTTATATGTATGACAACAGTTGATAATGATTAAAATAAACATGTTTTTTTTATATGCACTTTTCCCTTGCTTTGCTTATTTGAATCTCACCATCGATGAAGAAAGCAGAAAAGGAAAATATACTTTAATTTATAGATTTAGTTAAGTTAAGTTTGTAATCGTTAGTAGAACAGTTTATGCTTTTGTAATAAATCCCCATGACTAGTTAATGCATCTTATGAGTATGAGTAGGCGTGTTTGTCGTGTGCAGAATTTAGTAATAAGATCTCTTTATGTAGATATATTTGAATACTTAGAAATTGAGATAAATGTGACCCCATAGCTATCCCAATTTTTTTGCTGATAGTCATGTTATATTGAGAGTTTGTTGTTTTGTATACACTATAAGTGGTTCAGTATTAATGCATTGTTTCACTACTACTTATTTGTGTTGTTTGCCAATTCATACCATGTGGTATGTGTAGAAGCATTCTGGAGTGTACATTTCATAAGGACCATTTATCCGATGCTTGCCTCAGGCATGTCTTTATATTAATAATTTGTTTGTTCACCTATACTGGTATGATTTTCAAGTTTATTTGTTACATTATAGTACATAGTATATATATATATATATATATATATATATATATATATATATATATATATATATACATATATATTATATGTAAGGTAGAGGTAACATTCAGCCTATTCTGAATGGATTTAAGTTAAAACCTCTATACTCCAATGCAAAAACAGCCAAACTCTTAGAAAGAGCCAGTTAATAGCTATATATATATATATATATATATATATATATATATATATATATATATATATATTTATATATATTTTGTGTTTTTTTTTCTTTAACCATATATAAATATTTTGTTAATTATTTCCAAGGGCATAGGTTAACTCATTGAAAAGTAAAACTATAATTCATATCGGCGTTCCGCTCATTATATTGAGCTTTCTCAAGATATTTATTCTGACATGGTTCCAAGAAAAAAATTGAGATAGCTCACTATAATGAGCGAAACGTCGATATGAATTATAGTTTTACTTTTCAATGAGCTAACCTATGCCCAAGAAAATAATTAATATATATATATATATATATATATATATATATATATATATATATATATATATATATATATATATATATATATATATATATATAAATATTAAGTAGTAACTGGCTCTTTCTAAGACTTTGGCTGTTTTTGTGTTCGAGTATGGAGGTTTTAACTTCCATCCATTCAGAATAGGCTGAATGTTACCTCTACACTACACTACACCCAAGAAAGTCAAACTATTCTCAGAATTTTATAATTTAATATACCTACTATACATTCGTAGTGTATAAGTTCCACAGTTTGATAGCATACTCATGAATACCCAGCCAAACTACAAAAAATATCTTTTAATTGCTACTAAAATGTTATCTTACATATAATTTATTTAAATGCAATAAGCAAAAAAAAAAACATAATTACTGGTTTGTAAGTTAGGAATATTTACTTTAGTAATTTTAGGATACCAATAAAAAATATGTTCATTTCTACTTTGGTTATATATGTAGTTCAAAAATAAAAACATAATTATTTTATATTTTAACCAACTCGAGCACATAATTTGAATTATTGTTTTTTTTTACTCTAATCAATGCTTAAATATATTAATTAGACTACAAACATAGTTAGTTCGTTCTGTTAGCAACTATGCAACTACATTTTATATAAAATAAAAGATCTATTGGTTTCTTCAATAAATCATTATTACTGTAGATAGATACTATTTTCCTAATCTTAAAAATGTATATGCTATTGTAATATATAAATACCATTTATGTAAATGCTATTATTTCCTAATAAATGACTAACCCGCAAACAGAGTTTTTTATATTTTCTCTTGCTATCTTTTAGACCTATCAGAAGATAGAAAAATCCGATCAGAAACTTGCAAAACAATTTTTTATTTTTGTAAAAGCAGAACAATTCTCATTTTACTGACGTTGCAATTCTAAGATTTCAAACGAGGCTAAATATGTTTAGAATCTTGGGGATATTTTTAAAAATTTTGTATTTGAAATTTATTTTTTTCTGACCTTTATAACAAATTGTAGAAGTTGGAATCAAAATAAAGAAAAAAACACTCTTCTACCCAGATATACCTGAAAACACTTCATGACTAATAAATTTCAGTGCTTAATTTATGCTAAAATAATTGGTCATGGTTCATAAAAAGCTGTTTGTAATTTTGCAAAAAAAAAATGAAACAACATGCTTGTTCATGTTTTGTGCTATGGCAGAAATATAGTACATTTAGGTACTTATTTACTTTTAAATTCTATACAATTGTTCCTATTTTCTTAACAGTTTGAAGGAGAAGGTTTTCACCCGCTCAAGGCGTATTTTGTTTTTTATACAATGGACTATTTTGCATACCCGATATAAAAATGATAAACTACATTTGAGGACGTTTAAAAGCATGCAGGAAATTTTATAAACTTGTTGTTTATTTTGAAATTAAATGTCCAGTTAGGTATACCTTACTAAATACTTATATGAAACATCAATTCGTTTTCTTTGCGAAGGGTCAAATAAATCTATATATTTCTATTTTTTAGAATAGAACAATTTTGAGTTAAGAAATCCTTTCCAAAATGTAGTATTTGGCATAATTTTTTGTCACTAAGAATAGTTTGATTGATTTTTTTTATGTTACATGACAAAAAACAACCAATAACGGTTCTTATTAACTAAAGAAAAAGATAAAACTAAAATTTGTTACACGAACCCACCGTAACAAACTAAAATATGACCTAAACATAAATTTCCTCTTCCCCACATAGTTCAAGGAAAGATCGATTTTCGCCCTTAAAATACAAATATTGTTTAAAAAAATATGTTTTTCCATTTGCCCAAATCTACTGATTACTTAGTTTTTCCAGCATGATATGTTATAAAATATTCTAAACGTTATTTAAAAGAAAAACCCTAGAATCTCAAAAAATAAACGAAAGACCATGCGAGAGATAAATGTTTATTTATCTGACGTTATTGACAACACGCGATCGGAATTCCATTTTCTTTGACGTCATTGCGCTCTCCCTTCCATTAGAAAATATTGAAAAATTGGGGCCGACCTCTTGCGGTAGTGGTTCAAACTTTACCTGTTACCAACTGCAATTGCCAACCTAACGTATTCTCCCAAAAACATTCCAAGATTTTAGTAATTAACTTTGGTGATAGTTTGGAAAAAAACTACTAGGTTTTTCGGATCAATTTTTTTTCAGAAATGTACCTATATGTATGCTCTCCAATTTGAGTATTTTGGAATTTGACGAAATTACTTCTGAGCATGGAAAAGCTCAAGGTTAGTACCGCTATTGTTTTCGAAAAATTACTAGACATATAAACATATTTTTTTTTACTTGTAAAGGCTAAAATGAAAAATTCAACATACTCAATTTAATTTAGAAGTGTTTTAGAAGATATGTGTTAAACTTTCATCCTCAAATTCCTTTTTATAACTTCACAGACTATCACAGAAAACAACCTATTTTTGGTCATTTTACGCGATATTTTCTCAATGCTAATTGACTGCAACTGCCCCCTTAAAGTCGAATTATTACAGAAAGCTCTTATCCAAACATAGACAAACTTTATATTTCTGAAAAGAGGAACACGAGGAGAGTTTTTATTTTAAATAAAATATAGTCTATTCCAATTGAAAAAATTTGATTTTTCCGGTTTTTCTATTTTCCGATTGTCAGTTGTTTTTTTAAATGTTATATTTAAAATCTTCGTAAAAAATCTACTAACTTTTATATAAACTTTTTTTTTGTATTCCTTCCAATAACACCTTTAAAAGCGGGCCAAATTAGAAGGAAAACCCCTATCTTAAAATATGCAATAAACTGCTCTGGGTTCTTGCGCACTATGAAGTCGGCGCCTATGCATATGTCCAGAAGAAAAAAAATTACAAAATAATATTACACTTTACTAAAAAAACTAAATTTTGCAGAGTTGTAGGTTAATATACTTACTCAGGAACTATCCGCATATAAATCTGATGATCAAGATATGTCATTTGCTCAGCTATTTCCAGTGGAGAGAGTGTATCGATATTTTCGATGCTTGGTAGCTAAAAACAGTCTATACTAATTCACAATATTAGTTTATAACAATTGCAATTGCTTCTTCATACGCTAGCCTATGATTGGTTATTATATCCGATTGGATTAAATATCTCTAAACTTGAACGTTTTTCGATGCTCCAGGCTGTCATTATAATAATATAAAGTTCACGAGCGAGGCACTAATAATGGAATTTTATGATCCATCATGCATCAATATTTCTAAGAGCATTTAAAGTATATTTCAGATTGTGTACTTCGATGTGCTACCAAACCCTATTTTTTTATTGTATGGAGAGAACATTTGCTTGTATTGCCCGTGATGGCTCATACTAGACGACAATAGCCATGTTGTCAGTTTCTCAAAGACAGGTCAAAAGAAGGCGCTTCTAATGTAAGCGAAATGGAAATTATTGCGTGGTCACCGAGGTAAAAAAGATGGAAAACCATCGAAAAAGTAAAATTTTCGACATTTGTTCTTCTTTATCTCAGTAAACATACCTTCTTCAAATATTATTAGCTTCTTTCATTTTTATGCTATTTAATTTTCTTGCGTCAACTGAAAATTATTTTTTTTATGAAACTTAAGAAAAGTCGAAAATCACCGGTCACTTTGGAAGAAAAATATAAGGCATGTCAAATATTATTGTCCGAACATTTTTAGGAGTGTAATTAATTGGTAATTTACTTAATAACTACGGTAAAAAATAATTGCTAAATTGTGGCAATATCCTGATATTTGGTAAAATATACGGCAATTTACGCACTGACATGAAAATTAAAACTAAAATTAGGGAAACTGCGTATATGGATGACTGCATAATAATGGTAGGTACTCATGATAGCCAATCGCCTAATTACCCACCATGGGTCATTGTATTGTCAATATTGTGAAGTCATTCACATAGGCCCATGATAGTTCAACTTGGCATTGCGACATGTAAATCCCTTTGATATGCCACAAAACTATTCTCGGCCAATATAAGCAATTGATGGATCATTACAAACAAATATGCCTCCACACAATTATAATGGCGTTTGGTGTTACGCCAGTTGGAGCATAAGTATTTGCAGCGGCGACATAATTACATACTTACTAGTGGTGGGGTCAAAAGTTTAGCCAAATCGATTAGTGGCTTTTTATCTTCATCTTGTTTTTGTAAAAGCATTATCAGTTGAGCAGCAGCTTTATACTCGACGCCTGTTAAGCCTGGTTGCGTACGAACTTCTTCAAGAAATTGCTTTGTTAATTTTTTCAGTTCTGCGTTAATTTCAAAGTCCCTCCCTTGTTTTGAGATCCAGTGTCTGTGAATGTTAAAATTAGTTATTAAAAAAATATATTAGATTTATTTATTAAAACACGTAATGAATATCAACAACAAAACGGCTGATAATTAAAAAGACGTTTTTATAAATGTTTGAAAAACTGATTTTGATTCGGTCGATATTCGATGGCAATCCAGAACTGACATTTTTGACACGAAGTAAAAAACTATTTTATTAAAATCATGTACTTTATTAAACAAACGAAAAATCTCATAACGTGTATCGCCATCACTGTGGCCTCTCCGGATGATAAATTTGGACGTTTTCAAATATAGTATTGTTACTTTAAAAAGGAAAATAATGTTGCCGATAGTTTAAAACCTAACTAAATAATAAATATACATTTCTTTGTTCAGAAATAGCCATACTTACCAAAGAACAGTGTCTTTATCGATATTAAAAGGGAACCACACTTTGTTTCCAATCTAGATAATTAAACTCATCCCTAATGAAAATATTGATTTTCTAAACCATGAGCTGAATGCTTTCTATCGAACAACGATCAGAACGCGAAACAAAACAGAGAGAGTCCGATTGAAGAATATTTGTTGTTTAAAGAAACTGAAAACTTAATTAAAATGATTGCTATTCCAGAAGACGAATAAAAATGAAAAATTCATTGATGTCTTTCACAACCACAGTATGTTAAAGTTGGTAATAAGTAGATGTAAAATACTTTTGCATGAATACAATAAATATCATTTAAACAAAGACAATTTAAAACAATTTTTATATTTGTTGCTAGGGTTGCCCCTCGAGCTTGGAGTATCTAATATCTAAGTAACAATATGAAGTAACTTAGTTACATTTTTAATTATGGAAAAATTATCTTGTAACTAGATACTTTTGTTGACTTTTTTGTAACGGTTACTTTCGAAAAGTATCTTCAGTTACAAAATGTAACTTTAGTTAAGTTTAGTTACAAAAGAGTATCACAGTTACATATTTATCAGTCTGGGCAACTTCAACGTATAAATCCTATAAAAACTTTGGAACCAGTATAAAGCGTGAAAGCCACGCTTTATTGCCGCTCACTTTTGATGGCGTTTGATTTTATCGGCACTTTTTTATATTACGGTAGTTTCACCAAATTTTTAATACTACCCCTTCTATCATTTTTACTTCCATATCAAAAGGAAGCATAGCAAACTATTGATATGTGTGCTTGCTAATTTTAGTTTAGTTACTTGATTTGCAGTAACAAGCCGTAAAGTGCAGTTTGTTTGCTTTTTATAAATCATATAAATAAGATTACTAATTTTACCTCGAATATTAGATTTTTGAAATACATAGAGTTTTTAATGAATATATTTATTTGTAAAGGTGATTAATATGAAGATGTAGGTAGAGTTTAGGTAGTAAGTTAGTTGGGTAAGTAATAAAAATTTGCCAGGAAGCTAAATAATATGTACAGGGTAAGTCAACAAACCTGCGTTGTTTATGCTTTATAGAATAAATTTGGCAATAAAACACATTTGAAATATTATGTAGTGACCAACTGTGCATCGTGTAAAATATTTCCGCGTAAACAGGTGGGTCAAAAAAGTAGTGCAGTTTTATTTTTTAAATGGAACTTCCTATATATTAATTAATTTTTGAATTCTGGGTATAATTTTAAAACTTTTTTTCTTAAAGGATAAATATACAGGGATATTGAGTATAAATTGGACTACCATTTAACTTTTTTGCTTTATGAGGTAGAGAACAATGATGAAGGATGTAGATTGTGTTACATAGTCTTTTTTAAAATATTTTAGGAGTAAAAATTACCTTCATCAATTGCTATGTTAAAAGTTTTATTTAATTAAGTAATTTGCTCCTATTAATTTGTTCCCTGCTTTGTTATTTTATGTAGCTACTGTGATTACAGCAAATAAAAATAAGCAGGCGGATTAAAAAACTAACAAAATTTACAGAACTGAAAAATTACTAGAATTTGGTATAGGAAACACTTAAGAACATTTGATGTCTGTGTGACAGTTTATAAGTTAAAGAAAAAATATGCACTAGTGCCATTTAAAAAAAAAACTTATATTTTGCAGTTAAAGTTTTTTAGATTTGAACACATTTTATATTTTAAACACACCTTACTTCACATATTGTATAAGAACATTTCCGCTTTGCTTTATTCCTTTTTGTCACCAATTACCAAGAAAGTGATGATTGATAATACATACTATTTTTTTTAAAGACAACAATTCTAACTATATGTTAATACTCTTGGAGGTATTAATAGTTTGATAATTAGATTTGAAAGTCACGAAAAACATATCACAAATTCTACCACTTGTTGACGACAGCGCGACCCCTTAAATATACATATATGGAAGTTACGTTTTGTTCAATAATTTGTTTTATCTTTTTCATACGATAAATATGGTGGTATATAAAATAAAAGCTCATACAATTTTAAACAAAAAGTTTCTATTCACTTTTTACGTAACACCAGCACTATCCCTATAGCAGCCACTTTCAGCGGATTAATGCGTGTCGTTAATTACAGTTTTTATTCACTGGAGTATTGCTAGGTGTGCTATGTAGGTTAATTAAAGCGGTTGCTACGGCGATAGTGCTGGTGTAAAAAGTGTACAAAACCTTTTTTGTAGAGAATTTTATAAGATTTAATTTTGTCATATTTACAGTATTACAAAGAGAAAATGAATTACTGCATAAAAACCAAGTTCTTGTACATAATTTGCATATTTAGGGGGTCCCGATTTCATCGGGGGTGGGAAAAATTTTAATATATTTTTCGTGACTATCTAAATCTAACCATTAAACAAACAAAAAATAGTGTTTAATTTTTCCCGTTTTTCATATGATTTTTTGACCCACCGCCTGGAGTATAACATACAGTTTTCACTACTTTTACAAGTTTAAATGTATGTTTTTGTTACGTGTATTTTAGTATAAGAAAGTAGTAGCCTGGAGCCCCATATTTTGTGATAATTTCTTTGCCATAATTGGCTTTTGATGCCTTGGAAAGCACTCTGTTGTTAAGTTATATCATACGTACTATAGATATCTAAATATCTAATAAGTACCTGATATTGTGTTTAATATAGTTATACTAACTATGTTAAACCCAGAAAACAAGGTATCTTTTTAGAATTACTAGTTACTTTTAAAAAGTAACTTGCAGATACTAGGAACTTAGTTACTTTTTGATTAAATGTATCTTTTTGAAAGCATCTAAGATACTTTTTCAAAAAAGTAACTTGTATCTAGATACATTTTTTCAGTAACTATTTCAGCTCTGGTTGCCCTCTTATCATCAAAAGATGAAACTAAACATTTTCGATTCAAAACCAAAAGTTAAGTATTGTTGGAGATAGGATAGCCGTCGGAATTCCTTTTATCGTTTACCTCCAATCTGATTGACTTTGGACATTTAAGTTGGCAGGATTGCGATGTAGCCAGTTGTTATTTTATTTCAATGTCCCTTTGGGGTTTCTATTTAAGTAATTGGACAAGAATAGGTGTGTTTCTTAATTTTTTATTAAATGTAAAATCAAAACCAACAGTGTTTAGTTACGTTTCATTTATCTATTACTTACAATTAAAAAGTACTTAACTGAGTTTTTGAATTATAATTCAGAAGTTTTAAGGCTTACTCAGACTAACGTGGGACACCGCGAACGGAAAAGGTTGCAGAACGAGAACTAATTCTGTTAATAACAAAAGTGCTTCCTCATCTGATGAAGATGTATATTAATTATACATGATCCGAATAAACATTTGACATAAACATACAGCTCCTACTAAACCCGTCGTCGGTAAATGCGGAGGAACTTTTTGTTGCAACACCGCAGCCGCTCCCCCGGTCTTGCTTTTGGTTCAGTAGACCTTTAGTTGTAAGTTTTGTATGAAAACATATTTCCATTTGTACTTTAAACGAGGTTCAATCTTTATTTTAAGATATAAAAAAAATCTTAAACAAAGAATTTTAGGGTTTCCTTCGAACCGCCAGTATTTGTTAAAAGTTAAACTTTTCCTAAACATTCTTTTTCTCACATATTATTATGTGCGCTAATTAAATGTAAATGGCTATTCCGTTAATATGTTTTTATCTTATTTTATTTATTGTAACTTACCAACCTGAATCAAATTTCAAAAGAGATGAAGAGTAGTTGGAAGGAAGAGCTTTAAGAGCTGACAATTTAAGAGTAAAAAAATTAAGTATTACGCAAAAGTTATCAAACCTAGTATATTTACCTGCAAGAAGATATCTATTTAATAAAACAATATTAGACATTGTTCAAACTATCAACAGAAAACGCAAACAAAACAGTATAACACTGTTCTCTAAAGAATCGTTTTAAACATTTTTAGAAGATTAATAAACCTAGAACAATTTGCGACATAATGCCAAAAATAAGGCCTCAAAAAATCAAAAAAATCCGTATAAAAAGTATATAGTAATAGTGTAAAAAAGTTACATATAATTGGCAATTAATTAAAGGTAAAAAAAAACTTTCCTAATTTGTAAATTACAGAAGATTCTGTAATATTGGCTTATTTTGGGTCCTGTGACGTATTGGCCAAGCGCGTTCAGTAATATATACGTTTGTTTTTGTGGAGTATAAACAATTCGAATAAAACCCTAAAACTTTTGTATTTATTATTTGTTGTATCTTTTAAGCTGGTATAGCCAGTTACAAATATACATAAAAACACTGTCAGTGTCAGTCTTTTTTATTTCACTACTCATATCAATATTTTTTAATGTCAAACTTATGACTAAAACTTCTGAATTATAAATAAGAAACCCTGTTAAGTACTGTTAGTAATCGATTCATCAGGTAAAATTCAAAATTGTTTATTTATTTTTCACATTTAGTAAAAATGCAGAAAAATACTTAGTCCGATCCAGTTAATTAAATAGAAACGCCAAAGCGGCACCGGAACTGTGAAATAAAGTAACAACCAGCAACATCGCAACCCTGCTAATTTAATGTTCGACGTCAAGCAGAGCGACGATAAAAGGAATTCCGCCGGCGGTCCTATATTTATTCATATATTATCTTTGCCTAAATATCGATGTGTCTTTTAATTTTTTTCAATAAAAAAAAGTTTTGGTAAAATCCAAGCCTAAAAAGCGAATCTGAATCAAGTCAAACCAATTTAAATTATCTAAAATTTCTCTGAAATTCTTGACTAGGTAGGTATGTGTTTCTGTATGATAATAATAATATAATTATACTACCTTAAGACATTTAATACTCTCATGATCGCTGCTGTCGATACGATGTGTTCCAAGGATTTTGACCTGTCTTCCACTGGAATAACATGTCTAGTGTATTGTATCGAAAGCGGATTATCAGCAGCACATGTAGCTATGGCAAAAGCTGCGCTAGCATATGAGGAGCTGCTGCGCCTTTTTCCTTGTTTAATTCCACCAACGATCACACCTGCTTTGCCGACTGATTCAACAGCAGGATCGTGCTGGAAGGTTCGGACAACAGTTCTAGTAGTTCGCCTTGCAAATTCCGGCTCACGCCTCTCTCCCTCTTTCTGGGTACGCTGATAAAAACTCTGAAAGTACTGAGAGAAAAAGGTAATTTTAACAATATTGTGTACCAGAATGTTCCCAACAAACGAATTTTTTTATTAAAGAAACGGCCTAAGTTTCGTTTTTTAATAAGTATAGTTAGATACTTCAACAGACTTTAAAAATAATTCGAGAATTGGCAGTAAATTCAAATAATTAATAAATATCTTCAAAGAAGCATATATAGAAAATGTGAAGAAAAAGCGTTTAGAATTTAATTTTTGGTCTAAGTTTAAAGAAAAAAAATGAAAAAATATATATATAGTAATATTTTTTGGCTGCTACTGAGGTGATACATTTATGCCAGACAGAAGTCTTTTTGTCAATCAATATCAACTAAACGGTGATGATATTTAAGTGGGACACGCGAATTGAAAGTGGATTATTTTTTGTTACGAGAAATTATATTAAGTTGCCGATTTTAAATAGAGTTATCGCAAATTTTGTTGGCTATTAACCAGTTTGGACGTAAAGCTAAGAAGGCTTTGATATATGATCCGAAAGTTTACTACCAAAACAATTTTTATTTTTGATTATTATATTAATTCAGTCCTTAGTAAAACTACAAAAAAAAAGAATTTGACAGATTTTTGACATTTTTTTTTTAATAGGTGTATTTTTTTTGATTATTTTATAATTTCTTAGATATCAACTTGTAGGTTTCAACAGTCTACCTGACACATTTTTTTAATACATAAGCTTCTCCAAAATCTCCCTTTAAAAAATATTTCTAATGCAGAGATTGAATCAAAAATTAACACCATATCAAACGTTTTTTTTTAAGTTTTACCCCATACATTTTTTTATTGGATGTACATATCAGGTTTTGCAGATCATAAGAATATACATTTTGTTGGATTATGTAGGGAGTTTTAAAAGTTACGGTCCAAACCTCTGGACGGTAGTGTATCTAAATTAATTCCGGGTTGCGACCCCTTTAACCATCCCGAAATTTTTATTATAACATTGCTGGCCATTTTTCAAGAAAATCAAATTCCTCAGTCTTTTATTATATTATATAACTTTTTGATCTCTTAGATTTTTTTTAAATCTCTGGAAATGTACGAGGCATTTGCGGCCCTGTTTTTTTATGAGATAAATTACCTACAGTTTCAGACATCAATTAAGATACACCCCATAAAGTCTTAAAATAATAATCAAACAAATTTATGATCTGCAAAACTGGATATCAAAGTATAAAATTATATATAGGATACATTTTTTAAAAAAGGTTTGGTGTGGTGTTAAATTTGGGCAGAATCTGTATATAAAAACTTATGTACTGACATTTTTGGCTCCGATGGAAACACTTCATTTATTTTTATTTATATAGCTAAAGAAAAGAAAAAGATATTCCATATTACTTAAACTTAAAACCAAAACGTTAACATTTAATATGGTGTCTATTTTACAGGGTGTTGAAAAGTACTCGAATAAACTTCAGTTGTACTATGGCGCTAACTAACTCAAAATTAACTTCTGGACACCCTGTATAATTCATGTATATCATAAGATCAAAAAACCTTAGATAAATGAAGGATTATGAGACCCTATTTAAAAAATATGTAAGGTGGAGTGTTGAAAAGGAGCAGGTTGGTACCTAGAAAAAAACATAAACTTTACAAAAAAAATATAATTTTAGAAATTTTTAAATTTTCGAAAAATCTATCGTATTGTTTTTTTGCAATTTATACTCAGAATATAGTACTTCTTACGAATTTAGGTTATTGGAAATTGGAAACTAGCTGATTATTAACATTTGCAAGGAACCTAGTAAACCGCCACTTAATATATTTTCTCGTTACGAAAATATTCCGCTTTATATATTATTTTTATATATTTTAATTTTATATTAACTTACCAACCGAAATCAAAGTTAGACTTCAAAAGTGGGTATGTGTAGTTGGAATGAAACAGTCTGAAACAAGTTGTTTTCGAGGTAATTGGAAAGGTGATTTTTATTGTAGTATTATACACTTAGAAATAGTTAATAGAGTCGACACGACTCTTGTTCACAGACTCAGTCGCTGGGTTCCTAGACCAAAAATGTTTAAAAAATTTAAAAAATTCGTATTGTTTGATGCACCAGCCTAGAAAAAATAATGCCACAATTTTGGTGGAGCCTATAATAACTGTTGTGCTTCCGATGATAAATAGTGGTATAAAGGTAAAGCCGATAGGTGTAAAAGCAGATTTTTGAGAAATTTTAGAAATATAGTGTGCACGACCATTCATCAATCGCTTTGAGCCTTAATGCCAGCGTACCTCTGCTATCTCCGACAACAAAAACTCCTAGGCAGATCAAAAGCCCCATCTTTTTGCTACAAGACATGGTATTAGATTTAATTTTGTAAAGTTCTAGTAAGTATTTGATGCGTAATTTTGTATACGAAATTAACGTAATAATAACAGAAAATAATAAAGACAAGACGTATTTGGTTTGGAGATTAAATCTTCAAATTATAGCTATGTACAAATTAGATATGTATGTACGTAACTGTTATAATTATTGAGGGGTTTCTTCCTTTCAGGTAATAATAAGTGGTGTTTACTTCTTACAATATATTTAATATACAGGCTGTTAAAATACTTCTTCGGCCTGGAATAATTGCTTTCTTCGATATACAGATGATTGACTTAAATCTGCTCTGTGGATTTAGTAGTTTCAATATAATTTTTTGCATTAATTACTAAGTATATAAGTCGCTGATTTTAGACATTCTCGCGGTTTTTTATACTTATATTGACCAATAATAACCACTTTATTTATACTGGGCGGATTAGAAAACTATTTTGATCAAAGCATATCTGTACTTATCTTACATGGATAGCACAGCTTTTAGACAGGATTTTAGTTGTTTAAACAGTCTGATTTGAGAAATGTAAAAAATTTTAATAGCTAAAATTTTAGACGGTTTAAAATATATATTTGAGATTCTCGATTAAGTAAAAATAATGCTTTCATATTTTTTACATTCAGGGTGTGATATCATTTATTTAAAATTTGCTCCAAAAATGGTTTAGGTCAGTGTCTCGCGAGGATTAGGTTTTGGGTGTCATGGGCGTACATCTTCGATATTCTTTAGCAGTATAAATAGCAAAAAAAACATATTTTGAAAACTCCTAAACCAGTGGCGGCTCATTGTGATTGATAATGGGAGGTCAATAACAAATTTAAAAATAGGCATATTTAAAATAAAAATAAATATCTTATCTCTAAATTGAACTTTAAATTCTCTTGAAGTTCAGGTCTACTCTTCGTTCTTTAGAATTGGAAAAATGCTGAATGACACGTTCATTAAAATTGCACGCACATTCCTTTTATAAACGATTTCTCGATACTTAACATTGCTAAAGCGGATAGTATATCTTGGCCCATCTCCTCAACAAAATATATAAGCCTTCGAAAAACCCCTGGATTTTCAGACAAAGCCGTTTCATCATGGCCACGTAGTGCCAGCTCGAATGCCCCACAAATTTTACACAAAACGATTTTCGGATACATTTTCATTAAAATCTCTAATAGATTTTCTATAAGCTGTGTTTAGCTAAGTGCGAATATCAACATTTCCGACCGTAGCATAGTTCACCGAACGTTTCATGTGACCTGCAGAAAACGCATGTTTTTTTATTTTTTCTATTCAGTGTTTTAAGTCTTTAACACCGGTTTTGCACCATAATGAGACCGACGAGTCCTTAAAAAACAACAAATAAACATAACAGTAAAATTAATTAGAGTCTTCACAACCACATATCCAGTTAGCTAAATCGTATTACTTTTGCGAAAGTTTCGATGAACCTCTTTATTTTTGTGTTTACTAGTTTGTCGTATACTAAGTTCTGACAAATTGCGACCACTTATCTTGAATTCGGTTATTTTCTGAAAATTAGGTTCGCTAGCACTCTTTAGTTGTTTAATTTTTTGCACTACCGACATTTTATTTCATCTACATTCACAACTCAAACATAGACCACCTTGAAATTGGATATTTTTGCAAAATTAAGTTCGTAAGCACTTTTTAGTTGTTTATTCTTTTGCACTAGTCACTACCAACATTTTATTTCTAGTATATTTCCAACTTACACATGGATCATAAAAATAAAAAAAATATATATTACAAAAAAACAGTATATAAAACAATTTTCATCGATTAAAAACGTCCGAAACAACATAGAGTTAGAATATCGACCGCGTGACCTCTGAACAATTGAACTTCCGCATGCCGACGTGATACCGCGACCGATCGATCGAATTATGTGAAGAGACCGGCTGATGACCCAAATCGCAATTTCATATTCCATTTGCTATCACGTTCGGCTGCCACTCGGTAGCTGTCAAAGATTCGGGTACTTTCGTCAACCTTTAAGGTAATCAGGGCAATTCGGACTGCCCAGTCTAGCTTAGTATAGCGTATTTTATTATGCCTAGGAATGCAACGAGACCATTTGAACCGCCGCGCGCAGCTAATAGTGTAGCGTATTTAATTTTTCCCAAGGTTTTATTACAACTACTAGGAGGGACGGTCAAACGAATAATTTATTTTCTGAAATATTTTTGGGGGGTCGTTGACCAAATGACCCTATGTCCTAAACCGACAACAGTCAAACTGAAAACAGAACGATTTAGGGTTATTGTACCGGCATTCAAAAATTGTGGAAGTCATTGGTGTCAATACTTGTATTTTTTTGGATTACATATATTATTATATTAAAAAAACCTGTAGTATACAGAGTAGCCCAATATGGATGAAATAACTCCCTAGAAACAGAAAAAAATAAAAAATGGTCACACTTCTTTTATTTTTTTGTATATAAAAACATTTTTTTTAACTATACAGAGTAGCCCTAAGAGGATAAAGCAACCACTTGAAATTAAAAAAATAGTATTGCAGAAACATTTTTTCACTATACGGGTTAGCCCGCTTTCTGAAAATTAAAAAAATTGTACTTAAAAAGCATTTAGATTGTTTTGAAAACAGTAAAGTAGGTCAACTTTCCTTTGTTATTTTGTATTTTTCCATTATATAAAGTAACTCTAGGGGGATGAAACAGCCCTCTTAAATGGTGAAGCACGTCAAATGCCTGCTATTTTCTAATACATTTCTTCTGTTATACAGGGTAGCACTGGAAATATAAAGCATCCCCGAAAGCAGTTTTTTATTTGTTTTAAAGTGGTTAGTTAAAAAGAAATAAACGGAAACGTGTCAAATTACATTTAACTCTTTGTATTTGTAACCTTTCTTCTTCTATACAGAATAGCCCTAGAGAATTCAAGAACCCCTTAAAAATTCATATATTTTTTATTTCCGTAAGCTATGTGGCAGAGATTTGGGGTTCTACGAACTAGATAATATTTTTGATATAATTATTATAATTCAGATTCTACCGACTATTATTTCCATCCTGTCCCATAAGGGCGGGATATCTATAAGACTTGTTTAAATCTATGGCGGGTTATCATAAAATAGGCAGAGTATTTTTTGTTTTATTTTGAAACTATTATCATTTATATTATAAAAAAAGTCGAGATTGACGAACGGAGAAATAAGGAAGATCTGGATCAGAGGAAAATTTCGTTAATTGAAAACACTAATCTAAATTAAATATCCTTACCCCTAAGATGTATTGAGTAGATTGATGAACCGAGCTAATGGATTGCCTCGCTTGGTCCTCACGTGTAATGTAAAGCCTTTCCTCAAGATCGGCCTCATCTAATCTATCGTCCGGGTGTATATCACTTTCGAAAGAAAGACTTTTCTCCCTCTCTGTCTTTCGTTCCAATCTGGGTGACGAAATGCGCCTATATATATTTTTTTTCTTTTCGTCGTCTTTCGATTTTCTTCTTTCTTCAGATATTTTCACAACAGATCCGCTGTCAACGGAAGATCGGATTCGTCCATCAGATGATTTTTTTCGGTCTTCGATTGCTGCTAAGGAACTCTTGCGAAGTTCATGAGGCTTAGTTCGGCTTTCGATAAAATCTGGTCTTCCTCGATCTTCTAGTCGAATCCTTCCTGGAAGTTCAGATTTTCTTCGCTCGGACAAAATAGATTTTTTTCTTTCTGATGTCACGTCTGACTTACGCCTCACTTCGTGTGGAATTACTAAGGGTTTTTCCAGACGAGCACTATCAGATTTTCTGCGGTCTTGCGACTTTCGTCGTTCTATCTTTTTTTCTTCAAGGATGTCTCGGCGTCTCCTTTGTTCAATGGTGAGTTTAGTTATAGGAAGTTCTTGACCACAATTAACGCAAGGATCTATCCCGACGTCTAAAGAAGAAACATACTGTTAAAACGGAATTAATCTCAAAGAAAATTTACTCTTGAGTTGCCTTGAAGCTGCATGTTATATACATATCTACATTCCAGATATATTACCTTTCTATTGTTACACAAGTCTAATTCCGGGTCCAGACCAAACTGACAAAAGTGTAACATTATTTGTGGCAAAAACACGACATGCAACAAAAACACAACTTTTGAAAGTAAAACAAATTTAAAATTAGTGTCCACATAGCCAAGACTAAAATACAACAGATAATCTAGTTTCAAGAAACAAAACTATATTAACTGAGCCTAAGGTAGATTTTTTTAAAAATATTGTCGCATGTATTGTTGTAGTTGAAAACAAATATTTGGAGGTTTGGAAAAAATGACGACGAAGAGCTGCTTATAGCAGCCGGTATCTTTTTTCTCGGCTGCAAGGAGAAAAAACAAGCGTTCTTGGGTTAGACAAACATTAATGAAACGAGATAATATAGATGCACTATTAGTCGACCTACGTCCAGCACGTCAAGCCTAAGAATCGTTAACTGGATACTGCAGACAAGTACTGTACCCTAAGCTACAGACGTGAATTCGTCTAACACAAGTTCAAACGGGAGGTAAACTGACTATTGGCGTTTGATTGCCACCTAAAGCTGAGCAAAAACCTGAAAAGACCGCAACACATTAAAAAATATTTTCTAGTATTTTACAAAAATAAGAAAATATATTTTTTTTCTGTAGATTGTTTAATATAATTTTTAAGTGCAATTTCAGTAAATAGTTACTGAACATGGAAAACCCACAGATTTCTTAAGACAAATAGAATGGTATTTTTGAAAAGCTATTTGTTTAATGTTATCTACACATGTTTCTGTTTCTAATATGTCCCGGATTGCTAATTTTCCTCTCTAGGTCGAGAATTTGTCTTCACGTAGATTTTACTGCTAGAAAAAATAATATATTAGCTCGACATTTGGACATGCCTATGAAAATTGGAATGGAGCATCGCTATGTTCTTCAACCAATATTATAACTTTTACAATATACTAACTTATGTTCAATTTAGAGGTATAGTAGAGATGACGAGTGTAAAAGACAGGGAACTTTAAGAAAAGCAACCAGTTGGATTCGTGGAGTCTGTTTGATTTCCGTCTGTGTTTAAGGGTTATTAAAGTAATAGCGGAACACAATGGATAATAGTTATAATCAGAAAATTAGTTTATAATTCTATAGTTGTTGTTGAACTGAACAAAATATGTACTATAAAAACATGTGTATATAAAATATAAATTGTTGGTACGCATTCTGTTTGCAGCAAAGCAACAGTGATAGGCTGCCAGCAATGTAGCAGTGTATCAAGTGAATCACACCTAACCAGACTTCTAATGAGAAATATGACCTTTGAGAGTTTTGGGCTAAACTCCATAACATGATTGACCCACGTCATTTTAGGATCCAAAAGTACTCCCAGGAATTTTATAGGGGCCTCAGCAGATCTGTATCCACCCAGAACACCGCCACAACTAGTAAAATTAGTATTTTGGGCCTTGGTGTTTTTCAGGGAAAGATTGTTTGCTCTAAACCAGGTTTCAGGGTTACTGTGATTATCAGACACTTTGTCTGCTATGATAGATGAGCGATTGTAAGGGAAGTAAATTGTGGTGTCATCTGCAAACAATAGCAAATTCACATCCTTCACAGCATTAGCCCGATTATTGATGTATGTTAGAAACAAAGTTGGACCCAAAACCGATCCCTGTGTTACGCCATGCTTCACATTTATTCTCTTTGAAACGCTTCTATTATTGGACACAAACTGCAATCTATTCTCCAAATATGATTGAAGCAATGTGATGCTGCTAGGTTGAAAATTGTAGAAATTAAGTTTTTGCGGGAGTATAGAGTGAGAAACGCAGTCAAAGCCTTCGTCAAGTCAAAGACTGAATGCAAACACATCACAACGCTTCTCAAATCTTTCAAGAACATTTGATGTTAAGGTGTTAATAGCAAGAGTAGCTGATTTATCATTTCTGATGCCAAATTTACTTAAAAAAAAAAGATTGGAATAACAGGGGCCTTTGCCAGACTAATTTCACAAAAAACCATTTTGTGATCTGAAATACCATCGGCAGATAAAATACCACATTTTGTTATTAAAGAGCGATTACTGACAAAAATTGCATCGATTAATGTACTTGAAGTATCCGTTATTCTTGTGGGTTCATCTATATTCTCAACATTTAGCAAATTAGTATTAAAATCGCCCAAGCAAAAAATATCATCTACGGTGGGATACAAAAAGGCAAATACATTGTCAAAATCGTCTACTACGTTTTGGAAATTTAACTGTGGTGGTTTATATACAACCAAAAAAGCATAAGTTTTGTTTAAGATTTTTGTCTTAATCGCCAGAATTTTAAGTTTATGCAATTTTATGCAAATCGAAATTCGAATAACAGTTCCTAAAAATTCTTAACATAACAGAAAAATTAACCGATTTGAAACGCCGTACTACAGTTAAAAAAATCTAATTAACCTTGCTATGGTTGAATTATACTTACCTGTCAAAGTATCTGAACTGCTCGAAGGATGAACTGCTGGAACAGCAAGCAGATTACTTTCATCTTGTTCTTCCTCAGCCTCCTCATAAGAATCGACTTTTATAAAAATCGACTTGGGTATACTTCGTTTTCTCTCAGGAGTAGCTAGGGAAGTTGAAGGCCTTCTACTGTTTGCTTCCTCTTCATCTGTGGCGAAATAATTGTAAAATTTGACAAATTTAGCTTTGTTGGTAACGGTCAGATGCTTGACTGACATAAAAGCACGATGGACATACATTGACTCTTTATTTTCATAAATAGGCCAATCACGTTTCTCTTTGAATTTCTCTTTCTTTCTTTGTGGTTTGCATGTCACTGGCAAAGCTAAATTCGTCCACTTGTAACTTTAAATCTATCATGTAAAAACCTCAAGCAATATTTTACAAACAAATGGTTTTGAAAAGTTAAATAAAATATTTCAGTGGTAGCCTAAGCGAAATATTGAAAAACTATCTTTTAACAAAATTTTCAACCACGATATATATATGGTAATTCTGCTTAAGATGGCATACTTTAAATAATATCGAGATACCTATAACTTAATCTTTAGCACAACTGACAACAAAACGACATAAAAGGAAAAAAGTCTACTATTGCGACTATTTATAGTACTTTAAATACAGCGGGTTCTAGACACTTTCAAAAGCCTTTTGAATTTCTCATATATACAACTCACCTATTTCTTTTGATTTATTTGGGAACTATCTTCAATAATTCTGCTTTTTAAGACATCAATATTATGAAGTAGAGGTTGCTTGTACCGGGTGTCTTATTAAGAATGGTCTCTGGTCATAACTTGGTAGCCGTTGATCACACAATTATGAGGAAAAAATATTTAAGAGTAAATCGGCCAAGAAAAATCGCTAGAAGTTCGAAAAATGGCCTCAAGGGGGCGTAACAGCTACACAAAAATGGAAATGCCGATTTCTCTTGAAGTTTCTTTAATTCTTTAGGCAATTATGCAACTTTTTGCTGCTTATCATTTTTTTTTAATTTTCAATAATAAAATGGTAGGGAAGGTCAAACTTTTTTTTTCAAAAACGTTTATATCTCTGTTTTGGATGAACCGATTGGATGAACTTGGTGTCAGAAAAAGCCATTTTTTTTGCTCTTCGCGTAGAGCTATTAACTGTACCGTAATGATTCTATTAGTGGTCACTAGATGGCCTTTTTTCATAATTCTTCAAAAAGTACGAATTTTCTCAAAAAAATCAAATGGTGTGATACGATTTTTTTGTCATAATTTAATTTAAGGTTATAAAAGGTATCGAATAGTCAAACAAAAAATCTAGGTTCGTATTTAAATTTAAAAAGTTGGTGATGGTCGCTCGAATCCGAAACGTCGGATTGAAAAGCTAACCTCGCCAATTTGTAGAGGAGAAAAAGTGACAATGATGAAGTAAAAATTATTTTCATCTGTCATTTCAACTTAGCCTAAAATGATAGAAAAACCATAAGAGTTTTTTTTTTGTTTTTTTTTGGTTTTTCTAAAATTGTAGGCTTGCTTGAAATGACAGATGAAAATAATTTTCACCTCATCATTGTCACTTTATCTCCTCTACAAATTGGTGAGGTTAGTTTTCGGCTCGGCGTTTCGGATTCGGACGACCATCATCAACTTTTTTAATTTAAATACGGGCCTGGATTTTTTACTTTATTATTGAATACCTTTTATAACCTTCAATTAAATTATGACAAAAAAGTCGATTATCTGAAGAAATAAGAAAAAACGCCATCTAGTGGCATCTTACGGCAGAGCTAATAGCTCTACGTGAATAGCAAAAAAAGCGCTTTTTCTGACAACAAGTTTACTGTAATCGGTTAATCCAAAACAGAGATATATACGTTTGAAAGAAAAAAACGTTTGACCGCCCCCCACCACTTTATTACTGGAAATTAAAAAAAATATAAATAGCAAGAAGTTGCATAATTGCCTGAGGAATACAATGCTTATATTTTCGACAAACCTTAATTAGGAAAATTCAAGAGAAAATCGGCATTTCCACTGTTGAGTTGCTGGTGCGCTCCCTAGTGGCCATTTGTCGAATTTGAAAATAATTTCCATTCCAAAAAATTTTCTTGTCCGATTTACCCATAAATATTTTTCCTCATAATAAAGTATTCAGCATCTCTAAGTATAAATTTTGATTCAAATTATTTTGAAAAAATATGGACTAATTATTCGGTTGAAAGAAATAGAGCACCAAAAATCGACGTATAAAACACCTGATTAAAAATCTAGAGTGACGAACAGTTACAAAAGTTGATAACACAGTAGGGAATTAGCGAAAGGCGATTTTTGATTTTGATTCTAAGCATTTTTCTTAGATACCGTTTTCCCTCCTGAGAAATAAAGGTATTTGCAAGTTTCTTAGCCCCTATATAACAATATTTTTTTCTCGAAGTAAACTGACTTTTTTGGACAAGCAAAAATTTGTATGAAAAATTACATTTTATTGAAAATCTAAAAATAAGGTTCATTTGTGGTAAAGTTAACCTCCTACCCTCTTAGGCAGGATAACATATTACTCTCGGGTAAGATGCCATAGTATGCCATCTTATACCAGGAGGTAAATTTCCATAATTAAGGCCATTTTGTATTTATTCTGTATTTTTAATTTTAATTTTTTAACTTTTTGTATGTGAAATACTGCTATACATTAAAACACTGTTATCTAGGTCTACTGAATCTTCTACGGGTGCGGAATATAATAGCAAAACCTTAAAAAGTAAAAAATGCCAGCTGAAAGAGAGGAGTGAGATCAATTGTAGAGCTACAGTAGGATTATGATGAAGATAATGAAGGTGGTGGTATTCATATTGGTCAAAATGTTGCTTGTTTTGGAATAAAATAATTTATTAAAAAAATACAGCAATAAAAAATAATGCCAAAGAACCAGTTGATTTTTTGTATAGAAACGTAAAGTAAGCAAGCATATTTAAAAGATTAATTCACTAAAACACCCTAAAATTATTTTAGTGTGAAATGAAGCACAAAAATATTTGAGGATGTATATATTTCGTGAAAGAACTTGGGTAATACTAAAAATAACGAGCATATATTTCGAACTACAACACAAACAACATCTAACTCACATCTCGAAACTAAAATATTCCTAAAGATCCGTTGTGGATCGTAACTAAAAGAACGACTATCACTGGCTTCCGAGCAGTACCCGGATACAGAACTTGCCCCACTAGGTCTTCTCAGTGGATACTGTAACGTACTACTTCTTCTTCTATAGGCCTCATAAATTTGGAGGGTATTGTCATCTCTGCTTTGTAAATAGTCTGTCACCGATATCTTCTCTGTTTCTCTTTGTACACTTGCATAAAAAACTCGTTTTAGAGATGTCAAGACGCTGATCCCATCGGTAAACATTTTATAAGTTATGATGAATGTATTTAGGAAATCAATTGATAGGAATCGAAGATCTGAAACGGAGATGATTTAGAAAATTGATCTATTTCCAAGTTCCATAGAATAGTAAGGGTTGGCGATTAATGCAATGTGGGGAACATTAGCATATCCAAAAAAATATGTAATAGAAAAACAAATGAAAAATAGACTGTATTGACCCAACATAATTTGTCTAAAAAGAGACATAGTAAGTGAAGTCGCGTAGCTATAAAAAGCTTACCATCTAAACTGCTGGCCGCCACAACTGCAGCTCCAACAATATTCATGTAAGCTTAAAGTGAGATATCTTAGAAACGAAGGAATATATAGCGATGCGGTTTTCCACATGTTATGGACGCTTTGATGCAAAATTGCTCCAATTTGTTTGATATAAAAAGATTTGTAACAAAATACCGCAATCGTTAGGACGGTCATATGCCTGATGGTTCGGATTTTATTGGACAAAATTTGAAACAACTACATTTCTAGAGCACACTTGGTTTTCTCGAACGGAACCAAATAGAGTTTTGTATCGTATTATTTTTTATTTTCTGTTTGATTTTCCGTCTAAGGCTTCTTTTGATACACGATAACTGTTAAAATATTTTAAATAATAATTTGAAATTTTTGCCCCAATACATTGCTCTTGCGATCTTCGGGTCAATTAAACGCCCTCTGGTGCCTAAACAGTTCAAGTTTTCAATAAAAGCAAAACAGTTTCTGAAAGAGCATAGATTGGAGAAAAGATTCTTGTAAAGAATTTTTTTCAAAGTCTAAACAAATTACGAGTATCCGGTCGTGTTTAAAAAAATTAAATTTTCGCCAAAAATTAGTACTGTTGAAAAATAACATACAACAAAAATAACGAGAAGGCAAAAAAGTACGAAACTTCATTAAAAGTTTGAAGTAGAATGTCTAAAAAAACTATTTACGTAATTTTTTTCGACGTTTGAAAAATTTAGCCGCCACTCACCAAAAACAAATTCTATAATTTACTAGTACCCTTCAAGGATGATGTATTTTTTGTTTAAAAAGGACCAAAGACCGACCTTATTGGATAAAAACTAAAAAAGTTACGATTTTTGGAAAATTGAACTAAAGACTAAACGATACCCTTACTTTGAAGCCCAATATAACGGGACATAGAAAGGTAAAGCAGAAGAAGAAGAACTTCAGTTTATTGTCTACAACTTTCCAATTTACTATTTGTTTCTACGACGTACCGAAGTACTAGAAAATCTGACTTAAAGAACATTGCCACATATTTTTTACGCTTTTCTTATAAAATAAAAACCTCCAAAACTTCCAGTCGCCTTAGATAAACCGTGGCTACTACTGTCCGAAATAAATGAGTATATGTATATAATATATATATATATATATATATATATATATATATATATATATATATATATATATATATATATATATATATATATATATATATATATATATATATATATATATATATATATATATATATATATATATATATATATATATATATATATATATATATATATATATATATATATATATATATATATATATATATATATATATAACTTTAGGGTGTCAAAAACGATTCCTTGCTTGGATATTTTTGGGGACGCAGCCACAATTTGAGGCGCAATATTTTTCCCAATTTACTAAGATCTGTTTAGGAAAATTGTCATTTCCTACGTACGGTATATGCTGATATTCATTTCAAATAGCTGCTACCCGATTACCTTGTTTGGAGCAGCTAGAGCAGCAAAGTCCAAGACCGATATTTATAAACTTTTTATCCTTTGAAATGATTAGGAAGTGCATTTACAAAAATCAGTTTTTTCCAGTTTTTTGATACCCCATCTGTTTTCAGAATTATGTAAAATTATTTTATGTTTTAGCCTGTATCTCTTTAATCTTACATTAATTTAACAGTTTATATTCTAATAAATGTTTAAGATTCACTATACACCATTAAAAAAATGTATACAGGGTGTCGAAAATGTTTTGATACGAAAACGCAAATTTACCTTAGATAAATGAAAAAACTTTTTAATTTTGAAATGTTGATGGAAATAAACGATAACTTTTTTGATTTATGGTTAATTTTTGTTTGGGTCATAATCTCGGGCTTTGGGTTTTTCTAATAACCTGGGAAAGTTACTTTAATAATAAAAAAAATTGTGTATCCCTGTGCATTTAAAATACTCAAGAGATTGGGCGGTTTTTGGCGTCAAAGATATTGGCCGGATGGATTTGCTTCCAAAATCACGTGTCATAACAACGTTATAGAGCACGTATTGGTGCGGAAAATTTTCTGGTCGCTCCAGCCAAAATGTTCATGATAATCTGAAAGAAAAGACTTCATAAGAACTGTTATTAGAAGTATGAGATGCTATTGACAGAAAATCACTAATGAAAAAGGAGAAACAAAAACATTCTAGATTTTGTTAATTTGTGATGGCAATATATTTTCATAATAGCCAAATAAGTAAAAAAAGTTCTAATGGAAACTCGTGGCGACTCGCCATGTAGACGAGTTGCAACTTTGGGTGCGTCCTAAAGTTCGCTAGAAGTGGCCCTATATCATGGAGTATTTTAAACGCAAATAGTGTAATTTCCTCATGTATCAAGTGATTAAAGAAAATCAGAAAAAATGTCGAAATCATGACCGAAATATGTAAAAACTCACTTGAAAAAAAAAGCTTCGTTGTTTTTGTACGTACGCACGTACAAATTCGTTAAAATCGCTATTATAAATTTAACAAGTTTTTTAGTTAAAATTGAAATGTTACTTTTTACGTCACCCTGTATTCATATTCTTAACTGTATAAGTGTTTTTCTTACGCAGTTATCAGAAAACAAACCATTAAATTAATGTACGATTAGAAAGATACAGGGTAAACAATTAATTGAGTTACTTTTTTCCTAACAAAAATCATATTTCTATAAATTTAAGAGTACCGGAAAACCCGTCAAATTATTTTTTTTAAACTCTCAAGGCACACCATAGGATAAAAAAATGTTTTATATAGTTTTGCGCGGTAAGGGGAAATTTTGCAGAAAATGCCACGACTTTTAAAACAACCCTGTATATTGAAAGGGCTACTATTTCAAAAACGAAACGGCATTAGGACCTACTTGCATGAAAGTGTCCATTACATGCTAAAAAGCACTCCGCGATATAATTTTTGTTTCTAAGATAACTCACAATACTTAAAAGACAATTTCTGGTGGTACGGTTGATGAGCTCAACAATTTATATGGTTTGTGTCAGTGATAAAATTAATCAGAACCTTAAGATGCACACCCACTGAGACTAAAAGACGCAAAATGAAGAGACGAGGATATCTTCCCAAGTTTGTCGCCCGTTTGATTTGCAAGGATCGATAGTGAAAGAAATTGTTTTCCCTTTGTTTGAAGGGTGTAGAAAATGGAGTATTGTGACTAAAATTTACTTATCGGACTTATGCATTATGTTTAGTTTAAATTATTCACAACGTTTCGATTGGGGATCTATCTCCGATCAGTATCAAGTGTAAACTAAGGACCAAATCTAAAAGTGTATCTTATAGCAAGAGTCATGTTAAATGAAACGTGAAGGTAAGGCGTCAAAAGGTGAAATGTTCGTGCGCCAGAGTAAGGGTTTCCAAAAATCTGCAATATCAATACTAGGCTTGCTAGGTATGGACTTCTTTGTTATGTTCGATAAATACAGGTTCTTTACATTAGGTTACCTTCCAATGTAGTTCCTTATGAAAGATTTTTGCTTCTGACTATTGATTTTTTCCCCTGCTACGTGTGCTTTCGATGTGCCTTATCCAGGGGTCTCTTCATTTCACCATTATAAGTCGTATTTGATAGATACAACTATGTTTGTCATTTGCACTATCGACCTTCGTTTTAGTTAATAAGCTTCCTAAAGCGTTTCCCAACATGGGGGCTGTTTGTAGTTTCTTGATTTTTCGCATGTTCCTTTTTGATATGGAATAGTGATTAGCGTACCATTTGGCTGTTCTATCGTTTGAATTGAGTTCGTTTTTTGACATTTAATTGTGTTGGTTATCAACTTTCCTGTATAATAATTTTGCTAAAGTCTTTTTAATATTACTAATCTCTTTATCTAAAGACTCCTTGTTCATAACATAAGGTGTTATGCAGAAATGTAGCAACATCTTGTTTTGTTGCCGTATAATAGTTTGACTTGTTAAGGTCCTGTCCTGTGTTGGGGGTTTCATGTATACGGAGGTCTTGATCAGTTTATTTTCGCGATTGACAAGAACATCAAGAAAAAGCAACCTGAAATTTTCTTTTTTCTTACTTGATAACTTGATTGAACAGCGGATGTTATTTAGATGATCTAAAAATTCTTCCAGATGTTTATTATCCTTGTTCCATATAATGAAAGTGTCGTCGACATATCTTAACCTAACTTTGGGTTTTAATCTTGCCGTCTTTACCGCACGGTTTTAAAATCACTCTGTGTATATATTAGCCACCACTAGAGAGAATGACAAACCCATAGGAAAACCGTCATCTTGAGTGTAGAACTAGAACTTAAGAGTAGGAATTACGCAGATGACATACCAACTGGTCTATAACTGTAGCCACTAGTAAAAAAGTCCTGTCAGAAAGAAACTGATCTTCACAAAGCCTGCTATTTAAGCCTCATGTTTACATGGAGTACAATAATCCTACCATGACTTCCATTTACAGGACAGTACATTAACCAGAGGTCTAACCATTATCGGCAACCAAGCAAGGTTTTATTAGATTTCTGCATAACCAAGTCACAACCTTATATATGGTTAACAAGCCTAGAGATTATTAATTATCTTTAATTAATAATATAAATGGTCGAAAAGATCAGACAAATAGCAAGAAACTACAATCTCAAAACATCTTTCAAGTCAGGAAACACTTTAAGAAGCTTGTTAAGGAAAATCAAGCCCAATAATACAAATGAGAAGCATAATTGTGTCTATTAAATAACTTAAGAGTGCGGTCAATATTATAATGAGGAAACGAAAAGAGATGAATTAAAGAACATCGAAAGCATCCAGAGAAGGGCAAAACATCAAGACCGGATATCGCCGAAAATTCTTGGAACAACGACCATAGAATCCAATGGTCAGAAGCTAAAATCCTTCACAAGAACAACATTGGCAGAAAAGAAAATTTAAAGAAGCGGTATTTATCGAACAAAGAAGTCTTCAGCAAGCCTAGTATGTATATTTCAAATGTTTGGAAACCCCACTCGCGCGCACGAACACCTAACTTTCACGCATCACTGCCCACGAATCTACCATATAAGCTCGCAGTTTTGGACTTAGCCCTTAGTTTAAGTTTGATTACGATCGAAGATACATCGCTGATCGAAACGTAAATAATTTAAACTAAGAACAATGCAAATTCGACAAATAAATGTTATTCTTTTCGCTTTGTTTCGCGTTCCTTTTCCGAAGTGGGTGAGCAGCTTAAAAGTTTCTGACATTACTAAGAAAATAGTCATTATAATATTTAAGAAACAGTCATGTAAGGCATGCAATTTCTAAGACAAGAGAAACTATGTACTAATAAAGTGGCGGAAGCTTTGATTGAAGACTGGTTTGCAAGTAAGGGTTACAGTTTTTACCATTATCAATATTATGTATATTTTACCAGTAAGCCTTTCCATAAGTCTGTCTGGTGTTGCGTAACGAATATGAGGGATTTTGCACGAGTTTAGCTTCTTGGAAAATTTTATGTCTTTTTCGTCGTAGAAAAGCCTAGGGTCATTTCTAACATACTGGGGCAGTTTTACGGAACTGCTTTCAGACATCATAGGTCTGCTAATTTCACCAAATTGCGCATTATCGATACATCCCGCAATATCTGAAATCCAGGCTGCTTTTTCATTCACAGTGGGAGCCACAAAATGGATTACTACCTAAAATTAATAAAAAAGAATGTATCTTAAAGTTCACCATTTTTATCTTAACGATAATCTGGAAAGACTGATCACAGTTTTGAATAGCTGAATAGCACATCTAAACTGCATAGGTTGGAGTATGAGTGGGATTCCAAAATCAATTCTCAAATTAGCAGCCTAATTCATAAACCGACTAACAGAGTATTATATAACAATACTACTGATCCTGAGGACGGAAACACACTGTTATCATGTCACATTAAAATCACGTGCTATTACACAAACTCACGCCACTCCTAAAATATGCGTAGTGTCATATTACCTAGTGTTTGAATACACCAGAACCACAACGAAGTCACCTCGCTCACCTTACGCTTCTATTTTCTATACTTCCGCATATTTTCGCTTCACGGAAAAATGTTTAGTGTTGTTGTTGAGGCTACGTGAAGTTTTGAATGATTATCGCCTCCCTGAATACCGAGATCAAAATAATAGGCAAGCTGCTTGGGGGGACACTGAACAAAAGTTACAACAGGAAATTAATATTGTTTTTGGTTATGTCAATATATATATATATATATATATATATATATATATATATATATATATATATATATATATATATATTGATAATTGCATGCATATTTTAGTTTATAAGTGTGTATAAACTTTAGTATTATTATAAAAGAACAAATATAATTTTAAAAATGAACTACTTATGTTACAACATAACGAACTGTCAATCAGTCCGAATTTGTACCATATTTTATTTGTCTGTCAAAATTAGGTTGTGTATCTAGGAGTGCATTCGAAATATTTAGTTCAGTTGGTCTTAAAATTGATTTTTAACCCATTTATAGAAAGGTGTTAAGAAATCTGCTTTATCCGTTATTAACTGCTATCTATTTAATTAAATTTAGCTCTTTATTACAATTTTCATGTGATAAAGGCACGTTTAAAAGTCTGTGAATAAAGGAGTGACCTGCTGAAATTTTTTTGTGAATAAGGATGACGTGAACTTTTATGAATACAATATATGTGTGTGACGACTTATGATAGATAGAGAAATCAGGTTTTTCGTTTTTATGTGTTATAGTTAGATTAAGAAAATTAATAGATTTATTTCTATTAATGCAGTAAACTTAATTCTTGGATGCAAGTTATTTATAAAGTTTAACAATTGATTTTATTGTCGTTCTGTACTTGTAAAACAAGTAATAATATCATCAACGTACCTATACAAGTACAGAAAATTCTTATTTAATGGATGTTCGTGTATTTTTTCATTTAAATCGGTCATAAAGATTCCAGCTAACAACGGACTTAAAGGATTTCCCGTTATTAAACCCTCATTTTACATATAAAATTCACTATTAACTTCAAAATAATTTTGATTTAACTAAAAAAACATCTAAAATATCTTATTGTAGAATTTATTTTATTTATATTTATTTATTTATTTCTTACTAATAAATTTTCTACTAATTCTATTACTTCGTTTTGGTGGAATATTAGGAAAAAGATTTTGAAGATCAAAAGAAATAAATTTTGCATTTGATGGGAGATCGATACTTCTAATATTGTTTATTAATTCATAAGAATTTTTAATTCTCCATTTTGCTTTAAAGTTGCCAATTTTTTCTATATGCTTAATTAGTTTGTTAGATAATTTAGTGGATGGAGCTGTTATGAAGGATACTACATTTAATTAAAGAATACAATTTTAGAACTTGCGGGTTCATAATTATTAATTTAGATTTTTCATGGTCATTAAAAAGAGAATTTCTTTTACTGTATTTTTAATCATTTTTTGAAAAACATCTGTTGAATCAAAATTAATTTACAGTAGTTTTCATTATACAGGATGTCCCACGACGAACTCCGGCGATCGATTTCTCAGAAAGTAGGTTTTAGAAAAATTTGAAATTTTGGCAGCAAACTAAAGTCGATGGAGGCAATTCGCGCAAAATATGTTCAAGATGGCGGCAGTTCCGGTTATACCGGAAGTAAACGTTAACTTTCTTATTTTAAATGGAATACCCTGTATATAATCGAATTTTTGGATTCGTCGAAAAATTCTAGGTATATTTCATGTATAATATCCTATACCTAAGTTCAACTGTCTTTGAGATATTTTGAATTTTATGTAAAAAATGACGTTTGCAGGTCTAGACATAACTATAAATATCTGCTTATCGAAGTCTCTATTATCTATTTGCGGTTGGCTTCCTTATCCAAAAGGGTACACTTTATTGGCCTGTGGTGATATTTTTATAATAAATAAATATAGGGTGATCAAAAATTGACATTATAAATATACTTTAAAAAATCGTTAAAAGTTACTTTTTTCAAATGGAAACCCCCAATTTTATAATTTGATCTTATTTAACACTTAAAATAAGGGTCACTTTGTATAAAGTTGTCTATTCCAAAAATTTGTAGCTTTTGAGTTATTGACGATTTAACATTTTTTATTCTAATAATACCAGACGGCTTCTAAGTTTTCTTGTTAGTTGGCCACGACGGGGAAGCCTGGCGAGAACAAAACCAATTGGTTACTATCGAAACGTAATATTTGTTGTCGTTTGACAATTACCTACTAAAATATTATTTATTTATTATAGTAATTATAATAATTATTAAACTAATAATCATGCCGGGGCGATTAAATTACACACACGAGGATTATTTGAATTTGTTTATTATCTATGGGGAATCTAACAGAGTTTTAACAAGAACATGCCAGATATTTGCTGATAGATATCCAGATAAACAGAAACCGTCAGCAAACAGCGTTAAACAAACGTTGGAAAACTATAAAAATGTTGAAACCGTGAAGACAAACATTAATTAAAGAAAGCCTATTCCCATTATAGTCTCGTCTACACAAGAGCACAACTTATTTTTTCAATAAATGTTGAAAATGTCCACCTTGTACTTCCAAACATTTTTCGCATTTCCGAATAAATCCCTCGTGGGTGGCCGCTCTAATTGAAGCTGGAGATAAACTATCGAACGCGTCTCTTACCCTTGCCATACAGTCCTCTTTCGTTGTTACTGGTTTAAAATAAACGATTCCTTTTATCGTTCCCCATATAAAATAGTCTAAGACTGTCAGATCGGGGGAACGAGGAGGCCACAGGAAAGGTCCATTGTTGACAATCCAGTTGTCGTAAAACGTAGCTTGTAAAAAGTTAGTAACTGACAAGATTATATGTAGTGGGGCGCCATCGTGTTGATAGAAAATTTGACTATGTTGTGCCAAAGGTAAATTACTTAAATATTCGTTGTCCAACTCTTCAAGAATATTCAGATATCTTTCTCCTACAAAAGTTTATAGACATAATTTTACGGAAAGAAATGATTTGATAATATTCATGGATTTATTGATTTAAGAAGAAACAAAATACATCAAAATTCAATTAATTTAATCTGAAGAATGCTCAATAAAAAAAAGAAGGTTTAGTATTTTATGACTTTCTAAAGTACCCTATATAAATAACTTGTAAATATCTAACTAAAGATAACTTTCCTATAAAACTTGGGACGATATATTTTTTTAGATATGATGTGTTACGGTATGTGGACCAGTATTTGTATGAAGTAGTGTAGTGTGACCTGTATAAATAATTTAATTTAATTTATTTATGTAATAATATTTACTAAACGATTTATCTAATTTTGGATTGACGCTAAATTGATAAAAAAAATTATTGTAATATTACCTAAATAGATTATTTTTCATTAAAAAATGCCTTGTGTTTAGGCAATGTATAACTTACCATTCAAATTTTCTTCGTAAAAATTCAGTTTTATTATTCCATCGTTCCTTACTGCACAAAATACATTAAATTGCCAGGATTCTTGAAAGTTCCGCGATCTTACTGCATAAGGATTCCAATCACTCCAAAATTGGGAATTGTGTATATTGAAAAGGCCATTTTTAGTAAATTTTGCTTCATCGGTCCAAATTATATTGTCCAAAAATCTAGGGTTATCTTGTACCATTGTTAAAATAAACTCGCAAAACTGTACTCTTTTTGGCAAATCAGTGTCTTTTAGATGTCGAACCAATGATATTAAATAAGGTTGGAAGTTATGTTTTAACAGAATCCTATGCACTGAGTTCCTCGAGATTCCTGATTGTCTTGCCACGTTTCTTAGGGATGTCATTGGATATGCTGCAAAATATCCCAGAATTGCAATCTCGATATTTTCATTATCAACAATGGGCTTCCTCTTATTAATTTTTGTCTTGACGTTTCCAAAATTTTTATAGTTTTCCAACATTTGTTTAACGCTGTTCGGTGACGGTTTCTGTTTATCTGGATATCTATCAGCAAATATCTGGCATGTTCTTGTTAAAAACTTTGTTAGATTTCCCATAGATAATAAACAAATTTAAATAATCCTCGTGTGTGTAATTTAATCGCCCCGGCATGATTATTAGCCTAATAATTATTATAAGTACTATAATAAATAAATAATATTTTAGTGGGTAATTGTCAAACGATAATAAATATTACGTTTCTATAGTAACCAATTGGTTTTGTTCTCGCCAGGCCTCCCTATCATGGCCAACTAACAACTAAAAACTTAGAAGCCGTCTGGCATTATTAGAATAAAAAATGTTAAATAGTCAATAACTCAAAAACTACACATTTTTGGAATAGACAAGTTTGTACAAAGTCACCCTTACTTTAAGTGTTATATAAGATAAAATTATAAAAAGTGGTGGTTTCCATTTGAAAAAAGTAACTTTTAACGATTTTTTAAAGTATATTTATAATGTCAGTTTTTGATCACCCTATATTTATTTATTATAAAAATATCAGCACAGGCCATTAAAGTGGATTCTTTTGGACAATGAAGCCACCCGCAAATAAATAATAGTGACTTCGATAAGCAGATATTTATAGTTATGTCTAGACCTGCAAACGTCATTTTTTACATAAAATTCAAAATAACTCAAAAACAGTTTAACTTAGGTATAGGATATTATACATGAAATATACCTAGAATTTTTCGAGGAATCCAATAATTCGATAATATACAGGGTGTTCTATTTAAAAAAGAAAGTTGACTTCTACTTCCGGTATAACCGGAAGTGCCGCCATCTTGAAAATATTTTGCGCTGTTAGCTGTCAAAATTTGAAATTTTTCGAAAGCCTACTTTCTGAGAAATCGATCGCCGCAGTTCGTCGTGGGACACCCTGTATAAGAAAGCACGTGTTTTCCTTACATATTGGTCTTTACTTACAGCTACTACAGATTTACCATTGTCTGCCTTAGTGAAAACGATGTTGTTGCGTTCGGCTATTTCTCTTATATTCTTTGCAGTCTTGGATTCTGTAGCAAAAGTTACATTTACATTGTCTTGTGGCTGTATCCATAGGGTCCTTGCAATTATGCGTTTTTCAGTTCTGTCGATTTCGGCAAGGGCCAATGAAAACAAATTATTACTTTTACAATTTAAAGCCCAAGGATAATCATAAACAAAGAGAATATTTAGGAGTAGAGTGTGAATTCGCCCTTGGCATCTTATAGCACAGAACTATGCACGCATAAAAACAACTACAGTGATCATGCAGTTACGGAAGTCGAATTCGCTCAAAATGAAAATAAATTATTAGAAATTACAATTTATAGCCCAAGGATAATCAGAAACAACGAGAATATTTAGGAGTAGAGTGTGAATTGGCCCTTGCCGAAAGCGACAGCACTGAAAAATCCATAATTGCAATAACCCTAAAGACATAGCCGCAAAACAATGTAAATATATCTTTAGCTACAATATCCAAGACCGCAAAGAATATAAGAGAAATAGCCGAACCCAACAACATCGTTTTTACTATGGTAGACAAAGGCAAATCTGTAGTAGCTGTAAGTAAAGACCAACATCTAATTGAAACACTTGCTTTCTTAAATAATAAAAACTACTGTAAAATTAATTTTGAACCAACAGACGTTTTTCAAAAAATAATTAATAACTCATTAAACAAAATTTCCCTTTTTAATGACTATGAAAAATCTAAATTAATAACTATGAATCCGCAAGCTGCAAAATTGAGTTCTTCAATTAAATTGCATAAAAATAGTTTGCCAACAAGACCTGTAGTATCATTCGTAACAACTCCATCCACTAAATTATCTAACAAAATTTTTCTATATGCTTAATTAGTTAAGCATATAGAAAAATTTTGCAACTTTAAAGCAAAATGGAGTAATAAAAATTCTTATGCATTAATTAATAAACAATATTAGAAGTATCTCAATCCATCAAATGCAAACTTTATTTCTTTTGTTCAAAATCTTTTTCCTGGCATTCCACCAAATGAAGTAATAGAATTAGCAGAAAATGATTTAGTAATAAATAAAATACATTCTATAATATAACAGGATATTTTAGATCTTCTTTCACTCTGTTTGGATCAAAATTATTTTATTTAATTAATGGGGAAATTTTATGTCTAATGAGGGTTTAATAATAGGAAATCCTTTAAGTCCGTTGTTGGCTGAAATATTTATGAATAATTTAGAAGAAAAAATGCACGAACATCAATTAAATAAGAATTTTCTGTACTGGTATAGGTACGTTAATGATATTACCTAAGAAATCATGGTTCTTGGGATTAGACCGTGTCAAATTGGAATTACTATCCGAGGTTTCGCCTTCGATTGCACCAGGCATCTTCAGGAATCTTTACTCAACGACATCTGAACACTGAATGAGCTGGAAGAGATTCAGACGGGCTTTTATACCCGACTTGTGTTCGCCGAACCGTGACCCTGTGTTAAGATCGGTTTCCACGTGTGATGTAGACCGTAACCTGTGTCTCTATTGAAATTTTTTGTATGTTTAAATATTTCAATAGATTCTCTAACTTTTCGTTTATAAAAACCTGGAACCGATGCTAGAACCTTGGTTTCCTTTACATTTATGAAATGGCCAGTATTATGCTGGTGGCCAGCTACCGCAGATTGAACAATTTGTTTCTTTTTAATACATCGTTCATGTTCCTTAAGTCTAGTTGATATTGAGCGTCCTGTTTCTCCCACACACACTTCTCCACAGGAGCAAGGAATTTTATATACTCCTTCTGTTTGGAAAGGTACAAGATCTTTCGGGGATCGCAAGCATTGTCCAATCTTTTTATGTGTATTGAAGACTGTACATATGTTGGACCGCCGAAGTAATCGTCCTATTTTGTCTGTAGTGCCATGTATGTAGGGAAGAACAACAATACCTAATGGTGGCTCTTTATCATTCTCCTTTGGCGGAGTTGGTTTACTATATCTTTTAATTGAACGCGTAATATCTTCAGTGCAATAGCCATTCCCTCTGAAGGCTTCGGTCAGTTTCGATGTTTCCGATGTTAAAGAATCTTGATCAGAAATCGAAATAGCTCTGAATACTAGTGAGTTAATAACCGATTTCTTTTGTGCTGGATGGTGATGAGAATTTGCATTTAAGTATCTGTTTGTATGCGTCGGTTTTCTATACACAGAATGTCCTAAGATACAATTTTCCTTCCTTTGAACACATACATCTAGAAAGGGAATTGTTCCATTAGATTCAATTTCCATGGTGAACTTGATATTGTGATGTTGCTGATTAAGGTAGTCCAGAAATATGAGGAGATTATCCTGTCCATGAGGCCAAACAACAAAAATATCATCTACATATCTAAACCAGTGCTTCGGTTTTTGTTAGAGCAATATCCTCAAAGGTTTCCATAAAGATATTCGCTACCACAGGTGATAGAGGAGATCCCATAGCTGCCTCTGAAGTTTGTTCATAAAAAGTTCCTTGAAAAATGAAATAAGTACATGTAAGACAAGCTTCCACTAGGTCTATTAAGTTCTTATCAAGATTATTATTATCCAGTATGTCTGATATAATGGAGATTGAGTCGTTGACAGGAACATTTGTGTAAAATGATTCTACATCGAAACTGACCACAATATCTTCGGGATCCAACTGGATTGTCTTAAGTTTTTCCACGAAATGTGCAGAGTTTTTAATAAAAGAATCTGTTTTTCCAGTAAATGGATTAAGAAAATTGGAAAGATATTTACCTAGTTTGTATGTGGGCGAGTCTATTACACTGACGATCGGTCGAAGTGGTACGTTGTTCTTGTGTATCTTCGGAAGACCGTAGAACCTAGGAATCTTGGAGCTGCTTGGTTTTAATGATTTTTTCTCTGCTGGTGGTAGACTGGATGTGTTGATCAAATTGGTAATGCGTCTTTCTATCCTACTTGTGAGGTCTGCCTGCATAACCTTATAGGTGTTGTTGTCCAAAAGTTGAGTAACCTTTTCCACATATTGTGTTCTGTTTATGATGACTGTGGCGTGGCCTTTATCTACTGGAAGTATCAGAGTGTTTGCGTCTTCATTTAAGGTTTTCATTGCTCTTTTTTCGGCTGCGGAGAGGTTCGACTTCGGTGGTTTTGAGTTTTTAATGATCTTCGCTGTCTCATATCTGACTTCATCGGCTTGTTGCGCTGGTAATCTTCTGATTGCAGCAATAGAAGATACTATGTCTTCTACGGGAATGCTACTCGGTGCTATTGCGAAGTTTTGGCCCTTGGAATGGACGGAAAGTTCTGCTTCGGATAACAGCTTCGATGACAGGTTGATAACTGTGTTCTGCGGAGGTTTCACTGGATTTTTTCTGTTCAGGAGGGCTTCAAACTTCTTTTGTTGCTTAAGTGTAACTTCTTGATGGATTTTTTCGGAAATCGGTTATTAACTCACTAGTATTCAGAGCTATTTCTCGAGCTCATTCAGTGTTCAGATCTCGTGGAGTAAAGATCCCTGAAGATGCCTCGTGCAATTGAAGGCGAAACGTAATTCCAATTTGACACAGTCTAATCCCAAGAACCATGATTTCTTAATTGACCAAAGCCGTGAAAGCTTCCGTTCTATGTTAGCTAACCTCTATGGGGAGGAAACCAAGAAGGATGCCAAAACTTTTGGCGATCTCCGGAACAGCAAAAAGAATTTACTCTGTCAGTTGGCCGTTCTCCTTAGATGCCGAGATGAAGACGTAGTAATGAAATCGCTACAGGTGAGACATCACATTACTTCTAGAACTGCTAAGAATATTTATAAGCGTGCTAGCAATGCATTAGTTAGAGAAAGGATTAAGGCAACACGTCGTGATTTAGATACAAATGCCCGGAAACTATTAGAAATTCATCTGAAATTAGCTTCTAGACTAGAAAGAACTACATTTACAACTTTGGACAACATTATCAACGCTCAAGCAGAAAAAATCCATCAAGAAGTTACACTTAAGCAATAAAAGAAGTTTGAAGCCCTCCTGAACAGAAAAAATTCAGTGAAACTTCCGCAGAACACAGTTATCAACCTGTCATCGAAGCTGTTATCCTAAGCAGAACTTTCCGTCCTTTCCAAGGGCCAAAACTTCGCAATAGCACCGAGTAGCATTCCCGTAGAAGACATAGTATCTTCTGTTGAAGCAGCAATCAGAACATTACCAGTGCAACAGGCCAATGAAGTCAGATATGAGACAGCGAAGATCATTAAAAACTTAAAACCACCGAAATCGAACCTCTCCGCAGCCGAAAAAACAGCAATGAAGACCTTAAACGAAGACGCAAACATTATGGTACTTCCAGCAGATAAAGGCAACGCCACAGTCGTCATGGACAGAACAGAATATGTGAAAAAGGTTACTCAAGTTTTGGACAACAACACCTATAAGGTTATGCAGGCAGAACCCACATCACATGATCAACACATCTAGTCTACCACCAGCGGAGAAAAAATCATTAAAACCAAGCAGCTCCAAGATTCCCAGGTTCTACGGTCTTCCGAAGATACACAAGGACAACGTACCACTTCGACCGATCGTCAGTGTAATAGACTCACCCACATAGAAACTATGTAAATATCTTTCCAATTTTCGTAATCCATTTACTGGAAAAACAGATTCTTTTATTAAAAACTCTGCACATTTCGTGGAAAAACTTAAGACAATCCAGTTGGATCCCGAAGATATTTTGGTCAGTTTCGATGTAGAATCACTTTACACAAATGTTCCTGTCAACGACTCAATTTCCATTATATCAGATATACTGGATAATAATAATCTTGATAAGAACTTAATAGACCTAGTGGAAGCTTGTCTTACATCTACTTATTTCATTTTTCAAGGAACTTTTTATGAACAAACTTCAGGGGCAGCTATGGGATCTCCTCTATCACCTGTGGTAGCGAATATCTTTATGGAAGTCTTAGAGGATATTGCTCTAACAAAAACCGAAGCACTGGTTTAGATATATAGATGATAGTTTTGTTGTTTGTCCTCATGGACAGGATAATCTCCTCATATTTCTGGACCACCTTAATCCGCAACATCATAATATCAAGTTCACGATGGAAATTGAATCTAATGGAACAATTCCTTTTCTAGATGTATGTGTTCAAAGGAAGGAAAATGGTACCTTAGGACATTCTGTGTATAGAAAACCGACGCATACAAACAGATACTTAAATGCAAATTCTCATCACCATCCAGCACAAAAGAAAACGGTTATTAACTCACTAGTATTCAGAGCTATTTCGATTTCTGAACAAGATTCTTTAACATCGGAAACATCGAAACTGACCGAAGCTCTCAGAGGGAATGGCTATTGCACTGAAGACATTACGCGTCCAATTAAAAGATATAGTAAACCAACTCCGCCAAAGGAGAATCCACCATTAGGTATTGTTGTTCTTCCATACATACATGGCACTACAGACAAAATAGGACGATTACTTCGGTGGTCCAACATACGTACAATCTACGTACACATAAGAAGATTGGACAATGCTTGCGATCCCCGAAAGATCTTGTACCTTTCCGAACAGAAGGAGTATATAAAATTCCTTGCTCCTGTGGAGAAGTGTATGTGGGAGAAACAGGACGCTCAATATCAAGTAGACTTAAGGAACATGAACGATGTATTAAAAAGAAACAATATGTTCAATCTGCGGTAGCTGAACACCAGCATAATACTCGCCATTTCATAAATGTAAAGGAAACCAAGGTTCTAGCATCGGTTCCAGGTTTTTATAAACAAAAAGTTAGAGAATCTATTGAAATATTTAAACATACAAAAAATTTCAATAGAGACACGGGTTACGGTCTAGATCACACGTGGAAACCGATCTTAACACAGGGTCACGGTTCGGCGAGCACAAGTCGGGTATAAAAGCCCGCCTGAATCTCTTCGAGCTCATTCAGTGTTTAGATCTCGTGGAGTAAAGATCCCTGAAGATGCCTGGTGCAATCGAAGGTGAAACGTCGGATAGTAATTCCAGTTTGACACGGTCTAATCCCAAGAACCATGATTTCTTAATTGACCAAAGCCGTAAAAGCTTCCGTTCTATGTTAATGATATTACTTGTTTTATAGGTACAGAACGACAATTAAGTCAATTCTTAAGCTTTATAAATGATTTATATAAGTTTACCATAAAAATAGAACAAAATAAATCTATTACCTAATTTTCTTGATCTAACTATAACACAAAAAACGAAAAACCTGATTTTTCTCTTTATCATAAGCCATCACACACATATATTATTATTCATAATAGTTCATGTTATCCTTATTCACAAAAAATGTCAGCATTTAACTCCTTTATTCACAGACTTCTAAATGTACTTTTATCAAATTATAATAAAGAGCTAAATTTAATTAAACAGATAACTATTAAAGCAGATGTTTTAGATAAAATAATCACCAAAAAAATCTTATAAAAAAGCAATCAATTTAATTTTTCCATCTGATAAAAACGTCAACCACAGTACTTTTAAAACTATAACCCATATCGGTAAATTGAGTACGAAAACTTCTAAACAGCTTTCTAGAAATGGATTAAAAATGAGTATTAAGACCAACAATACGTTAGGGAAAATAATAAAAAATAACAAGCTCACTCAAAACAAAAAGAAGAAATCAGGTGTTTACATGCTGAAGTGGTTCGTGTCCTAAATTGTATATTGGTCAAACCGGCAGATGTTTTGAAAGAATAAAAGAACATAAAAGTTACATAAAAAATTTAAATAATTGACATTACGCAACTCATCTACTAAACGAATTACACACATTTCATTACAAGTTTAAAATTCTTCATTCTGAAATAAAATCAAAGAAACTCAATGTTCTAGAAAATATGGAAATTAATAATTTCAAAACATCTGAGCTATTACTAAACGATCAGGTAGATTTTAATAATTCACCATTGTTGAACCTTTATTAGTTGTGTTACTTATGAATTCCGATTATTTTAGAATTTGTTTTTGAAAAAATATATTTAAAAACCTCATTGAAAAAGAAACACAAACTGTAAGTTCCATCCTAATTTTAATATAACGAAGCAATTCTATGTTTTATAAGTGGAAATTAAAATTATTGACATTTTATTGAGTGGAACAAATATTGTATTATGCTTTATTTTTATTATAGTGAGTACTATGTAGAAAAAATGGATGTCTGTTTAATCAAGTTAATCCATAGATAGACCCTAATTAATAAAACAAAATTTACTTTAAATTTAATCTTAAATAATCATAATCCAAATGATATATGAATTGAATCTGGCTCTAACCCACAATGTAACTGGAAATGACTGAAAATGAAATGAAAACTGTGTAATATTAGAAATTTCGACTTAATATAAGTTATAGGCTTAAATCAAGCTAAATTAACTTGACACTAGGGTGAATCGCAAAAGTGACATATTCGAAAGTAAATATGTCTTAAGTGTGCGGCTTTGCCTCAAAGTTAAGTATTTTTATTAATATTTGGTTAAACAATGAAATATTATTTTTGTTTCGACATTCTCAATTTTATGCAGCTCTTCGCTAATTGTTTTGAATAAAACTACCTAGGGACCATCACGACAAGGTGGCTGCATGTCAAGCCCCACCTGAGGTCCGCTTAACCACAAATCCTTATGGATACTTCATTCTAATATAATTTGTAGTGATTTTTTTTTCTAAATTTCGGAATTAATTTTTTTATCTAAAAGTCTATCTGTAATGTCATCTCTAGAAAGAGGATGATATACTTCTTTAGATACTGAGGTTACTTACTTAAAGCATCTCTCAAGTGCCTGCATGAGCAAGGGCAATTAAAGTAATCTGGTGGGTGAAAGCTCCTTTGCATTCTCGTTTAACACTACTTGAAAAAATCAACATGATGATTGGGGGCTCAGTCATACTGCAGTTTCTCCAAGCAAGCAAATCATATAATCTAAGGCATCAAAACTGATCATGGAAATCTGAAAGTTTTGATAATCTTCAGAATATTTTGATATTGCAGTAGTTGCACTTGTAGTGCTTACAAATACTGGCAACTTTTGTTACAAGGGATAGTTTTAAACTAAAAGCAATCCGCAAATGAAAGATGATGCAAGAAACTTGTGGCGGATCTTTTTCAGAGTATTTAAAAGAATATTTTAAGGTGGTCTTGAATAAAGTTGTAAAAAAATGAATTCGCTCCCCATCCTAGGAACCTTCTAGTTGGCATGTTAAGTTACGGCCCACTCCATATTCGTCAGCTTGCTATATTCCTGCAAGATCACAATATTCTAGAGGTATTAAAAACTTTGAGATTCCATTTATCAATTACCATGTTTTATTTTGCTTATGATTTAAAAAATTGTTAAATGAGAATGCGAAAGACCTTTTTTCAACAAGATTTCTTTCTGTGCCTTTGCACAAACAGGCAGTTGAAAGATGCGTCAAAAAAGTAACCTCAGTGTTAGAAGAAATTTGTGATTGTCTTTCTAGAAATGATGCTGTTAGAGCTAGACTTTTCGAGAGAAAAGTAACTCCGAAATAAAAAAAAAACTTCATTACTAGTTGTAATAGAATAAAGTGATCCTAAGGGTGAGTAGTTGGGCGGGGTTCGGGTGAGGCTCGACATGCAGATATATTCTCGTGGTGGCCCTTGAGTAGTTTTTATACAAAACAATTAGCGAAAAGCTGCATAGACATAACAACCTTTAAAAATGTGTTATTTCAATCTTTAAGCAAATATTAGTAATATGTACTCAATTTTAAGGCAAATGTACAGACTGGAGATATGATTACAAAGTGTAAATTAAATAACTGTAACAAATAGAAATATCGATAGAACACCATCTGCTGACTGGATGTTAAATCGTTATGAAACAGAATACTGTAATATCAATGGTATTTCATGATGACTGTATTGATAATCAATAACATTAATATCGATGCAGCTGGAAGCACGGGACTCTGTAATAAACTGAATCTAATAGTATTGAGTTAAAGGATAGACTAAGAGATGGCGCTAGGTCAAGAAATATTGACTTACTTGCTTTTGTTTTACATAACTTCATGTTAAATAAATATAATAATAAAATAATAAAATATAATAATAATAATAAAAAGGAAGAAAACTATGCAGGTTCGAACAACTATTGATATTAAATAGTGATTTTAAAAGATGTAGCTCTTTCTATCTATAAATCAATAATATATTATAACAATTAAAATCTGTTTTATAAAATGGCTACAACAAAAAGTGTATCACTTAATTTTAAAGCGAAATAATAAATTTATTGCATATGTTAAAATAAATATATAAGATTTTATAGTTTGATTTCTCACCTGGGACACTTTAGATATCTGGTAAGCAAAAAATATTGGAAACAGAAGAATTTGCTCAATGCCAAACAAATTTTTAGTAACTGAAACAATGTGATACCAATTTATAAATTTTAGCAATCAATATAACGTATTCCTTAAAATAGGTACATTGTAAAGGATTTATTGTTAAAAATCTCCAATTGATGCAATAGGGGCAGTGGCTTTAATTTAAGATGGCAAAAGTCAACGTTACGTGGCTAATGTTCTTGGAGTATCGAATATCCACAGTCTATAGACGCATTCTTGAAACTTGATCATACTCCAGAAGACATAATTCTTGCTCAAGAAGATCCATTGTTCCTAGGAATGATCGGCTCTAGACATTTTTTAATCTCCGCCATAGGACCGCTGCGGCTGTTCAGAACTGAAACCGATTTAAAGGCAGTCGGCGTGTAAACACTTTTGCTTTTGAATGCAGACGAATAAATGAGAAAAAAATTCCAAGGTCATCTGGTACCTTTTGCACTTCTAACTGTTGATAGCTTTATTTTGTCCTTAACAATGCCTGACCATACTTGGCAAGGATAGTGGAACAATACCTGGATGAGGTGAAAATAACAAGTAGGGAATGGCTAGAGCGCACTTAAATGCTATAGAACATGTAGGGGACATAATGGGCAGATCAATATGTCATCTACCGGCACTAGACACTTTGCAACAACAACAAGACTCCATAAGACGTTTGGTGGAGCTAATGTCTAGACGCACGGAAGCGGTGATTCGAATTAGAATATTAACATAGCACTTTGTTAACAATAATGTTTGCTTTCATTATAAATGTCAAGTTTAAGTTGGTTTAATTAAATAAAATATTTTTCTTTGTTACGATTTCTTAATATAAGTTTTGTTTGGGGGTTTCACATGTGTTTTAATTTTTACACAGCCTATCTTCATCACACTAAACAATAATACTAAATCAAAAATAGAGTAATAATAAATCTCAAACAGGTATATTAGACCCTATCTATTACTGTATTAGTTGGTAAGCATTTTGTATCGGCTACTGTCAGTGTTTATTTTATTTTTTTTTAATAATTTTTAAATTAAATATCTCCTAAATATATTTATTAAAATAAAACCTTTGAATGTAATCCACATTTTCCAGGCTGGAGAATCATCAATAAAATCTAATTATTTTAAAAACCCAGTAAAACAAAGATTAAGACGAAAACAATGCTATTATTTTATATTACAAGATTTTAAATTTTGATGTACCTCCTAGGTCATTACAAAAACATGAACTATGGAAATGTTTATATTAGTTCCACGTCGAACTTTTTATGTTGAAAATTGCGTATTAGCGGTCGTATCAAAAATTACAACATATTTTAATTATCTTTCTTAGCTATCTTAAATTTTAGCTTAAAAACCAACCTTGTCTGATTGTATCATAAATATTATATTTGTTTTAATAAAGATTTGTTTTTAGTTATGCAGATTAGATCAAATTTCTTTTAAATGATGGGCCTGTTTTATTTTTCAATATTTAAAAAACACTACAGAAAAGAAAAGTGATCTGTCTTACTTTTTATACATACCTTCTTATTATATGCTGCAACCTACTGAGAGGTAGTAAAATATTCAATAAAAGGGATATTAATTCATGAAATTACCACTAGAGGTTTTCTATGTTCCAGACTGCAAAATTATTTAATTGAATTTCAGGCTCTCTAGAATGTACTTGTTGAATCGCTTAATTTTAGAACCCTTCCAAAAGGAGTGACGAGGACAATGATGATATATTAATTTATAAGAATCATTTTTTGTACAGGGTAATCCAGATATCCTTAAACAGCCCTTGTATCTCCGTTATTCGTAGAGATAAAATGTTGGGGGGTTGTAAAATCTAATCATATCTTAGTTTCTATTCACTTTTTTAAGACGTGATTTTAAAATTCAACATGGCACTTTCTCCGATTTTTGACAGCATGAAACCTTCTACTTCGTCTTAGACTAGAAGTGAAAGCTATAAGAAAAAGACTAAAAAACAACGATAAGAATATGTAATTCGTTTCGCCCTACATATAACCGTTTAAATTTTACAGCCTGTCGCATAATCCGAAATTGTCAATTTTCATATATGGATATCTCGAAAACGATTGAAGATATGTATATGTCATGTTATATCAAGTTGTAGACTTCTATGAGGGAGTCAAAGATGATTTATCAATAGACACGACAACAAAAGAATAGGTGAGCGTTATCAATGATCTTATGGGAACGGAGAATATAATTATGTCCTAGTCATTTAATTATTTGCAAATAATAGTTTAATGAAATATTAGAAATAAAAGGCATCAAACGCATTTTACCTGAATCTTAAAAAGTAAGCAAACATAAGGGTCTAAACTACTATTAAGACTGAATTACTAAATGACTAAATTAACAATTCTGCTTTTATAAATGTGTTAACAAACACTGGTTTATCATTACAAAACACGTGCGTGTTTGTTTCTAATGTTAATTGAATTATAGAAACTACACTACTTGCTGAGCATGTCACAAAATTTATTTTTGTTGATTCAGTATATTGAAAGTTTTTATATTCGGTTCTTGATTTGTTACCTTATATAGTCTATAGTGCCGTAATAAACTGAGCTACAGGATGTTAAAATGTTAATTATTTTGTTCTTGTTTTGATGCACTTCGTATAATCCGAAATACATTTAAATCAATCTTGCTACACCTTATACTACGACTAATGGCAATAAAGCGAGTAAATAGGTTTTAAAAAAATCTACAAGATGTTACTTTTTCTGGGGGGGAACCCGCCGAACTTTTTACGGTAATGTCACTGGGCATTTTTACAACAAAATCAAATTCTTTACTACGTCCTGTAACTTTTTGGTATATTAGACGCCCTAAATATTTGGAACCTTTAAAAGTTATTTAGCAAAATATTGACACATGTCCAGCTAATTGGTCATAATTCATAGTAGGGTCCTCGGGATAATTTCTTATGACAAACTTCCCTTTACGTAGAAGGGGTTAAAGTTGTCTCGAAAAATTAATTTACTTTGTCATATTGTTTTTCTTGAAACCGCTCCCTGCAGCTTCTCCACAAAAATCTTAAAACCTGCTTGACCTAGAGCACTCGGCATAAATCTGTGCTAGTAGTACAAATATTGCCACAATACCACAAGTTTGGGTTTATTAAAATTTCCCTTATTTTCTAATAGTGGCAGCTCGCCAGATGACGCGGGTGAAGCGCTCCTTCACCTACATTTTCCAATCAATTTACTTAAATTTAAAAAATATTTTTAAAACATTAAGCATTTTATAATCTACATTTTTATTATAAAAATGTAGTATATAAAAATGTAGTATGTTTTATATAAATTCACATTTATTATACCATTATTTTCTATCAAAACTAGTGCGTTATATACTCAAAAAATAATAATTACTCAAAAACGTAGCGCGGTGAACACCTTTTCATAAGAGCGACCCGTTGAGGAATCACAATCAGCAGTAACAAATTCCGCAACAGACTCCCCCCGCACGCCGGCTTTCAGGCTTAGATTTCTTTACGCCAGTTCCTATGGCAACGCAACGGTGAACATCTATAAGCCAAATAGAGATGGGAGCGGCATAAAACTCCTGCTGCAGGTTGCAGGTGCTTGTTATAGAAGTAATGTTAAAAAGTAAAATTAGTGCGTTCGGATCATCGGAGGTGGAAGCAGTTTTGCATTGATCGAATCGAATCGAAATTAGATTTGAGATATAGGTACATAACTGTTTTTTAAGAACAAAAAAATATAATTTAAAATCATATAAATTCATATTATTTCCCCTGAATATTCAAAACGCTCCAAAGCTATGGATAATTAACATCATAAAAAGGTTAAAAAAATAGCCATTTTGGGTGTGGTACCCCGAAAAATTTTCGCCTAGGGCGCTATGCACCTAGCTACGCTCCGCTTCACCTGTTCTTAAATCCACGAGCCGCCACTGTTTTCTAAATAAAAAAATGTAATTCTACCTTGTGGTATCTGGAACACGTTTAAATTTTTCTTAACAAAATTTTAGTCAAAATAGCCCAAGATGTGCTCTTCAAGGAGTACTAAACGTATGCTGCGAAAAAATTTAAAGAAAAAAAAATCGAGTAACATAACATTAAGAAAATAGCTTCTTGATGTTCTTCGCGAAAATAATCTGCAGATTCCGTTTACAGGAAACCCTCTGACATAGGATAGTGCCTTACCCAGAAGTCTAATCATTCAGCGGCAACACAAAAAATGCACTAAAAAGTGAAAAATAATATTTTATTCTATCTTGAAAATTTTACTCCATGAAGTCAACGCCAAACTAATAATGACAGTAGGACATTATACGCATAGTATTAGACATCAAAACACCAAATTGACTGAATAAATGATTATATTTTCGGGATTAAACAATTAAGAATAAGTTTAGCGCCGACTTCACGGAGTAAAATTTTCAATATGGAATACAATATTATTTTGCACTTTTTAGTGCATTTTTTGGAGTCGGTTTCATTTTTTTATAAAATTTTTTATTTAATTCTTTTTAGTTTTATCTATACGAGTTTTATTGTAAAAATCAGGTTTAACAAATAGGCCACTGGATAATTTTTTTTCCTGATATAATGGTGAACGCGTAGAATCGAGACGCCAGAGTAGAATATTAAAAAACTTCTTGCAAATATCTAGCGCAAAAAACAAAATGGTGCCATTCCGCCATTTTTAACATTTATATTCTTGCTACCTGACCAATCCGGCAATATCCCCTGAAAATTTCATCTAAAAAACATACAAAAAAAAACAACAAAATGGCCGCTATTGTACAATTTTTAACATTTGTTTAATATGCTTGCTATGGGACCATTCCGGCAATATCCTGCATATCTCCTGAAAATCCAAATTGGTCAAACCATCGCGGAGTAATCGATGCATAAACATAGAAAAAACAACAAAATGGCCGCCATTGTGCCATTTTTAACATTTTTTAAATATGTTTGCTACGGAACCACTCCGGCAATATCCTGAACGTCCCATAATAATTTCATCCAAATTGGTCAAACCATCGCTGAGTAACCCATGTACAAACATAAAATAAAATCATAAGGTCAAACTGAATGTGAAATTACATTTCACATAGTTATCAATTAAATATATAACAGATGGTCACCCTGTATGCATAAAATTACATAACGAGACAGCAAAAGAGATAGGTTTTAGAAAATGGGGTTGTATGTTTATTACACACCTTAATGATTTAGTTTGAAAAGAAGGGTATTAAATTTTTTTTAAATTTAATTATAAAACTCTCTGCCTTTATCGCCTTTATACTATTACAAAAAAAAACGGGTGAACGGATTTCAAATCAAACTATATTTTGGCGTTTGACTCATCAAAATCGGCCAACCCGTTTAGACAATATTCGCGAACAAACATAAAAAAAATACATACAGATCCTCCTTTTTGGAAGTCGGTTAAAATAAGGTGTTATTAGATCTCTGTATAATCGAGCTACCACCTACCATGTTTAAATGAGGAAATTAGTAACATTAAAGATGATCTTAAGAAGAATTGTTATACAGAAAACTTAATAACCCATACAATTATGAAATGCCATACAGAAAAGTTAATAACCCATACAATTATGAAATGCCAAAATAAAATTAACTCAATTCAAATGACAGAACAGCCAACTAGCTCGCTCATATAAAAATCCCATATGTAATAGAAACATCCAAAAGATCAGACGCATAGCGGTGAACTACAATATCAAAACAGCCTTTGTCTATAAAATACTTTAGTTTCCACGTGATAACAGTAGGAATCGCTGATCGAAACGTTGTGAATAATTTGAATGAAAGGCAATGCAAGTTCGACAAGCGAAATTTATTCAAAACGCGCCATTATCTACAAGCTTCAGACAGACATTACCTACTAACACCCGACGAAATACATTTTTATGTTTTGCATAAATTTTGATTGAGGAAATGGAAAAAAGGAGAAAGAGCGTTACATAAATAAAGTCTATGGTTTTGATTTCTTGAAGGAAATGCGGGAAAAGATTGAAAGCTTGAAGTAAGCAAACACGTTTTAAATCCAGGAAATGAAATTCGATGTCAATATTGACGATATTTTTAGATAACCAGATTTACTGAAGCGTGCACTTACTCACTATTGCATTTGAAAATACTTTAAATTCAATTTTTATTTCAAAACACATTACAAATAATTGCTTCCTGATCCTATATAAGGGAAACTCTTTAGAGAATTTAAGTTCAAATCAGACTAAGAACAGCTTTAGCTTTTGATCATTTGAGATGAATTTTTGAGTGACGATAAAAAAGCCTACCAAAACTGCAGTACAGCGAATTCACCATTTTACATATTTAATTGCATTTAAGCCTGGTCTTTGACGATAGGCAAAAACAAAATTCTGTCATACATGTTTATTAAAAGTATGTTACATTTTATACAGAAATAGTTAAACTATGACCCTGAACTACACAGAGATGATGACAAACAAGAAGTCCCGTATAAAATATAATATGATTAAAAGCACCTAACTAACTTGAAATAAAACTTGCAAATCATCAGTTGTGGATTAAAAGAAGTAATAAGTGAATTTTAGTTAAACAAAGTAAACAGTATGAGAGTCAGGATTTGTCATTAAATAGGGGGTACAGCGATTTATCCTCTGGATAAGTTTTACAACGACTTTCTCAACATTCAGTTCCAGATTTTAACCTTTAAACAAAAACATTTTTGTTTATTCAGTTCCAGATTTTAACCTTATTTCAAGTCAAGTCAAAAATCGCTTCATTTGTTATAAAAAATAAACTCTAGAAATACAAAACAAATACTGTGAACACGAGCCCTAGAAACTTATACCATACCAAAGATGCGATTCTATCAATGCAAAATAGGCATTCTTCGAGAGCACTTCAGCTAGCCGAATCTTTCTTACATAGATTATTTATGTTGCATTTAAAATTCAAAATTTTAGTTTTCCCTGCATTAAATGTAAGTTAATTAAAGTCGTACTATTGCTTCATTTTACCCAAGTCAGAACTCAGCCTCAAGCCTGCCAGCACTCGTGTCAAGGAATGGTGATGTGTTCGGAAAAGACCATAAATCTTCCTCCTATTTGAAGTCAGCAAGTTACTTATATAATACTTTCTAATAAGACTTCTTCATAACTGAGAGCGTTTAAAAGTTCAGTCAATTATTTTATGTGTGATGTTCCTCATTTTATATCTTTGAAAATACTATTGGTACAACCACGTTCAAATATAATATCTTTGCAAAATCTTCGTCAAAACAGACAGTTATTCTGAAGTATTTTTTTGACGTACTAGTATGCATATTTGCCCCATATTTACTTGCTAATTCTTAATATATTAATATATATATATTAAATATCTAAACGTATTTGAATCTAATTTCCGATAAATTGAGAGGATTTCCGTAAAAATATGGTTGAAATGTTCCTCAACAATATTTCAGGAAAAAACTTTTATTGTTGACGTCCTTTTTTATAGTAATATATACCTAGTGCTAAAAATTATGTACTGCACAACTGGATGTAATAAATTTAGTAATTAGTCGATATCAATACCCTAGTAGAACACATCACACTCATTATTTGAAAATAAATAAAAGATTATGGTTAGTATGATTAATGATTAAATGAAATAAGGTATTTTAAAGTTTCACATTTAATTTGCATATTGTATGTAGGTTTCTTGTAAAAATGTATTTTATGATACCTTTAACTAACACAAGAATCAATAATAACATTACCTACAAAAATTACCCGCAAGGAACAAAAAAGAAATGTACAATTTATAATATGCCAATATATAATAGTTTCTAATCATTATGGAAAAAGAGTCATTGTTACATAATCACTTACCACTAAAAGCATATTTTATCAGAAAAATAGTTCCTGGGTTTAGATAGCATCACAAAGTGACTAGCCATAGACACAGAGTGTGTGTAGAAATGCCATAAGTCTTCTACAACAACAACAACAGACAACAAACAGAGTTTCTGTTTATTATCTAAAAGACCCTGGCAGTCCAGAACCTACTGAATTTTACAATAATCGCATAGATCATAACAGAAACCACCCAAAATGAATAAAAAAAAGTTATACCAACAGCTGTCCATTAGCTAGGAAGATCCTTACCCCAGGAAGCGCAGGCAGCAGGGACCTATGTTGCTAGTGTTCTAGGAGAAATGTACGATTTGCAACAATATTTCACCTGCAGGTAAGTCCGACAAGTAACTTTTTTTCATGATAATACATCGTTAATTGTCATTTTTTTAGATGTAACATTTATCAGGATTCAAGGTCTATTAAATAACTCAGTATTTTTTTATAGTGTGTCATCAATATTTTGCGTAATTTTTCTTGTTTTGGAAAAACTCTATTTAGGAATTTGTTGGGTGGATTCAGTAGCTCAGAGGCTCTCCTGTCGGTCTCATGTGAGTTTGTAATACAGGTTGATAGGGAAATGACTACAAGTAATTTATTTTAATTCGAATTTTGTCTTCTAATTATTCTAAAAATGTTGAAAAAGAAATTATTATTATTTTATAAGGCCGAAATATAGTATTTTTTAAATTAAAAAAGCAACACTTTTTAATAAATCAAATATAGAAAATAAAAAACGTTTAAAATTTCTTGTAATTTTTCACTAAACACGAGACACTAACTGGAACATTTTTAAGTTAAGTCTGAAAATGGTCACCATCACTATTTACAGAAGCACTGCAACAGCAAATTAAGTTTTCACAAACTGCTTGGAGAATATTTGGAGTGATTTTTATTTGCTCCGCTCAAGCAAAATTTGGATTGTGTGTATCATTTTTGTCGACAATTTCACAACCATGGTATATTAATCTTTAAATAGGACCTCATAAATAAAAATTTAATGAAATTATTTCGCTCGAATTAGGTTTTTATCGTTAGATAGTCTTCAGTCTGGAAATCTTTCTCGATAAATCGCTGCAGGTAAATGTGCGTTCCATCACGCTTCGTAGGAAATAAGCATATTTTTCTGTCACTATTCTAACAGACTTATGTCACTGTAGTACAAAATCACCGTCTCCAAATTTTACTTGAACATGAATAGTTATTTACATTTACTTAAGTAGGTACAAATAAAAAAGTTTTTTGCTCAATAATGGGAAGTTCTCTTCCATCACACTTCGTCGGAAATAAGCATATTTTTGTGTCACTATTCTAACAGACTTATGTCACTGTAGTAGAAAATCACCGTCTCCAAATTTTACATGAACATGAATAGTTATTTACATTTACTTAAGTAGGTACAAATAAAAAAGTTTTTTGCTCAATAATGGGGAGTTCTTATCTGTTTGCAGTAGTAATTTCGAGAAAAACAACGTAACGGTCTTGAGGGTATAAGTGTTCTGATATAAGAGTCATTCAATACGTATCGGTATATATCTTTTAAATTGTGCGACTTTTTAAATAAAAACCATAATATTGAATTAATAGTAATATAACTGATAGTCTTAGATAATAAAATATTTATTAAGTTGCTTCAATTACAACAAAATAAGTTAAACATTTACTTTCTTTTCTCAAATAATTTGGTTATATGACTTTTGTGCTTGAAATGACCCCTCTTTTTGCTTTTACCCTGTATGTTGCCAAACTTTTAAATAGCTTCTGATAATCAAAGCGACATTTAAAAGTTACCTCACCTACCTTTTCTTTTCTTTTATTTAATACTTTGCATCTTTATTTACAAAAACAGAAAATAATATAAAATGTTTCCTTATAATCACTGAACACTAAATATTTTATTTAAAAATTGGAATTTTATGCGAGTTATAACAATATTTATATTTTAGTTTGGAACTTACTTTCGCATTGAAATAATACTTGATGCAATTTATGAGAACACAGGAATATATTGACAGAGAGCATTTTTCAACCTTTTCAGCTTAACAAGATAAGAGGTTTATGTCAAAGGATTGAACAGGATTTTATTGTCAATGCGAAGACGCTCTGAAAAGTTAGTGAAAAGAAACTCACCGGCATATCCATCTCGGTGCAGTCAAGAATCAATTTAAAATCTCGCCCACGATACTTGTTGCGTTCGGTTGTTGCTGAAGAACATGAACCATATGGACGATCTGAAAGGTAAAATTCAATTAAAAAATAAATTACGCACATAGCTTTCACATATAGTGTGTTTCCTAAGTCGGTCGTAGCGAAAAGTCTAACTAATATAGTATTTTTTTTTGATAGGGCAACTTTTTTTAAGTGTATATAATACCAACTAAATACCGTATATCATGGAGGAAGTACAAATAATCCACAATTATTTTTAAATTCAAATAGTTTTTTTAAATTATGTTAATTAAGTCAAGTATTTCGAAAATTAACACTTAACAGGGGGATCTCAATTAAGAGATCATCGATGTGATACAACCAAAAACGAAAACGTCTATGTAAGTGGAATAGTTCCACGTGCCAAGCAGAACACTTGGCGCTACCTATTGGGGCTTCGGAGAGTTCCGGTTGCAACCCATAGGAATTTTGGCGAATGCATGGTAAAACTGAAAGAAAAATAAAAATTGTGCTTTCACACATCTTTATTAAGGTTTCTTGGCCGTAACATATATATATATATATATATATATATATATATATATATATATATATATATATATATATATATATATATATATATATATATATATATATATATATATATATATATATATATATATATATATATATATATATATATATATATATATATATATATATATATATATATATATATATATATATATATATATATATATATATATATATATATATATATATATATATATATATATATATATATATATATATATATATATATATATATATATATATATATATATATATATATATATATATATATATATATATATATATATATATATATATATATATATATATATATATATATATATATATATATATATATATATATATATATATATATATATATATATATATATATATATATATATATATATATATATATATATAACATATTAATAGTTAATAAGCACTAGTTTAACAATA
>JAUTXW010003562.1:0-61198 GCA_030620095.1 Kuschelorhynchus macadamiae
TATCTAGTGCATATTGGCAAATGTTTGATTTTTTAAATTCCCTATTTTTTATGTATGTTTGGTGTTCGTTAATTCTTTTGGCTAATGGCCTAGAGGTTTCACCTATGTAAAATTTATTGCATTGACACGGAATTTCATAAATAACATTTTTTGGATTTTCTTGTTCATTGTTAGGTTTTGTTTTTGTAAGTTTGCTTCTAAGTGTATTTTGTGTTTTAAAGATCGTTCTGATGTTAAAACGTTTACCTATTCGTTTTATTTATATTGATAAATTAGGTATTATGGTATAAAGAGGTTTGTAATTGGTCTATTTTGGATTTTTTTGTCTTTTGGATTCTCAAATTCATAAAAACATTTTTCAACGAAATCATTAGGATAACTGTTGATTTAAAACATCTTTTATAAATTTTTTTTTAATAAAATTCTGATCTTTGCAAATTATTTTTGCTCTATCATATAGACTTTTTACAACTCCCTTTTTAACCATGATTGGATGATTTGAGTAAAAATTTAAGTATCTGTTTGTGTGTGTAGGTTTTCTGTATACTTTTGTTTCAAAACTGTGTATGTCTTTTTTGATAAGTATGTCTAAAAATGGAAGTTGTTGGTCTGTTTCCTTTCCAATAGTAAATTTAATTGTTGGTTCTTTGCTGTTAATTATTTATCTTACATTGTTATAATTTTAGCCTGTTGCCTTGAAGAAGGTGTATCATCGGACCGAAAATTCGGTTTAATAATAAAACGAATGGTTATTAACCTGTTTTTGCTGCTAAACCTGTGAATCCATCAATCTTGAAAAGTATTATTAATTGAATAAAATGAACATGTTAATAATTCTCTAATACCTCTAAACAGCAACTAACAACAACAACAATAAAAACTAATCCCACCACTAGAGATCACTAAAATAAACAGAAAACTAAATCTATAGGTACCTTAAAGATATTGCTCGAAATGATGCCCATTTTGCCTTACACAAAGCCTACATTCTCCAAGAAAATTATTTTCCAAATATTGTTTTTCTTATGACCAGTATCTAGAATTATGCCTATTTAATACTCCGGCGCTACTTATATATGCCTCATCGGACCATATTACTTTTCTATAAAAGTCAGGGTCATTATCGCATTTTTCTAGATACCAGTTACAGGAAATCTTACGACGCTGCGCGTCGCCTGGGTTTAGGTGTTGCACCAATCTGAATTTAAATGGTTTATAACCTTAAAATTTTTTGTACCCGGCTCTTTGGAACCCCACCATTCTAATGGAATTTTCTGTAATAACTTGAAGGATCTACGTCAATGGACGCCAGGACATTTTCCTCGTTTTCCTTGTTATAGGTTTTGCTTCGCGGCTTATTGAAACATCCGAAATTAATTAGATTCCTTTCATTCTAAGAAATGTAATATCACAGGGTTGTCTTCGTTCTGGATATCTATGTTTAAAACGCCAACAGCTTCATAAAAATGTATTTATTATAAAATCCGACGAATACTAAGCATAACTTAATACATATAGTTCTGAAGCCTCGTTAACATCTTCGTTAGATTGTGCAAGGCAAATAGACAAAAATGGTGTAAAGCAAAAATGTGCGTAATTAGTTGAAGAATATAATGCTCATATTTTCAACATAGCTCAGTTATGGAAATTTAAGAGAAAATTGGCATTTACACTTTTGTGTTGTTATTACGCCCCCTAGCGGCCAACTTTCGAACTTGAAAATAATTTACAGCCCTTGGCCGATTTACCCATAAATATTTTAAGTCCTGTCATTAACGGTTCCTGAGCTACAGCCGACGTCCTCTATTATAGGACCAGCCGGTACATTGGTAATTGAATCCAATGTTTTTGTACAAAGGAAAAGGGAACGATCCTTAGGGCACTCTGTATATAGCAACCTAACCCATATGAATAGATACCTAAACGCAAATTCACATCAACATTTGGCACAGATGCAATCAATTATAGAACCCTTGCGAATTGTGACCAAAATTATTTACAATCGGAAACAGAGAAACTGGCTTAAGCTTTAAAGGGAATTGATCGCACTGAGGATATTAGATAGTCAGTTAGAAAATATAATAATCCGACTCCACGAAGGGAAACTAATAAGGGGTTACCTATAGGAAGTGTAGTACTTTCATTTACACACGGAACCACAGACAAGATTGCAGTGTGAAATTAAAACACTAGTGGATATATGTATCTTAAGTGAATACTTATTACAATATTATTTATAATAAATACACACATAGTAACTAAAAATGCACAAAGACGATATACCGGGTCTCAACGAATATATTAGACAGGCCATAACTTTAAAAGTATTTGATGTATCAAAACGAAATTTCGTATAGGTAAATGGTGCATAAAGAGGAGAGTTTTCGAATATTTTTTACTTTCCGGTTACTTCCGGTTTCACCGGAAATGACTTCAGTTTCAATTGCTTAAATGGAACACTCTGCATATTTTTACATTTTTGGATTCTTTTTACGCCTACTTGATTATTTATAGTCATTTTTAAAATTGCATCTAGGTGGCCATGACCGGACGCAAATTAATCTAAGAACCTGAAATGATGACAACATAATACAATCCCTAACTTGTAGTGATTAGTCTGAGAGGAACAAGAGAAGTTGATAAAATCAAATTTTTGTGTCTAACTATTTTTTGGGGGACTCTTTTTAGACAAATACTTTTTGAAAAAAGGATTTTTAAAAATTAGCTCAAAAATTAAATATTGCTAAGAAAAATACTCGATAATCAATTATTTACTTTTATCAAGTGTGCCATGGATATCCATGCTGGATATTAAGTAGAATTTTTAATTGTGACAGTTGGCTGATCAAGATTACTTACGTTGGATCTATCTATGAGTCATGTTACGTAAAGTCTGCCCAGCCTATCTCTGTCGATGAAAAGAATGCACGTCTATGCGCCTAACTCTCGGAACAGCATATTTTACACAGTTTTCTGCTGCCCCTCTTCAGATATCGTCAACAAATTTATTCGTGCAACTCTGTATCTTTGGCTAACAAATAGTTCAAAGTATTAAACAAAAATATAACTTCAATAATGCTGTAAAATGTAAAAGCATAATATTCGAGTTCGCTGTAGTTGTTCAAAGTGCATTCCTCCTTATTCACGGCACATTTCCGCTCGTTCAATTGCTTCTCTCAGCAAGTTGAGGCATTTGAGGCGTAATACTTCTAAATACACGTACAATCCATACTTCTAAGATTTCAAGAGTGGCTGGGGCTGTTACATAGACTATTTTTTTAACATATCCCCAAATAATGAAATCGAGAACAGTGAGATCCGGTGAACGGGAGGGCCACAACTTTATTATTAAAATGCTCAATTAAATAATTAAGAACTTCTTTGGTATTGTGAGGCGGTGCTACATCTTGCTGGAAGTAAATTCGGCGTAAAACTTCTAAAGTTGCTCAATTTCGTTTTGGAGAAAGTCTAAGTACCTAACCTCTGTTAATCGGCTTTGTAATAAAATTGGCCCAATTATTTTGTTACCAACGACACCAGCCCCAACATTGCTACCAAACCTTTCTTGAAAATTTCCTACTCTCATTTCATGTTGATTTTGTTGGGCCCAGTAACGAGTCTTTTGCTTGTTAAACATACCATTATTAGTAAATCTGGATTCGTCAGAAAATAAGATAAAGTTGATAAAATTTGGGTCAATTCTACAATTTTTGAAATCACAAAACAATACATGTCTATCGCTATCGTCAGGATACGAATGTTGGTGTAACTGGTACTTAAAAGCTCGATATCCGTGTTTCTTTAATATTTTTCTAGCTGATTCATGACTTAAATCAGTTCGTGATTAATTTTTTTTAAAGAAACAGTTTTATCAACTTCAACCATAGCAAGAACGTTAATCTCCATTTCTTCATTTATAATAAATCTGCCTTCCGCCACTTAATTTCCTTTATGATGCCTAAAACGATTCTTGAGATATGGGAAATACAGATGGACTGGATGTTGCCGGTCGGGGTATCTCTAAACAACTCAACAGCATTCCTTGAATTTTTATGACATTCTCCAAATATTAATAACATATCGACTTTTTCACATTGATTATACATTATTTTGACTTTTGAAAACAAAAATAACACTGAAAATCAAGAAAAATAAGGAAATCTTATGTCTACTCAGAAAGAATAGGTAAGTGTCACTGTCAAAACAAAAAATTCTACTTAATATCCAGCATGGCTATTCATGGCACACTTGATAAAAGTAAATAATTGATTATCGAGTATTTTTTCTAGTAATATTCAATTTTTGAGCTTATTTTTAATCCAATCGTAAAAAAGTTAGTACCGTTAGATTCGCAAAAAAATGCTCTTTTCAAAAAATGCTTGTCTAAAAAGTGTCGCCATATAAAAAAAATAGTTAGACAGAAAAATTAATTTTATCAACTTCTTTTGTCCCTAGCTATCAGACTATCACTAAAACTTAGCGATTGTATTATTCTGTCGTCATTTCAGGTCCTTAGATTAATTTGCGTCCGGTCATGGTCACCTACATGCAATTTTAAAAATAACTATAAAAAAATCAAGTAGGCGTAAAAAGTTTTTAAAATGTCACATTCTGATTCAGAATTGTCTCAGGAATCCAAAAATGTAAAAATATCCAGAGTGTTCCATTAAAAAAATCGAAACTGGAGTCATTTCCGGTGAGACCGGAAAGTGAAAAACATGCGAAAACTCTCCTCTATATGTACCAATGGTACTATACAAAATTTTGGTTTGATACATAAAGTACTTTAAAAGTTATGGCCTGTCTATTAGATTCATTCACACCCGGTATTTCTTTGGAAATGAAAATTGATTATTTGAAAATAGAACTTTATTAATCATTAGTCACAATTTTTTTAACTGTTCCTTAACACTTGGCTGACTGTTAGTTTTCACGAAGATGCCCAAAAATATACGAATTATAGTTTCTTTGATCAAAAACAGCAACGCTTGACCCTATTCGTATCATTTTTAATACTAAAAACTTGTCCTTCTTTGCATGACCATAACTCGCTAACAAATAATCGTATAGTAGTGGCAAAAAAAATGCACTGAAAACTTCAAGTTTACTCTATAAAATGATTATTTTATCAATCCTGCTGGCAGGTCAAATAATCCTCACGCAAGCCAATAAAAGGAGTACTCAAATGTGCAGTTTTTGTACTGCCGGAAGAACGCTATGCAATCTATCATTATTATTATTATCGTTTATTTGTCCTTATAAATCTAGAGAATAAATCGATATAATTTATTGTGTTGTACATTTTTATTCTTTAAAAAATCATGATTTATCTTTCTGGTTAAAAATGTATTAAATATATAGGTGAAATTTATAAAACCGCTGCTTCTCAAAAAGCACAATAAGTTCGATTTTAAGGCTATTGAATGCTCTCTAAGCGTGAATCGGATATTCCTCTTTCGTTCCATAATTAGCCTAATATTTCCATCAGCTGAGTGTAGGCGGTAATTTCGCCCTTCATTAAGTTTCATCATTTCGCCGATGTTAACACCCCCATCAGAAATCATTAGACCGAATTCGGGGCTAAAATTGCACCTGAAAAGTAATAATTTTGCACGTTTTCGAAAACCGAACAACCGTCCCCTCGATCTTGTCGATTTTACAATTCGGCCTAATTTTACGGCTGTAAAGCATATGCGGGTATTATATTATATTACGTATTATTATACTGTAAAATACTGTTACTGCTCTTTATGAGATCATCATAATTTAAATTTATTTCTAAATATAGGCTGTGCTCTAGTTACTTTCAGGGCTGGTTTAGAGCCCAAAATGTTTGTATCTTTAGTACATTTAAAGTGATCACCTTACTCCTAGTAGCATAGTAATATAATTTGGTACTAAGTACCGTAAATATAGGGACTAAAGAGGTTTATTTAGTCCCGAGGGACTAAAATTTGTCTTAGCAACACATAATTAAAAAAAGGTTCAATTGAACAAATTTATTTATTTATATTTAGATGAATATTTACATTAGTACAATTTACAATATTAAATAATCGATTTGTTTCGTCGACAGCGTGTTCAATAACGCTACTTGTAGAAGTACATGCGACAGTTCTAGATACTTCGTTAGAACCTTGACTGGAAGGGTTTCTTTAAGCTTCAGTTTGGAATGTATTCACATCAGCTTGGCCAAAAATTTTTTCGGCTCTAGTTTTTTAATTATTTATGGAGTTTTCGACGTACCCCTCGGCGACGACTGCCGATTTGCATCCTCCATTTTTAAAACATCTACAGATGCACCAGTTTGAGCTAACAAAAAGACAGATGTCCATCGAAAACAATCTCTAGTATATAAAGAGGGATTTGGTAGATCTAATAATGCGGCTAGTTTTGAAGTGATTTCCCAAACGTATTTTTACCAACTGGCTGCGTAGTACAGGGTTATCGGTTATAAATGTCACCCCTCCCATCTTTATTCTTAAAGATAGAGAGCTCATTTTTTTACTGAGGTGTAGGGAATCGCCTGGATGTTTTTATTGACAATATTAATATGATACAGGGTGTTTCACAAAGACGCAGCGAATCAAACTTATATTTTTTAAATGGAACACCCTGTATATTACCGAAAATCTTAAAACTAATAATTCCGTGTATTTAAAACTTTCGCGTATCTTCAACTGTTTTCGAGTTAATGGCAGTTGAAAAATGAAAATTTGAGATTTCGAAGTGCTGTCAAATTTGAAAGGATCAAATTCGAGTAAAACGATGTGCACTTTCTTGTCTTAGTTTTTGAAACTCTATTTAATGACACTAATGGCCGATCAAACAGTGAATATCAGTTTTTGACAGTTCCAGAAAAAAATTTCACACAAATCTTAAAACTAGTATCAATGGCTTTTTACCAACCAACCTTGTCTAATAATTGCAACAGCAAAATAGTTAAAGATGATTAATAATGTAGGGAATTTTTTTATCGACAATATAAAAAGTGCACCGAATTACACTGTTTTTTTAAGGAACACCCTGTATATTATCGTATTTAGATTTTTCTTGTAAAACTAAATTTTTTTTGTACTGAAAATGTTTGCGTAGCTTCAACTGTTTTTGAGATAATGGTAGTTGAAAATTAAAATTTGGAATTTTGAAGAGCGCTCAAATCCCATTGGATCAATTTTCTAAAATAAAACATAATTTCGTATACTATTGCTGGTTTCTAAATAAAATTCTACCACACTTCATGTAACATATCGCATACCTAAATGCAAATATGTAACCTATAATATATTTTGTCTAAGTTGGCCATGATGTTAAATAAACAGATACGTATATAATAGGCTTTGACATTATTCATTCAAATTTGCTAATGTGTGTGAGTGTCTTATTAAGAGAATGAAAAACGCGAAATTTACGAACTTTATATAAAAAATGGTTATAATGCCAAACTTGCCGTACGGGAATACTGAAGACTTTATGAAGGACTAAGGAGAATTCCTACCAATAAAACATTTTTAAGATTTTATCAGAAATTTTCACTTGAATCATCTTTCAAACGGAAGAAGAGAACAATTCAAATAAATGAATGACATGAAAATGAAGAATTGGAGATCCTTCTGTATTTTCAAGGTATTTTTGGCACAAATTATTTTTAAATGCTCCTTAATAATTAGTTATCTAATTTAGAAAATCCTAACGCATCTATTCCAAATACTGTTGAGATTCTAGGCAAAACATACTATAAGATAGAGAAAACTTTGTCAAAATATAATTTCCATCCCAATAAAATTTTACATGTTCAAGCCTTGAGCCAAAATAATAAGGCCACGCTTTTGTCAAGAAATGCTTAACACAACAAGATCAATTCTTCAACAAAACTGTCTGGACAGATGAAGCCGCTTTTTCCACCTCCGGAAGATTTAATAGGAGGAATGTGTACTTTTGGGCACCTGAAAATCCTTGCGCCATTCGGGAAATACGGCACTCTGGTCGACAATCCGTGCACGTATGGTGTGGGATCCATAACGATTTAGGGCCAATATTTTATAATGAAAATATGAACAGGCTTAATTATTTAGAGCTAATAAGACCAGTAGCTCAAAATTTGGCTCAACGTGATTGTGATATATTTTGGCAACAAGATTGCGTTCCAGTCCACCCTATTGCTGACGTAACCGTATTTTTAAATGAAAATTTTCCGTTTTGGCAAAATGGGGTGCACGTGGGACATAAAATTCAGTAATCCAGCATAGGCAGCGTAAAAGTTACTGTTATTGATATCTTCATGTTGCTCATTTATTTTCCGCATTTTATATTTGTTTTATTTAAAATTGGCCAAACTAAATATAATATAATTATTAATAGGGATAAGATGTATCTCTAATTTTTAAAAACAAACTTTTAACAACTATATCCTAGGATCAATGTTTTCATAACTTCGCAATGCGAGGTTTGATTTCTCTGTTTTCAATTATTATATCAGTTATTTGTAAAATATACAAAAATCCTCACAACTCAACTACATTAATTTTTTTGCATTTCTCTAAACAAGCAAGGTAACGTGGTCCGAAATTACTTATAATAAGCTACTATCTGCCCAGGGCAACGATAGCTTTTGAAAAAATAGAAAAGTGTGCATCATTTTTAATCATCTTTAACTATTTTGCTGTTGCAATTATTAGACAAGGTTGGTTGGTAAAAAGCCAGTGATACTAGTTTCAAGATTATTGTGAAATTAAAGATTTTTTTCTGGAACTGTCATAAATTGATATTCTTCGTTTGGTCGGGCACTAGTGTCATTAAATAGAGTTTCAAAAAGTAAGACAGGAAAGTGCACACCGTTTTACTCTAATCCTTTCAAATCTGACAGCACGTCGAAATCTCAAATGTTCATTTTTCAACTGCCATTATCTCGAAAACAGTTGAAGATACGCGAAAATTTTAAATATACAAAATTATTAGTTTTACGAGCAGAATCTACACTTTGGATAATATACAGGATGTTCCATTTAAAAAAATATAAGTTTGATTCGGTGCGTCTTTGCGAAACACCCTGTATTATATTTATATTGTCAATAAAAAAATTTAGACGATTCCCTATATTCAGTAAAAAAATGAGCTTTCTGTCTACAAAAATAAAGATGTCACAGGGGGGTGACATTTATAACCAATAACCCTCTACATTGATTTTCTTAAAGCTATATACTTGCGGCAGAGTTTAATAAAGTTGCCAGAATTGCTACCCGAAGTTCTAACAATGAAATTTCTATAAATTTTGTTTTTGGTATTTTTAATATTAATCATAATTGAATGATCCAAGTCAGTTACATCTTCCATCGTCAACTCAAGTAACTCCTTACTTACAGGCACCTGCTAATCAAAAATAAGAGCACCATTAAAAATGGGTTGTGTGGGGCATCCATTAAAAATACATTAATCTGATTAGCAGTCAGGATCTTGGCTCTTTTTGACTTATATCCTGCATTTCTTCTTTCAGCAGGGCAATTAGCTTGTGAAATTTGCTAATGTCGATATTATTTTTAACATAGTCTTCAGCACAAAATAATGTGCCTAAAGCGTCGAAGGTGATACAGTCCTAGATTTCTCCGTAAAAAATACAAGTAGCCCATCTTCGATGAAAATTTCTACATTTCGATCATAGCACTATTTTACAAATAGTGTGCTTGTTGTTCGTATATTTTCCTTGATTTGGACGGCAAAATATCTCCTAGCGCCTCTTCAGCTGCTTTTTTTAAATCAAAAGTTTACGTTTCGATTTATAATCAAGAAATTAATGACACTGACAACTTGTTTGTTTATATTATTTTTTATTACAGCTTACTCATTACTCACTATTAAAATCACTATCACTATCGCTATTATTATCATCCAACTTGTCAATGGTCCAACTACTTACAGGAATTTTTAATATTATACCGATGAATTTCAATGATATGGTGCATGTCTTAATACCGAATCCTCTAGACTGCATAACAGTCGCATACATACTTTTTTCTTATATTAAAACACTTTAGCACTTCGTCTAATCGCTTTTTTGTATAATCTTCGTGAAAATAAATGTCATTATTACACATGTAGTCCTGAGTTTTGGCTTTTGTATCTTTCTAGAATGGAACTTTATTTAAATCCATTACAATAATGCTATTTGGGAGGACAGTTGCAACCAACTTACGTTTGAACCAATCCTCAAATAATTCTGATATTATAATCTCATGATAATCAACACAAGAGTGATTTGATCACAAAGAAAGAGCGTTTGGAACCCATATTTAGATCCTGCATGCAAAATAGTAATTCTCTTGCCTCCGTTGGAAGCAACCCAACCTTTTGAAGGAGTATCGTTAGTATCATACCAAGTTTCATCCAAATAAATAATTGACCTATTTTGATTTCGGTACTCTTTAATTTTGGTCCAACCGCCATTCTTAAAGCCTCCTGGATTCCATTATAATTATTTTTTTATTGATTTTTTTTTTTTAATTTAAAACCGATTCGCTTAATACATTTCCACAGAGTAGTTCGACCACATTTAATTCCCGTTTTATCTTGTTCAAGTTCTTGTAGTAAATTTTCGAATGTGGGCACATTTTCTTCTTCGTAAAGCTCGTAAATTTTGCACCGTATTACTTCTTCCACCTTTGAAAGTTTGAAAAGTTGCCGCTATCGTTTTTTCTTTTCCTTTCTACAGTAGGATTGTTCACAATTTTCCAAATAGTTGATTCTGGTACTTTCGTCAAAACTTTTTGCTTGTTCATCCTTTTTCATTGCTGTATGTATATCTTTTGTTGATATTTTGTAAAAGTAAAATAAATGTAACATACCTATTTTCATTTTTTTTTCAACATTTACTTTAATGAGGTAATTACCATAGTTCTCATAAAACTAGTAAAAATAATATTTTAAATAATAAATATAGGTTTGTCTAATAAAAAATTATCTCTAAAAGGTTAGGAAAACTAATCAGTATAATAAGATAATCACTAAAATACAACACAGATACACCGTAACAGTGGCTTTACAAATAGCATCTACTCTCTCACTTCGGTTATGTATCTATAACATCTGACTTTAACACAGCACAAGTAAACAGACTTTTGGGCGGCTTGAAAAATATCAGCATTAAAAAAACTTCTTACACATGAAGGATACAGTGTGTCCAATAATGAGATTCTGTCGCTTTGCTATTAATTAAAAAATTGACACTTTTACTTAAAAAAAATTACCCATGATGCCCAAGTTAAATAGGTATATTCTACTGTGTAAATATTTTCTACAGAAATTTACTTACAACTGGAATAAAGTTCAACTAAATGCTTACGGAAAGTATGCATATTTTCTAAAAACCGGCCTATTTTTACTAATATTCTTTACCTATAATAGACTTAACTTTACCTATAGTAGACTTAACATAAGGGATATACTTGTGAAAATCCCCGATGATGGTATTTTACAGGGTCTAAACATCGTCAAAGGTATTTGTGCGGTACATCATCCAAGTAGCACATTCAATCATGAGTACGTCATTGTTACCACAAGTATTTTCGTTGAAGTAACCGGAACTTGGTGTCGCCACGTTCTGTTTAAGCTGAGACTACGTAGTCATCACCAAAATGGGGAACACGTTTAGTGTAACTATTTCGTGTATGACATATGACTGTAGTTCCATTTAAGTAGCCGAATAGTAATAATTTACCCTATTTGTTACTTCCTTATCTCTCTCTTTATTTAATCCATTTTAAAAATATGTATGGTTCTTTTTAATACAAACAGAACAGTTATGGCGACTACAAACACTTAAATTGGGAATACGGTGAAGAGCGTATAGGATACGTTATTGGTTCTTTAGGTAGAATACATGCGTTTCACTTAGTTTTCTAGCTATGCTAAGGAGCAAAAATTGAAACGCAGGTAATTTCACTGGTGAATATGCTGATTATAGTTACGCGCCTTCCTTAATTTTCAATAGATTTTGGTCAAATATATTGGCCAATTAGCACATTAATATAAAAAAACTGTATCAGCTAAAGGGTTAATTAATGAAAGTATTAATAATTTCAGTCTACAAGGAGTAATATGTCCCAGAACAAAATTCGAAATTTAAATTTCTCGCCTTTACATTGACAACCTCTGTCAGCGTCTGTTGTAAATGTAGGGTTATGTTAATGTTTTACTTTAATAATCTATTCGAACTACCTAGTACAAACTGCCTTTTGCATTTATATTTTTAACAAATAACAATATTTGTGCAAGCGATTAATGAGAGTTGTCTGCCAAGTGAATTTAGTAATGTAATATGTACTGAAGAAGGCCTACAAAATAAAGTTTCTTCTATGCTAATCTTTGAGAGCTTCTATCTTAAATGTAGGTGCTGAATGAAGTAAAACATACACTAAGACATGAAACAATATTGCCTTTTACAGGAAAATGAAACCAAAAGATAATAATGTGCAATATTTAATAACTTTTCTTGAAATAAACTTAAACCTAAGACATTTACGGTCATAGTCATTTACAAATTCATCACAATCACTTTATAATTACAAACACATTTCAATTTCATAATGGTTTAGAACTTATTGCTTGAATCAATATTCACTTCAATAATCACAAAAACTAATAAAAAATACACTCAAACAACAAACCTCATAAGAAACCCACGTAGGCAAAAAGTAAACAAAACGATTTTAGCAGCAATATGGCCGAACATTGTCGCCATTGTCCTTATAAAGTAAGTGTAGACCGAATCTCGTTCCAGCGCTCCTTTTTTTCCGGAACCTCAAGTACAAGAGGTAATAGTTTACTTGTAGTAAATAATTACTGTAAATCTAACTTCAAAGTTGCAACAGAAGAATAACGACTGGTAATAGCCAGTTTAAAGTAACATTAGACGATTACCTTTTCTACTCTGCAATGACTCGTTTTACTTGATAGTAATACGTTATAGGAGTACATTTGAACGTAATGGAGTAGTGTCTGCAAGGTTCAGGAAGGTACTGATACTTAAAAGTTGCAATTTAGTAAATAGATAAGAAACAGTAACTTTAAATAATTACTATTACGTCATAAAAAAGAAACGACGACTTTGCAGTTAATTCCGTAAGTAGTTGATTGGCAGTAGTTATTATATAATTACTTTACATGGAAAATTACTATAAAGTATTACTCGCAGTAACAAATACATACATAATCTTAAAAACGTGTAACCCAAAGTGTTTATTGATATATAGTAAGATCGTTAGTAATTAATACGTAAAAAATCTTAAAGGGTAGTAGTGCAAACAGTTATAGCTACTTTAGTCCTAGCTGGGCATTAAAAGCGGGATGAAAAATGGTTCTGTAAATGAGAATAAAAAAATCCAGATCCGTGTTTAAAAAAAAAACAAGTTGATGGTGGTGGGTCGAAAACGAAACGTCGGGGGTAAAATCTGAAGGCTCCGTGTTGCAGAGCGAAAAACAAGTATAAAACTAACAAATTTAAATTGTGTCTCGGAAACTCTGTATATTTACGAGGCGTCTTTTATTATGTCTTTTATTTTCTAAGCTATTACAATGCTAGTGATTTCTTGTGTTGGATGTAGATGTTGTATTTCTTGTGATCTAATTTAGATGTATAGTCTTCAACAAATGCTGGACTATCGCGGTGTGTGTTTTATATTGTTTAACAATTATTTTAAGAATTTGTGGTAACCCCTATATCTTTAAATATGGCTCAAGACAGACATTCCAAACGGAATTTTTTTTTTATCGGGGATGCGTACATAAATCCTTATCTAAATAAGACAGCGGGCCGTCACGTTTCCGGCGCCCATTAAAGCCTATGCCGGCCTTCTCATCCTGAGGTCAATTTAATCTTGCCTTGTTTCCAGTCAGCAGGAATTGTAAAGATTCAATTTTCGACAGAGATGCAGTGTAATTCGCTAGGCTTTTCTAGCTGAAGAAAATTACATTGTGTGCTAGACCTAAATTACTTATAAGAGAGTTTAAAATTGGTGCTCTAAAATTTAAGAGCTGATATTGTTCTATTACAGAGGGCCTTTGGAAAATATAATTCAAATTTTTAAATGTAAAGAGGTAAAGAATAGTAGAATATTTTCAAAGTGAATCCGGTTCTAGAATGCTCAAATATATCGGGTGACCACAAAATCATTAACCAGGCTATAACATGTTTATGAAAGCAGCTACCAATTTAAAATTTTATAGAAGATTAGGGTTTGTTATGAGGAAGATTTTTACCTAAAAATAATTGAATGTCATTTCGGTTTTAACCGGAACTTTTAACATTTTTTACGGAACACCCTGTATATTGTTTGATTTTTGGATTCTACGCAAATCTAGCTTTAAAAACGTCAATAAATAATTAAAAAAACAATTCAATATTAAACTTTGCTTGCTATGTAACTAATTTTATTAAATGTGACAGTTGGGATACTTCCGGTTTACCCAAAAACGTAATAAAAATCACTTTTAAACGATATTTTCTCGTTTTATTTAATGGGACGACTTGTAATGTAAAACTAATCAAAATCTTAATCACCAAACAATTTTAAACACGCCAAAGACTTTTTGAGATTGATTATAATTTAGACTGGTAAACTATTTCAGTAATAAGTGTCCAGAAATAAGTGCTGCTACTATCAAATGTGTACTGGTACACATTCCGCGAGTGCTGGCAAACGACCGGCTCTAACCAATGAGAGTCCATATGAACTATGGAAAAAACTCTCAAATATCAAAATAGACAGTAATTTTACTCGTATTAATTTGGTTCGATTTGGTGGTATTTTGGTTTTAAATAGATCCTTCATGCAAACTGTATGTCTGCCTAACGGAGTATATTATTTGAATTTCTTCCTAAAAAGAACTCACACTTTTACTTTAGTACCTATCAGCTATTCTAAGACACTACACTGATCTAAGGGGGCTGTGAAACAAAGAAATGTGACAGCTCCTATTCTTGTATTTAGCTTCAGTTACTTAGGTGTAGAATAACTGTTATTGTTAATATGTTTAATTCAATACATTTTTAAATTTAAAAACATTAAAACAGGATTTATTACCAATGTAAATAAAGCTATTGTGTGTAACTAGTGCATATCACTCGTATAATAATAATAACAGCGAACTGATTTTACGTTAGTTTCTTAGCAAATTTCATCCATACATGACCTACATAACTCTAATCCATTCGCTCAGATAAAAGATATAAATCATCTCTTGAAGACGTGTAGATTTAATCAATACCGTGGAGAAAAGGGGCCAAAACATCCCTTCTTAACGAGTCAAAGGGATTTAGAGAGCAAATTATTCATAAGGGGAAATTGAAAAGATAGTAAAATATTAGTTCCATGTTCCTAATAATAATTATGCTTAGGTGGTTATTTAACTGTAGAAAGTTTACAAGCAAAAAAAAATAACAGATACAGATATTCTTATACAACAAAGAGTCAACAATACAACAAGGAGTCAAACAATCAATAACATGCTCAATTTAAAAATTTAATAAATTAGGTATAAGTAAAATAGTATTTTGTTCAATAGCAATTTAGTACTCTGTTCAAATATTGAGGACATACCTCACGCACCTCTCTATTCCAAAATTCATAAAACCAAGTGGAGAATCACAAAATAGCAAAATCCCTTCCCTAAAGGTAGTATAAAACTATGTATCGTAAGTCTGTATTTGACACAATCTGCAAAATTACTTAATAATCTTTCTGTTTGAGAAAATATTTTCTTGCTGAAAGATGAAGGACGAAAATTATTAAATTTTACACTTTAGACCAAAAGCCTCTGCGTTGCTATTTTTTCGTAATATGTGGCTATGGATTTTTTGATCTATCTAAGGCTTTTTACACAGCTGATTATGGGTTCAGATACTAGATTGGGTCATATCATTTTTGTCAGAAAGGAAACCGTGAGTATAAATAATAAGCAATCCGAACAATTTAGTATCAGTTCTGGGATAGCCCAGGGATCTATCCTTACAACCTAATCCTCCTATTATTTGTAAACAACTATCCCTCCCATATCTCTAAGGGTTTTATTATCTTCTTATGTGGACGATATATCCGTTCAACTGACTAGAGATTCAGAGGAAGGTTCAGTTTTCGAGAGCCCTACTCTGCAGTGAGTTACCATGTTGTGTTTTGAGGATCGGCAGTGGGTGTGTATAGAGACTTGTCGAACAGCCTTTATCGGAAACGTTGAACTGATTTTGTATTCTCTTTACATTTTAAAATGCTGTCTGTCTATTAGTTCGAGTTAAACTTGGACCACCACAACTTCTTTTCGAGACATGATGGTGATCTCCGGCAAGTGACGCACAAAACCTCACGATATGAAAGGTCTACCTGTTATTTTTTTAAATTAATGTAAAGATGTAGCCGATGCGAGCATCGGGCATGTGGCCCTTCTGAAACGTACACTACAGAATGCTGTTGGGTAGAAGCAAATATCAGACAAAACGTATACGAACAGTAGATAATCATATAACCAATCCGTTTAACTGGCCTTTTAATTGTGAAGTGCTGAGTCTAAAAATGTCATATTCTGGAAAGTGATTATTGTAGTTGTATACTAGTTCGTCGACAAATTCACTTAACCCATAATTTGTACGGTTATACCTTTCAAATAACAGCGCTGTGATTCTCCTAATATGAACTAAAGTCGAGACTGACTGCAGCTATATTTCATAGTCAGTCTCTCTGTTTACTACTTCGTGGAAGAAAATCCGAAATGCTTTTTTTCTTTGAAACTCAAGAGTTTGTACGCCGCAAAACTCAACTCTTATATTATAAAACACATTTTGATATGGGAACTTAAACTTTTAATTTTCTCGATTCTGTCAATGTAACACTGATATGAAGAACTCTATATAATAGGGCCATCCTCTAAAACACTACTAACTAAAGAGTTATAGAGACAAGCAATTGCTTTAGTGTCAGTGTCATGCTTAATGTATTGTTTGATAAAAGCTAGTAATCTAAAATCCTTAAGTAATATGTTATCAATGTGCAAATTAAATATCAGGTTTTCATCAAAAGTAATGTCCGAATCGTTGAAAGAAGTAAACGTTTCGAGATTTACGTTATTTATAAAGTACACGGAATGTATGGGAATATTAATAGTAATTAATGTAAGTAATTGGTGCTGCTCTATTCCAAGTCCAAGTCTGGCAATGTCAGGTGTAGGTGTAGGTGTAGGTGCAGTTGATTCGAGTTGGAGGAAACTGGTGAAAATAATTTTAAGTCGTCTACCTACCATTTGGGCGTTTACAAGAACTGAAGAGATAATTCGATAGATAGAAATCAACAATTCATTGAAAACCGAACTACATACGTTGACCTGACCTGTTGACGTCGATTAAATAAATATGACTGATCTAATCTAATGTAGTTTCCAAAAAAAAATTGCTCTAATTTTAATAGGAGAAACTGATGGCAGACACTATCAAACGCCTTGGATGTGTCAGTGTAAAATACCGCCAAATTTGTAGTCGTTAAGTGATCGCGTTAGAAATGTTGAAGTGATTCAAAAACTTCATCGGTGATGATTTATCACCGGATTCAAATATTGACAGGTGTGTAGAACACTTTCAAATTTCTGGAAAGGAACCCAGATTAAAAACCTTCGAAAAATATTAGAGAGGCCCGAACCATAACTGAAAAGATTTTTCTAAAAGAATAGTAGGAATTCCATCTGGACCAGCCTTCTTGGAATAGTTAAGAGCCGTTATTTTATTATAGATTTCTGCTTTTGTAACACAATGATTGAATAGTGATATTGATATGGGCTCGATTTTGTTATTTGATCCATTATTTTCTCGACACTCACAATTCATAACCCTGGGCATGCTGCAACCTTTTCTCTAGTTTCGACCAAATTGCCAAAAGTATTAGATATGTTGTCTGTAGACATATGTAAGATAACATTTCAGTATATGTACTTTTAACTACTTGCAAAAGATAATTAGGACTATCAATAGCATCAATCTTGTCAAATGAATATGCAAAAAAATTCCAATTTTAAGGCGCGTACTTATTCAACGAATATTTTGGTGACAGGTGCTGTTACTCGCGTAGTGTTTATCATTAGAAGACCCGCTTCACAGATTATCATTTACAAATAATTATTCACATTTACGTTATATTATATATTGTCATATTGTAGGTAGTTTATAGATTTTATTCGCAGTGAGCTTCAATAGAAATATGTGTTAGAAACATTGGCAAAAAACATTCAAACAAAAGGTGATCTCTTTTTTTTAATTTAACCCATTTTCTTCGAATTTACATTTTTGTTAAAAATACACTATTGAAAAAGAATATATTTCAACCATACTATCGCGCACCCTCTAGCGGAGATAGGGCGGTCCTACAATTTTCAGTGGAAAGGAGGGTCGAGAAGACTCTCGTTTTAAAGCGTTTTTTTAAATTGGTCTCAACGAAACTAAGTTTATTAGAAAGAGAGAGAGAGAGAGAGAGAGAGAGAGAGAAGTTTGATATTCTTAAAAGATAATAGAAGAAAAATCTTAAAATTCCTATATTTAAAATTCTTTTTTTATATTTTCTATAGTAAAGTTGTAACTGTTAGTGGAATTCTGTGTTATATGTACGTAGTGGAATTCTATCGAAGAGAAGTTATGTGTAAAGGCAAATTTACCAATTTTAAACTAAATAGATGTTTTAATAGAAATATTCCACATAAAAAATGCATAGTAATATAAAGACTCTGAGAGACATTATCTTGAGGTCAATGCAATCTTATCTTTTGATACAACACCCCGACGAGTGGAGATTCAATTTGCTTCCGTGATGCGCTATATTTTAGGAATACGTAGAAAACTGGCGAAAATATGAAAAGCTGAAATTCATGTTATGGACGACATGCTTTAACGTATATTTTATAGAAAAGTTTGTTATGAAAACAAAACAAAATTATTTAAAACTTATCATTTAAAAACTTTATACTGCTTTTAAGCGTGCATCACTTCCCCACTTTTGAAACAAATCTTCACGTTTAGATAAAAAAATAATCTTTTTTTACTTTAGATAGGATATTAATTATTATTACTTCAGGTAGGATGATTATTACGTACAACCCGACTTAAAAGTATCTGCTATTAAATAATCATGTTATACTTAAATGTAGTGAGTCGTAACACTGGAACCTCTGGTGGAAGATAGATCAAATTACAAGAGTTCTAATCACACTACACCACAACTTGCTACGTTCTGGACGCACATTTCGCTAACCAAGTTAGCATCATCAGCAGATGATATAAACTAAAGTAACTTATCCTAACCGAGAATATTTATAGCTAAATATGGTCATACTTCGTTGCACCGGACTGCACCGTTGTCAAATAAGCAATAGAGGAGACTATAGAGAACAGGCCCTCTGTCTTTATTAAGTGCTTTCTTACCACATTTAACTATTTCTATACTCTAAAATACATCCAATAATCTACTATTAGATACATTTTTAATTAACTTAAGATTATTTATTCCTATTTGGTGTTTTCCAAAGCATGTTGGGCAACGCTTGACTTTTCTGTTCTTCCGTATTTTAAATGTGTTCTTTAAAACGAAAGTTTATGGAGCATTTGGTTTGCCCAAGATATTTTAGATCGCAGTCATTACAGCTAATTTCATAAATGCCACTTCTCTGCTTCATGTCGAAATGTCTTTAGGGTTTCCAAGGAGACTTTTCAAACTGTTCTCCGTTTTGTAGGCTACTCTAAAACCTACGTTTTAAATACTTTTTCTAGACCTCTCGTATATCTGGGATCATATGGGATTGCTGTTTATGTCTATTTATTAATTTATGCACAAAATTATCATTTTATCCATTACTTTTAGCTATATTTTTAATCCGGTACATTTCATTGTTAAAACGTTCTTTATTTAATGGAAAATTGCCTAACCTGTGAGTTAAGAAATGAAATGCTGCCATTTTGTGTTGACGGCAATGAAATGAGTCGTATGTTATATACCTATGAGTATTAGTAAATTTCCTACAAAAATCTAATTCTAACTTATCGTTATTTCTAATAACTAACGTGTCGAGAAAAGGTAATTGCCCATTGTTCTCCGTTTCGTACGTAAAATTAATGCAAGGATATTTATTGTTTAATGTTTCTAAGAAAGTGTCCAAATTTTCAGTTTTAGTATCAAGAATAGCAAATATATCGTCTGCATATCTATACCACACCCTTAGGAAATACTTGAGTTCTTTTTTGAATTGGGTTTCTAATCTACACATAAACAAATTTGCAAGGAACGAAGATAAGCAATTGCCCATCGCAGTACCCTCAAGTGGTTTATAATATTTATTGTTGAACTGAAAAAAATTTTGATTCATACATAATTTTGTGAGAAGCAAATATTCATAAATAATTTCTTTCTTCAAATTATTGATTTCAAGTAGGTACTCTAAAGCTAGTGATATGGGTACACTAGGAAACAATGAGCTTACATCAAAAGATATTAAAATTTCATCTTCTTTTAAGTGAACATTCTTAATTTTATCTAAGAATTCTAACGAGTTAGTAACCTAAATATTTAATTTGCTGAATTCTTTTACTAACCATTTTGAAATATTGTACGTTGGTGATCCAACACCTGAAACAATAGGCCTCATAGACTTCCCAGGTTTATGGATTTTAGGAAGGCAATACAGATTAGATAACTGCGGGTTACTATGTGTTAGTTTGAATAAAGACAGAGGGTCTATTCCCTATAGTCCCCTCTATTGCATACTTGACAACGGTGCAGTCGAGTGCAACGAAGTGTGACCACATTTACCTATAAATAGTCTCGGTTATGATAAGTTACTTTAGTTTATATCATCTGCTGATGATGCTAACTTGGTTAGCGAAACGTGCGTCCAGAACGTAGCATGTTGTGGTGTAGTGTAGTTAGAACTCTTGTATTTTGATTTAAATATAGTGATTTCATAACTTTGTTTGAGTAAGCTTTCGAATTTACTACGTAACTTTTTTCAATGAATTTCAAGTTGCATTATATAGTTATAGGTCTGTGTTGAAATTCAATTTTTCTAAATTTGTGGGTAAATGAACGGAAACTAAATATTATATTTTAACGTCCCCTTTTTTTAGTTTGCAACGAAATTATTAGAAAAGTCAAGTACATAAATTTATATTTTTTAAATTATTATTTTTTAAATATTTACTAAAAATGTATGATATGTATTTTCAAATACCGCCAGATGCCTACTTTCTTTCAGCTAAATCTACACAAATGTTAAAATTCCGCCGCCATGTTGGCTTTACAATCTTGAATTCTTAAAATGTTGACAAAAATTCATGATGTGCAGCCTTACATACCCCTAAATGCCGAATTTTAATCAAATCTGCAAAAATTTTAAAATTAGTCTGCTATGGTGGTCCCGCCATTTTTAATTCTCAAATATTGACTAAAATTTCATAACTTTTATTCTTAAATGACAAATGACAAAACTCGTTCGCTATATTGGCGCCACCATTTTGATTTTTGTTGTGCATTCTTAAATAATCCCCACAAATGTTAAAATCATTCCTCTGACCTGTTGAGATTGTCATTTTGACACCGCTATTTTGAATTTTTAAATGCTGACACTTTTAAATTTTCCTAGGCACCGATTTTCAGTTTTAGCTACACAAGTAACAAAATTCGTCGGCCGTATTGGCGCCGCCATTTTGGATTTCTAAACGTTGACTAAAAAAAATCGGATTTTTTATATCCGAAAGTGTATGCATATCAAATTTGAAAATAATCGGTAATGGAAATGCTGAAAAATCTATTGCAAGATTTGAACCAGACATACAACAACAGACAAACATACAATCAGATGAATAGGAAGCCAATAAAAGCGCGTTAAAAGCATTGACCTTAGTTTAAAATCTAACACCCGTATTCACTAAAGAGGTTTGACGTTAGACAAGGTCTAACTTGATAGTTACAGATTTATGGTGACATTTTCAACAACTGAACAAATTTCTAAATGTCACAATTACAAAATAATAGTGACATAGGGCAAACATAACTAAAGTTTAATAATATATAAATAACTAATTATTTTAATATTTCCGTTTAAACTTAATGGTTTGATTTTAGATAGTGAAGCAGAGAACGATTATTTCTTTGAAATTGTAAAAATATCTATTTGCCTCATTAAGGAATAGGTCAGAATCCTTCTTTTTGTCAGTGATAACGAAGCATGGCCCATTTCTTTATTTTCGTATATCAAATATTTTAACAGGTCGTCATTTTGTTTCGTCATATTGAATTCATACCAATATTTTACCAGTTTTTTTTTATATCAGACGTATTTTTGGTGGAAAATTAAATAAAATCAAAGTTAATCGAGTAAGTGAAAATCTGTAAAAACCCGGAACGATAATTTTTTCGCAATTAATGGCATTTCCTTATGCGGGAAGTGAAAACTCACGCCGTCACTAGCATTCGTCAACAAATGGCCACGGCTTGGACATGGGCCATCCCCACTTCTTGTTTTATCGTAAACATTGGTCGATAGAATGTGAAAAATAGGGGAACCATGTTGACGCATACCCCTAACGTGATTTATGAATGAATTGTGATCTCTACCTTAATTCTTCATTCTTCAAAAAATTGCTCAAAGAACGTTTCTTGTTCGAGATGCAGCGAAGAGCACTCTTTATATGAATGTACGTCAGATATCTTAAAATGCTCTAACTGTTGTAAATTGAATCGTGAAAATAGCGACAACACTGTAAAATCAAACCACGCTGCTTGGGATGATAGTAAATGCTTAGCATACCAGGCCGCGTGCTCTAAACTAAGAACGAATATCCTAAGCCAATAGCAATTATTGACTATTCCCACCTATAATTTCTTATCACAGTTGCACGTATCTGACTGTTCTAATACTAATGCGAATGATGCCAGAAAGAATATTTCAGTCTACTATCAGAACGTAAGAGGTCTTCGTAGGAAAACGCACGAATTTTTGCAGGGCGTCGCGTCGTGAGTTGTGATTTTGATTTGATTGCGATAACTGAAACTTGGCTCGACTCTTCAGTATGCAGTAGTGAACTGTTTTCAAATAATTTTCAAGTCTTTCGTGCGGATAGAAATTTTGCGGCTTTGAATAAATCCAAAGGAGGAGGCGTTTGGTTGGCGGTGAATCATAATTTTAATTGCACTATTTTAGACTTTCAAAACTATAATTTTAATTTTTCTCCTAATATAGATTTTTTAGGTATCAAAATGGCTTTTGCCCATTGTACGGTTTTTGTATTCATCCTATATATTCCGCCTCCGGTTTTACAAAACGATCTTGAAAATCTGTTTGATTTTTTTGTCACTTTGGACTATATCTACGGTGAAAATATATACATTATAGGATATTCTAACTTACCAGATTATGAGGGTTTTTTAAGCGGAAACTCTCAACGAAATAGTAACTGCATAAATTTGTAAAAAAAATTTATGGAATTCTTTAATCTCGAGCAGTATAACTTTATTAAAAATAACAATCAAAGGATTCTGGATCTTATTCTGACGAATAGCAACTCTAATTGTAACGTAGAGCGATCAGTTGATATTCTTATCAAAGAAGATATTCACCATCCTGCTTTAATGATTTCCTTTAAAAGACCAAAGTCAAATAATTTTAAAAACTCTATAAACTTAAGTATGAATAATCTATACAATTTTCGTAAAGCTGATTTCAACTTGCTTTATAACTCATTTCTTCAGCAGGACTGGTCCTTGCTGGAAAATCAGACAACGGTGGAAAATGCCTGTAATACTTTTTATAACTTAATATACTACATATTTGACCTAGCAGTTCCCCGTTATCGCCATTCGTCAAATAGAAGATATCATCCTTGGTTCACTTCAGAAATTATTAAAAATATAAAAACTAAAGATAAATTGCATAAAAAGTACAAAAAATATGGCAGCATACAGGTTTTCGAAAGATTTCAGACTCTGAGATCAAAAATCAAAACTAATATAAGTATAGCATATAAAAAATATATTCAAAAAATGGAGACGGATATCAAAAAAGATCCCAAACGCTTTTGGAATTTTGTCAAAGGCCGGAGAGAGATAACAGGCACTCCAAACAGTATGCACTTTGATGGTCAGAATCTAGATAATCCACCCGATATTTTGAATTCATTTGCTTCATTTTTTAAGCAATCTTATTCAGTTTCTGACAATATAAATATATAAACCTAAATACACTGCCGGACCAGACCTTATTCCAGCATTTTTGATACGTTATTGTCGATTTGTGTTAATAAAACCTCTTCAAATCCTATTTAACATGTGTATTGAACAACAGACATTACCAAATATATGGAAAAAGTCGAAAGTATGTCCAGTCTTTAAAAAGGTTGATAAATCAGACATTCAAAATTATAGACCTGTTTCCATCATATGCAACTTCTCAAAAGTCTTTGAGTTCATATTGCACGACATGATTTTTTCGTTGGTGCAAAATAAAATTGTTCCTGAACAGCCTGGTTTCTTTAAAAATCGTTCCACAACTACCAACCTGGCCCTTATAACACAATACATTGCGGACTCGATTGATGAGGGTCTGCAATCTGATGTAATATATTTAGACTACTCCAAAGCATTTGACAAGTTTAATCATGACTTGTTAATTAATAAACTTTCAAATATCGGATTCTCGGATTCCCTATTACTGCTCTTTACATGTTACCTTCAAAACGCACACAATATGTGGCTATAAATGGTTTTCAAACGGAGAACTATATAGCATGTTCGGGGGTACCGCAGGATTCCGTTTTAGGACCCTTGCTGTTTAACATTTTTATTAACGACATTGGTGATTCTCTGGATATTGGTTATTTACTCTACGCTCATGACATCAAACTGTTCGCTAGCATTAAGTCTATGGAGGACTGCTTAAAAATCCAACAAAATTTACAGTATATTAATTGTCGACAGCTAAATATTGGAAAATGCAAGGTTATGGTGGCGAAATTGTAGGCCGATCCAAGGAGTTCTGTGATCTGGGAGTTACAATCGATCAAAAATTATCATTTACCTCACATTACAGCGCTATTGGGTCAGATTCTAAAATGTTAGGGTTTATAGTTCGTACTACTAAAGAGTTTAGCCAAGTGGAAGCCATAAAGCTGCTGTACTATAGTTATGTCCGATCCAAACTTGAATATGCGGCAGTTGTATGGTCTCCGGGATATAATATACATGTGTCTGGTATTGAAAGTATACAGCGAAAATTTCTAAAATATCTAAGCTTTAAACAAGACGGTCGCTATCCCGCTCAAGGATGTCCACAAGAAGAGCTTTTAGATAAATTTTCACTGACGAACTTAAAAACCAGATAAGATAACCTGCAAATGATATTTTTGTATAAGCTATTAAATAATAAGATAAACTGCCCCTGTTTACTTTCTAAAATAAATTCCAAGGTGCCTCGTTTAAGTTCACGCACAAGCAGTGCTTTTTACTTGCCGACTCCTCGTACAAACATCTTAAAATTTTCGCCTATTTATACAATGTGCAATAACTTTAACAAAAAAACTAATTTGGATCTTTTTTCTGATAGTTTACAATCATATAAGAAAAATTTACGACGCTAAACCGTTTTACCAATTTAAATCTTATTCGAATATCAGAATTTGGAAAATAATTACTGTTATTATTAGTTATAAGCTTCTTTTTATGTGTAAAATGTAATTTTTTAGTAAGCTTGAATATGCAGTTTTTCACTGTCTTGTAATTGGGATCATCCTGTAGGACAGTTAACTGTAAATAAATAAATAAATAAATTCTTACTCTAAGGTGTACGGTATATAACGCGTGTCACATAACTATGGTTCACTCATATAACTTTTTCTTTGCAGATATATTAAAATGGATTTTTCGCTTTTATTTTTTATTTTTTAAACAGGGTTATCTTATCTTCTTCCATTTCCGAATTTTTGCATATAACTTTTTGTTTTTAGATAGAATAATATATAGAAAATATGTGTTTGCTTATTCATTTATTACGAAATTTTAAATTTTACAAAAATGTTTATATCGTGAGTAACTCAAATGTATATTTTGGCCTTATTGACTTATAAATACTGTATATTATTACGTGGTTTCAAATTACTCAACAATATATTTTTTTCGTATAGGGTCGTTAAAAAAAACTAGTAATTAAAAAAATATATTTAAGTGGTATTTTATTTGTATTATGAATATTTTTGAATTCATTCCAACATGCACTAGATTAAATATCTAAATATTAAAAAATAAATCTCTTTATTTTGATTTTTACACATCCTGTATAATCTATTTGAATATAAACATTTCGATATTATTTCGAAAGTTAAATTTTCTCAATACCTAAATAAAAATTATATCTTAGTAATGCTAAGTATCAATTTGCAATGATTTCCCATGTTTCTGCATTAATTATTATATTTTTACGCACCCTATATAATATATTTTTTGCCACTTTTTGAGCGGATAATATATCTAAACATAAACCTTTACATTTTATTTTAAAATAAAATTTTATCTATACCTATAATGAAAGTTTGGTAAATAAAGTTAGAAAAATCGTATTTTCTCTGGCTACTTAGACTTGTATTCATCTTTTTTAAGATAAAAAATAGGTTTGCATGCCAGAGTTAGAAAGTAACGTGTCGGTGTTCAAGCCGCTATTTTGAAGTACATGGCAGACCGAATTAATTTTACCAAAAAAAAACCATACATTTTGTAAATTAAATTATGTTTTAAATGTATTTAATACAAACCGTTATAGAATAGGATTTACGCTGACACGCAATGGGCAACTATCAGGGCGAAAGCTCTAAAATACGTTAGTTAAAAGGGTATTTTATTGTAGCTTACCTTTAAGAGAACATTACAGATAATGGATTTTTTTTCTTATACCGTGAACATTGCGGCATCAGATATCGCGCTTATCTTAGGATATCATTTGAATATCAAATTTCTTTGTGTGCCGGCAAAATAAACAAATCGATGAAACGATATTACGTAAATATTTCTATTGTCAACGACCCTCTTGTCTGTAACTAAGAGGAATGTTTTCCTTAATATTCTGCAGGTTCCATTATTACACTAAACTAACTAACTCCTTATCATTCTACCTTTGCGGAGTTGGGCTACTATATCTTCTAATTAAACGCGTACTAATTTCAATGTAATACCCATTCCCTCCCAGGGTGAGATATTCGATTGCTTTTGTGCTGGATCAGCTGGATAGTGGTGGGAATTTGCACTTAAGTATGTATTTGTGTGTGTCAGTTTGCAATAGGTACACAGAATATTCTAATGTACCATTTGCCTTTATTTGAACAAATATATCCAGAAAGGTGATCGTTCCATTTGATTCAATTTCCATTGTGAACTTAGTATTCTGGTTGTTGATTAGGTTGTCCAGAAACATGAGGAGATTTTCCTGTCCAGCCCAGTATCATCTGCGTATTTGAACCAGCAGAGTTTTGGTTTTAGTGGAGAGAATGCTAAAGCCTCATTATATCCCTATATGTCTGATATAACGGAAACTGAGACTGTAACACGACCGTTATGTATAGTGATTCTACACTCAAGTAGCAGTTTTAGTCATGAATACGTCATTGTTATCACAAGTATTTTCATTGAAATAACCGGAACTTGGTTTCGCCACGTTCTGATTAAGCTGAGACTACGTAGTCTTTACTAAAATGGGGAACAATTTTAGGGTAACTATTTCGTGAATAGCTTGTAACTGTGACTTTGACTATTATGTAGATAATACGAAATTGTGTAGTTCCATTAAAGTAGCCGAATAGTAATAGTTTAGTCAATTTTAAAAATATGTATGGTTCGTTTTAATACAAACAAAACAGTTATGGCGACTACAAACACTCAAATTGGAAATATGGTGTAGAGCGTATAGAATACGATATTGGTATTTGAGGTAGGATACATGCGTTTCACTTAGTTTTCTGGCTATGCTAAGGATCTGAAATTAAAATGTAGGCAATTTCTCTGGTGAATATGCTGATGATAGTCGCCTTTAAAATTCGTTAATTTTCAATACATTTTGGTTAAATATATTGGCCAATTTAAATCTCAAAAATGTAATTTTGGACTTTGGTTTAAATAGTAATAATCATTAAATATCTTATTACAAAGACTGATGATTTGTATGCATTTTTAATCTTTATACTCACAAAAACAAACATCATAGCTAAATATTTATAGGGGAGATGAAAATAAACAATGGCGTTCTATTGGACTTTTAGTTTTAGGTTGGCTGCATTCCTTTACTGAGAAAATTACTTAACATCAAGTGTCTACGACTGCTCCGAAAGCTTTTATAGTTTTGGATTCTTTAAATACGCAACTGTCACTTATACCTAATTACACTCAAGTTCTTATTAAACCTATACTGTATATTATTAGTATTATTACCAAGCGGTTGCGATTTGGGAACATTCCGCCGGTTCTTTAAAATTTAATGCGTTGTGTCGTAGTATGCGGAGAGTTGCTGTACTTGAGAGTCACTACTATAATTCTGCCATCTATCATAACCATAACCTTTGGGGTCGTTTTTATTTTTTGTTTCCTTAAAACACCGCTTTAGGTTATTTTGTTCAGGTATAACATAATCAAGTTGTGATATTTTAAATTTTCTATAAAATGTGGCTGAGTGACGAAAGCTACTTTTTTTTCTTATGGTATGTGAAGCCGTGTTGAACTATTTTAACTTGTTACTCGTAGACGATAACACAATACATACACAACTAATTAATAGCTGTAGACCGAATTACAATGACTTTATAAGGACAACAGTGGCCACAATAGAAGCACACCCGCAAAATTGATGCAAAATTTCTAAACCCTTAAATGGGGGCACCCATATTACCGTTAGTTTTTCGCAAAATATGACTAAATTAATCTACTTTTATATTGATAATATCTGCCAGCGTCAGTTGTAAATGTAGAGTTATGTTAATGTTTTACTTCTTAGACAAGGAAAGAGAGAGGACGCGTAACAACCATTTATGCGCCGTCTCAGAAGTGAGGCCAATTTATCCATCGACGCCATTTTCTGGTGGCAGACAATTGTGGTGGCAGCGTGGTTTTGTAGTGTGATTTTTATAGAAAAGTGAATTAAAGACATTGTGATTATTATCGAACTAAAATGGTGAAGTCGTAGCGAGAGAAAAGAAGCTGGAATAACCTTTCACAGGTAAATAAAAGAAAATTGTATATTTTAGGTGTCCCTATAATTCGCGTTTTCCTTATTAAAGGCGGCCTAATACCCATATTTCTATCCACACAGTTTATATTTACTGGTAGACAAATAAGTAACTCAGCATCCTCTTTCATTCAGAATAGCTTATAAAATTATCTAATTTATGATCTAATTAGGCGTGAAGGTCGATTTATTCCAGTGGCGTAGGCCATGCTTCATGGATATAAAGAAATAATAGTTATTCAACCTTCATGTTTGGTGAATATTATTATAATTTAATTAAATGTATTTGTCTTTTTAGGTTTCCTCTAAAAGATGTGCAAAAAACTGCTTTATGGGTAAAGCAGCTGCATATTGCAGACTGGACACCTACAAAAAATGATAGGCTATGCTCGAAACATTTTGACCCCAAACTGTTTTATCGTGTTGGCGAAAAAAAATGTCTACTAGATGAAGCAGTACCGACAGTGTTCCCTGATGTACCAAAATATATGCAGCCAAGTAGTCATTATCGCAAGGCAAGTTTTATCAGCAATATTGATTTTTGTGTAAAATATAAATGACAGAATATTAATTCATCCTATCTATTTATCTTCATTCGTAATTCACATATTATTTCATAAAATATTTTTTACTTTCCAACATATTGTTTGATTTTAATGTTCATTTTGCTTTTAATGTATTGTTTAAATTTTTGTCTAACTTTTTTTTGATATATTGTGTATTTTATTTCAGGGGACAAAGAGACCTCATCAGGAAGAAGCATCTACTTCTTCAGTTCCAGACGAGGTTCCAGACGCAGCAGTTCTAGATACTCCTAGAAAACAAAAACTGAACCGAAAACTTTTTAGTCAAGTTGCTAAAAGTCGTGCAAATTCTAAGAAACTTAAAGTTTTGCGAGAGAAAGTAAGAAGGTTGAAAAAAAAGGTTACCTCTTTGAAACAATTGATTACTTCTTTAAAACAAAAAAATCTATTGTCATCAGAAAATTCTTATTTATTTGAAAATATGCCAGAAATAATTAAAGAACTGCAAAAAAGAAAATTAGGAAAGAAAATTAAGTACTCTCCAGAACTTAGTAAATTTGAGATAACTTTAAATTTTTTTTCTCCAAAAGCTTACGATTATGTTCGTTGTGTGTTCGATACATGTTTACCACACAGAAGTACTATAGGTAAATGGTTAAGACATATTAATGCGGATCCTGGCTTTACAAGTGAGTCATTTGACATTCTAAAAAAACAATGTGACCTTTCTCATAAGCCTTTTTTTCTTGCTATCATTGTAGATGAGATGTCTATCAGAAAACATATTGATTGGGACGTAGTTAAACTTCACGGTTATATAAATTATGGCATCGACTTACAAGATGACAATAATCCTATGGCAAAAGAGGTTTTAGTTTTAATGGTTGTGTGCATTAATGGTCAGTGGAAATTGCCAGTAGGTTACTTTTTAACTGATGGATTGAGTGGTCAACAGAAAAGTGCTCTTGTCTCCCAATGCATAAGTTTATTAACTGAGACAGGGGCACGTGTAGTATCACTTACATTTGATGGTGTGCCATCCAATATTGCAATGTCAAATATTTTGGGTTGTGATAATAATATGCCAACCTTACAAACTTTTTTTACTTTAAGAGGAAACAATATTTATAATTTTTATGACCCTTGTCATATGGTTAAATTGATACGTAATGCTTTTGGTGAAAAAAAGGTTCTTATAGATGGCAATGGACATTTAATTAGGTGGGAATATATGGAAAATTTAGAGAAATTCCAAGATTCAGAAAGTTTGCATTTAGGGAATAAACTACGAAAAGCTCACATACATTTTTTCAAACAAAAAATGAAAGTCAGATTAGCAGCACAATTATTAAGTGAATCGGTTGCTGATTCGCTTAATTATTGTGATGAAGAATTGCAGTTAAAAGAATTTATGGGTTGTAAGGCAACCTCTGACTTTATTAGAATAATTAACCACTGCTTTGATATTTTAAACATCAGATCACTAATTCCTCCAGGTTTTAAAAAGGCAGTTTGTGAAAGAAATATAGAACAGACAAAAAGTTTTATTTTTTTATTTGTTTTGTTTGTTTTATTTTATCTATTGATTATCTTTCTTTATTAAAATTTCATGATGGGGAATTAGTAGTTCAATCCAAAAGAAAAACAGGCTTTATGGGTCTTATAATTTCTTTAAAAAGTGCATTGTTGATGTATGATGAATTAGTTACAAATAACAAACAATTAATTTATCTTCCTTTATATAAAGTCAGTCAAGATCATTTAGAATTATATTTTTCTTCAATAAGATCAAACGGTGGCTTCAATAATAACCCTACTGCACGGCAGTTGATGGCATTCGATTCACCTGAAGAAAATATTAATTCAAATAGGATGTATTTGAGCTCTCAAAATGAACCATTTCCTTTGGAAAGTGTTTGGCATGATCATAATTACCTTATAAATAGTGAGATGTTGAGCAATTGTTCAAAACAAATTATTATTTATATTGCTGGTTTTGTTGCCCGTCAGCTTATTAAGGTTGTCAAATGTGAAAGCTGTTTGACTGCGTTAAGTGGTAACCGGGAAAACTTTTTGTATTCGCTGATAACAAAAAAAAGTAAGTTATGGTGGATTGACGTATCCCTCAGAGGATGTGATAAAAATTTATAATATCTGCGAGCATTTTGTAAGAATAAATGAAAATGAGTTGGTAAAAGCCAATTTTAGCATTAATGTCTTAAAAAGGAGAATAATGTTTGAATGTATTGAATCCTAATGTTTTAGCAGTTTGGAACAACATGTTTTAATTTCTAATGCTAATTGTAACCATATATACTTTTTAATAGAATCTGTTGTATCAAAATATCTAAATATTCGCAAACATTTTATAACTAAAAGATTGTCTGAAATAACAGATCCTATTAAAAATCAATATACAAAACTTATTTTATTTAGAGGACAATAAATGAGTATTAATTTTTATTGTTCAAGCTTATTTTTTTCCTTGGATATCACTTTTCATTTTTACCTACTTAGGTACTTTTTTATGTAATATATTTTTAGTAATGTATTTTTATGGTAATATATGGATTTATAATGATTGCATATTTTATTTCATCAACAATAATTGGTTGTTGGTCTTAGAGATCTTTCCTACGTTATCTTAAAATGTAGGTATATTAGAGCTATTAAAAGAGTGTAGTGATTAAATGAGGTATGTAACAATTTCTTTATTGAAATTTCGGTTTTCTGTAAATGTGATTAACTTTTATTATAATTATTAATAAATTACCTAAATGCATCGTTTTAGTCAAAAAATTGCAAACTTTAAATAAAATGAAACCCTAAATAGAATAGGAAATTTGACATAATTTTTGAAATTTTAAACAAATTCCCTTCATTTTTAAAATTTGTTATATAACCCCATTATTTACTGAACTTTTCAATTGGCTCTAATATATCGATAAACATACTTTGATCAGTCTTCCACTAGTAAGATTTAAATGTTCATTTCAGGCATTATTTTACTTAAACCCGAGCGTTACGCCACTGGGCGAGCCAGCCTGGTGGCAGCTGGCAGCAAATCATATGCATAGATTACGCGTCCTCTTTCTTTCCTTGTCTAAGTTTTACTTTAATAATCTGTTCGAACTATCTAGTAAAAACTTACTTTTTCATTTAGATTTTTAACAAATAACAATGTTTGTGCAAGCGATTAATGAGAGTTGTCTGCCAAGTAAATTTAGTAATGTAATATGTACTGAAGAAGATTAATAAAGTTTCTTGTATGCTAATCTTAGAGAGCTTCTACCTCAAATTGAGGTGCTGAATGAAGTAAAACATACAGTAAGACATGAAACAGTATTGTCTTTTACAGCAAAATAAAACCGAAATATAATAATGTGCAATATTTAATAACTTTTCTTGGTAAACTTAAACTTAAGACATTTACTTTTATAGTTATTTACACATTCATCACAAACACTTTTTAATTACAAGAAAAAAAAGGTGAACCAGGCTTAAAATCGCCGACCGAATCTCGTACCAGCGCGCAGCGCCCCCAATCTCCGGATACTTAACCCTTTATCGGTTTAAGTTACCATATGGTAACACATTTTTTTTTGTCCCTTATCGGGCAAGACACTAAAAAAACCTTTTAAAATTATTATACTGTTAGAGGATATATATAATCTAATTCTGACAATACTTTTATTAGTTTTATGTTGATAGTTGAATTAGAAACAAAGTTAGAAGTTGTAACCATTTGGTCACATAGTCCATTAAAACAACCTTTATCCTGAAATTATAAATATTTATTTATTGAATATAATCAAAAATACATTTCCTTTTTTCAAGTTTTACTGAAGTAATTATTTATTTATTTACATGAAAAGCTTTGAAACAGTTTTTTGAGTCTGTGAGGCACAACCTGCAGTCACACTTTTCGCACTTGAGGCGACTTGTACCTTTTACACAGTGCCTGCACCTTCCCTTACTGGCATGGACTGGCCAGTGACCATAACAGTCCAATCTTGATGCTACATCTGGGCGCTCTACAGTTGGACGCTGTATGGTTATTGTTGATGTTTCTGCATTATCAGAACTAGGACGCCCCCTTCTAGATTCTTTACAACACTTAGCCAAACCTGATACTATTTCCAGCCTAAAATTCTTCAGCGCCATATATTTTTTTTGTAGAGCATCACAATCCATTCTATATAGGAGCCAAGCATTTACAACAGTTACATCCAAAAGGTATGCAAATATTGTAAAATACCATCTTTTGGCTTTATGAGGAGTTTTATAAAATCCCATCAACGCATTGGCAGTATCAACTCCACCCATATGTTTATTGTACTGCTTTACTATAGCCGGACATGGTACATCATTTTTTGCCTTTAGCGACTTATTATATCTTTTCACAGTAGCCAATGGCTCTATTCCCACAGTAGTACTACCTAGGAGCACAACTTTATTATCAACCCATTTGACAATTATAACACCCTTGCTTTTATCCGATTTATAGTCAAAAGTTCCCCTTCCTTGTTTTTCTAGGATCTTATCGGTTTCGATTGGGCAACCTGCAATTCTATTACTACGCATGGTTCCAAGGCTGTATATACCCAAATTTTCCTTCAGATATATCAAAAGAGGGAGACCTGAAAAATAGTTGTCAAAAAACAGAGTTGCCTTAGTTGGTTCGTAAAGAGATTTTGACAATGCGATGACAATCCCAGCACCAAAACCCATGTCAGTTTCTGCCTGAGTAAGTTCAATTATACTACCTTGAAGCGTTTCAAATGTAGTTGCTCCTTGATAGGGTATAAAATCCAAGATATAGCCAGATACACCAGCAATGACAAAAAACTTATATCCCCATTTGTGGGGCTTATTTTTTATGTATTGTCGGAGATTTCCCGCACGAGTACCCTTGTACGCGACCATGGTTTCGTCAATAGAATATTCATTTTCAGTATGATATTTTCGGAAATTTTGTCTTAGGCTGTCAATCAGGGGTCGAATCTTGAAATATCTATCCTTTGTATCTTCGTTTATGTCCTCATTGTTGTTGAAATGAATGTAACGTCTCAAAGCTTTGAATCGTTTGACGGTCATAATAGAAGCTATCTGCTCAATCCGGGTGCCACTGGCCCAATAATCCTCATAGGAGGGCAGATTTATTATACCCATCAATAGCATAATGGATATGAAATCTGTCATTTCTTTGGCATTAGTGGCTATACAAGTACCAGTTTGTTGAGTGCTGTACAAATTTGTTTGGTCAATTATGTTTGTCATTATGTCAAAGGAAAACAAGTTTGAAAAATATTCTAAGGGCGTAAGAATCTCTGGATTATGGGTGGGATAAATGACCGAATCTCTATTGGGTTTAGTAATGTCTTCTTTGTTCCAACTAAATTGGATATATGGAACTTTCTTCTTTTTTTTTGTAGGCGGTTCAGCGTCATTTGTTCCATCGCGGCTTTCTTTGTCCCCACTACGGTTTATGTCAGTTGTGAATTCTAAAAATTGTACTAATTATTTTTTTTAAATGTTAAAAATATTGTAATATTTACCCGAAGTTTGCTGTCTAGTACGTAATATATTATTCTGTATCTGTTGCAAAGTCATATCGTCTTCTTCACTATCGTCATCAGATTCATTGTATTCTAAAAGCGCAATAGTTTTTTTATAAAGCTGGATTAAACTTGAGATTTTGTAGTGTTTATTTACCTGACGTATGGCCTATTACTTTTTTTTGAATCATATTCAAACTCATATTTTCCTCGTCATCCGAATTGTCGGATCCATCTGAAAGCTGAGGAGGAGGTGGTAGTCTACTTTTCCTCTTGCCATAAAATGAACAAGACGGTATTGTATCAAAATAATCCAATTCATCCATATTTATGAAGATTTTATATAATCCACTAAAAAAATAACCATATAATGGTATGGGCAAAGTGACCATATGGCTACGCATATTCAAACACAAAAATTTCCGACATTTGCATAGATATGTACCTAAACTAAAATTAAAATATCATACCTTATATATTCAAAGAACCAACTCCAAAATTCCAGCACAGTTAGATAAATTTTACTCTACAAACTATCAGTAATTATACCGGCACATCACATAACCTTAAAAATTTCCGCGCACATGCACCAACAAGCGAAAATAAAAATTTCTGGAGGGACCGTACCCTGATGTTCGTTATTTCCCCCACCTTAGCACGCATGTGACCGTACGGTATCGTTGTCCGAGAACCGGCAAACTACGAGTAAGGTTTAAAAATGCTTTAGAACATTGTGTTATCATATGGTTACATAGTCCATAAATGGGTACATAGTTTAACACAGTGTAGACCGATAAAGGGTTAAAAGTTGTAATTTAGTAAATATATTAGAAACAGTAACTTTGAATAATTACTATTATGCAACGGTAAAGAAATGACGACCCTGGAGTCAATTCCTTAAGTAGTTGCTTGGAAGTAGTTATTATATAATTACTTTTCATGAAAAATTACTGTAAAGTATTATTCGCAGCAACAAATACATATACAGGGTTATTCACGCAACCCGTTCATTAAAAGTTTTTAATGATGCCATTTAGATAAAAATTTCAAATTTTGGGATTAAGGTAAGGTCAAGGGGTACTTTTTTTTCAAATATTTTCAACTTCCTGTCACTTCCGGTTTAACCGGAAGTTGGTATCAACTTGCTTATTTTAAATGGAACACCCCGTATTTTATGATATTTTTGGATTCGACGGAGAATTTGAATGCTATTTTATGTAGCATATCCTATACCTAGGGTCAAGCGTTCTTAAGATATTTGACCTTGAACCGAAAATGAGTCTTCGGCGTACCAAATTTTAAAATCTCATATGTTTGTAAGTTGTGAAGATATAATCTTCATATTTTGCAGACGACCGGTAAATAATCTTAGGTTTCTATTTTTTTTATTGAATTTGTCTATTTTTATACAGGGTGTCCTGAATTCAGCGGCAAACATTCACATTTTCAAAGCCGCTAAAGTTCGTTTTTTTAAATGGGACACCCTATAACTTTATGTACTATCAAATGTAGAATTTCATTTTCTATCGAACTGTATTAAGGTCCCTATACCTATTCGTAACCATTTTCGAAATAATTGGGTTTTATAAAATTATCGTATGTATTTGCTTAAATGTTTCAATGGTGAGCCATGGAAAAACAATTGAGATCCAATATCCAATATGACAGATGATTAGTATGCGTTATTTATCGAAAGCTGTCAGTGCTAAACTAAATCTTTTAAATCGAAATGGAAGAATACTCAAACGCTGATATTCTCAATCTATTTTATATTCATGGATGAAAAGAGAACGTGTCGTGTGTTTAATGAACGCTACCCTGATTTGCCGCCAATGAAGAAGTCAAAATTCAAGAGGATCGAACTTTTTGCGTTTTGGCAAGGTTAAAGTTACAAAAAATGTTTCGAAACCAGTGACAAATGCCGAGGATAACGTAATAAACACATTAGCTTATTTCTACGCAAACCCGCAAAGTTCAATACCGTCTGCAGAAAACGATTTGGGAATTTCTTCTTCATCTGTCCAAAGAATCTTGAGCGAACATCATATGCACCCTTATTCCTTCCAAAACGTGCACGCCTTGAGACCTGGTGATGACGTCCGACGAGTAGAATTTTGCGAATACATGTTTTTGAAAATTCAAGAGGACCGTCAATTCCTTTCAAAAATATTTTGATCCGATGAAGCGAAATTTTCTAGAGAAGGAATAATAAATAGAAGAAACGAACATTTCTAGGCAGCAGAAAATCCGCACGCTTTACTCGAAACGCGTTCTCAAGAGAGGTTTAGCTTCAATGTTTTCGGTATAGTATTAAATGATCAGGTGCGGTACTGTATTTATGAAGACAATTTAAACAGTGTAAGTATTTGGAAATTCTACGAGGGACGTTTTCTGAATTTATAGAAGAAATTCCTATTGGTGAGCTGCAAAATTATTGGTATAAATTAGATGGGGCACCAGCACATAATTCCGCTGCAGTTTATCTCCAATTATCTCGAATTTTTGACGATCGCTGGATTGGTCCCAATGGCCCTTGGAGATGGCCCCCGCGATCGCCTGATTTAACACCCCTAGACTTTTATTTATGGGGATTTATCAAAGGTAAAGTCTATGCTTCCCAAGTAAATAACCAACAAGATTTACTGGACAGGATACGAACAGCTTTTGCCGAATTAGAAAACGGACAAATTCAACGGGCCACAGCAACTGTACAAAGAAGAATTGAAATTTGTCTTCAAATGTACGGACAGCATATAGAACATTTGTTATAATTCAATTTTATTGTTTTATTTATTTATTGTTGATTGTTAGATTGCTATAATTTTTAAGTTCACTAAAACAAGTATAGAACAGTCTCGAACTTAGTAGATATGGTTAAAAATAATGTAAACAATTTATTAAATTTTTTATAACTTTAACTTTTTTTAACAATATTTTGTAACATTCTCCGCGAATATAAAATAGATTGAGAATATCAGCTTTTGAGTGTTATTTTATTTTAATTTAAAAGTTTCAACTCAGCTGTCATGTTGAATAGAAAAGTACAACAATTTTTTTTTCTATGGCTTACTACGGGAAGGTGTAAGCATTTAGCAAATACATATGATAGTTTAATAAAAACCTGATTATTCCGAAAATGGTTACGATTAGGTATAGAGAACCTTAATACAGTTCGATAGAAAATTAAATTCTACATTTGATAGTGCATAAAGTTATAGGGTGTCCCATTAAAAAAACGGACTTTAGCGGCTTTGAAAATGTGAAGGTTTGCCGCTGAATTTAGGACACCCTGTATAAAAATAGACAAATTAAATAAAAAAAATAGAAACCTAAGATTATTTACCGATCGTTTGCAAAATATGAAGGTTATATCTTCAAAACTTACAAAAATATGAGATTTTAAAATTTGGTACCCCGAAGGCTCATTTTTGGTGCAAGGTCAAGTATCTTAAGAACGCTTGAACCTAGGTATAGGACATGCTACATAAAATAGCTTTAAAATTCTCCGTAGAATCCAAAAATATCATAAAATACAGGGTGTTCCATTTAAAATAAGCAAGTTGATACCAACTTCCGGTTAAACCGTAAGTGACAGGAAGTTGAAAATATTTCAGAAAAGAAGTACCCCTTGACCTTACCTTAATCCCAAAATTTGAAATTTTTATCTAAATGGCATCAACAAAAACTTTTAATGAACGGGTTGCGTGAATAACCCTGTATAATACTTAAAAACCTGTAATCCAAAGTGTTTGTTGATACATAGTAGGATTATTAGTAATAAATACGTAAAAGCTCTTAAAGAGTAGTAGTGGAGTAGTATTAGCTACTTTGGTGCTAGCTGGGCATCGAAACTGACCTAAATATTTTGGTGATGCAGCTGGATTGCATTAGGTTTTTTCCATGAAATGTGCAGATCTTTTTATATAAGATTCTGTTTTTCCTGAAAATGGATTAAGAACATTTAAAAGTTTTTTTTCTAAATTGTATGTGGACTGACGATCGGTCGAAGGTGTACATTGTTCTTACGTATCTTAGAAAAACCATAGGACTTGAAAATTTCTTCTCCGCTGGTGGTAGGTTGGATGCGTTAATTAGGTTGGTGTGGCGTGTTTCTTTCTTGTATAACCTTATAGGTAGCGTTGTCCAAAAGTTGAGTTACCTTTTCCCCGTTACAATTTCCGCAACGTCACTGTTGTCAAATGGAATACGTGGAAAAGGTAACTCATATCTATGATAATTACCCTATAAAATTATATGGCCACCTTTCGGTAGTGTAGTTCTTCCCTTTACACATGACACTACAAACCAAATAGGAGGATTACTTCAGCGGTGTAACATACGTATAATCTTCAATACTCATAAGAAGATTGGCCAATGATTGCAATATCAAAAAGTATACAGGGTTGGGCAAATGTTCCGGAACGGCTTAATGATAGTCTAACTATAAATGTCAAAAATCTGAACATTTGGCCATATACTTTTGTCGATAGGAGCGACCTAACTAAAATATTTTCAAGATGGCTGTATACAGGAATTAAATATCAACTTGCTAATTTTAAATGGATCACTTTGTATATTATTGCATATCTGAGTTTAAATTGAATTAAATTAAAAAAAAAAATTCTACGAATTTTTTGAATTTAAAATTTTAACGTATCTTCAATTGATTTTGACATATCGGCAATTTGAAAATATAACATTTTGGAGGGCTATTAAATCTTAATGGATGAAGTCAGAGTAAAACGGTTTAAACTATCCTATTTTAGTTTTGAAGACTCTATCTAAAGACACTAGTTTTAAAATTGACATTAAACACTTCGTTTGATCCTTAGAATAAACAAAACAATACCTGTTGCTTATTTCAGCTAATTTAGAATATGAGCTTTAATATAAACTTTTTATTACGAAATAAAAAATAATAAATAACTCAGACGAATCGTGGATTGACAGAGGATTCTAATTAAACAAAGGAATTAATAAATAATAATATCAAAATAATAAACAACAATTAAAGTAAAAAACTATTTGGTTAAATGTTCGAATTGGTTTTCTTCAGCGGCTTGGTTGCGTCCAAGCCTATCCGTGAACTTGGAAAGAACATTCTGCAAATATTGATGGGTTATATGGACCCCAAAAATAAAATTCTATATGGGTCAGACCAATCTATGGGACCATTCAATGCGTTCTCGTCTATTTATCCATCTTCCAGGAAAATTTCTATTTAAAGGCCAAAATGTGCATGGTACCCCATCTTGTTTATACCAAATGTTGTTCTATAATAGCTGGCAGTTGTCTGAATCGGAAAATAAATTAACTAAAGCGTGTATAATTCTGGTGCTAAGTGAAAAAGTGGAAGTTTGCAGTCAAATTTTCGTGGAGAAAAAAAGATCAAATTATATTGTTTCCAATTATTTCTACACATACATTTACTTTTTGAGGATCTGGCGTATAGTGTTCCATCATTCTCTGCAGTTATACCTATTTACAAAGTCATGAAGAGTGATCGTGGCCTCTTCGGAAAATAGAACATGACTCACAAAGTCAGGTTGAATATCGACGAGATACATCATTTCTTGACAGAATTCGAATGGTCTATCTGGATCTTCTTCTGAGAGTTCCTAGAGTAGATCAATCTGACCTTATAAGGCGGCATATGATTTAGTTTAAGTATCTTCCTTACTGACTGGTCGTTGTTAGTGTGTTCGGGGGCAAATTTTGGAATGGAAGATCGTGGTTCATCTTGTAGAGCAAGCATAATATCCAAAGCCATTTCATCCATTTGTGGCTGTTTTTAGACGACCCGATTTTGGCAAGTTTTTATAGAATCTGTATGCTCAAAATTGTGGTGGATTCTATTAACCGTTAATTTATAAATAGGATCACGTTCAGGGAATGTTTCATTTAAAAGGGGGGTTGCTTCTTGGAAGGATCTACGCCTATTCTCGTATCCTATCAACATGAGCAAAATTATGCTTTCTTTTTCCGTTTGCTGAATTATAGTTCAAGAAATGGTAAACATTTACTGATATAATTCTAAAAAATTAATACTACTAACTCGGAATATTAAGGTCGAAAAATATGGTAAAATGAGAACATTTATTATAGTAGTTATGATATTTGAAACGGGTACCATATATATAACAATAGAATAAGCAATAATATTATGTCCAAAAAGTAGGTACAAAGTCTTTTATGATATTTTTGGACTTAATTTCCAATTCCTGCAAGACAATAAGTAAAACCAATTTGATAACTTGTAAACTAGTGTCATTAAATAGAATTTTAAAAACTAATATAGGATAGATCCAAAGTGTTAAATTTTCAGATTTCAACTGCCATTATCTGGAAAACAACTGATACGTCAAAACTTCAAATACAAAAAATTCGTAGAATTTTATGTAAAATTCAGATATCTATTATTTCAAAATCGACATTTTACGACAAAAACTCTACTCTGTGACTCCCCCGTGCTCTCTGTATTCGATCATGGTGATGTAATTTACGGTATGATTGTGTCAGCCGATACTCGGTGGAAATCCATAATAATATGATGTAAAATGTAAAAAACAAACTCTATTTTTTACAAATACTTCCACTATATTTAATTTAACAACGTGACATGTTTCACTACACAGTAGCTTCTTCGGACGTTACATCTCGAATGCACAAGCTTACAAGTTAAGGTGATATTTATATAACTAAGTATAATACAACCATTTGGAAATTTTAATGCCCTTAAAAAGGTCTTTTAAACAAAAATTCAGTTAATGTTGTTAAAAAACAAGATACATTGCACCTACTTACCGAATGTTTAGAACAAAACTATTTCGAATTTAATAATAAACTTTATACCAGCAAAGAAGGTTTAATTATGGGAAACCCATTAAGCCCCTTACTGGCAGAGATATTTTTGGATACCTTGGAAAACAAGATTAACAAGCACCCCCTTTTCAAACATTTTATATACTGGCATAGATATGTTGATGATGTTTTAACATGTTTTACGGGAACTGAACGTCAATTAAATATTTTTCTTGATTATATCAATAGCCTTCATCCTAATATAAAAATCACAAATTAAATATAGTGGAAGTGTTTGTAAAAAATAGTGTTGGTTTTTTACTTTTTGCATCATATAATTTACGGTAATTGTCTTAATGCTATTGATAAACGTAGAATTCAGCATATGCAAAATTCTTGCCTAAGACTTATTTATGGAATAAGGCAATATGAACATATATCACACAAACTGGTGGAAACCAACTGGTTGAGTATGGAGGAAAGGAGAGAGTTGCACCTTGCTTGTTGTTAAAGCATATAAGTGAAAGACAAAGTTGCGAACAGTGGCAACACAGCTTCGTCGAGAAACGGTAGGGAAAAAGACAGGGAGGGCAGAAGAAGAAAAAAATAAAACCACCAAGAACGTTGGAGTTGTAGGAAGCATAGCTTTGTGTTGTAAAAATAATTAAGTTTTATTGTTGAATTCTGTTAATAAAAGTGCAAAAACACTCTTATCGTTTCCTTAAGTATAAGGTGGTCCTTCGGAGTGTAAATCTATCAGGCCTTTAGCGGACCTGTAAAAAGCCGCTAGTTCACTTGTTTTTTTCATAAAATCATTACTCTTAAGTGTCCTTCGTATTTATATAACCGCACAGTTTTCAGAACTCATGTACATAATATTATTGTTAGAGTTAGATAACTCCACCATTTCACAGAAATGAAATTTTGAGCGTAGTTTTTCCTACAATAATGCTAAACTTTATAATAATTTACCAGATAAGTTCAAAGACACTTTCACTATCCGCTTTCAGGAACAATTATAAAATATTTATTACGACTAAACGTAAAAATTGATGAAACTTCTTCTTGGGTTTATATGTAAGTTTGCATTTTTTTTAATTGCTAGCCGCCATATGTATTTTTTTTCTGTCTCTCATGATTTATTTTTAGTTATAAATTATGTATTTATTATATATGCGTATGTATGCGGGGTTGAGTCTGATCAGAGGGATGTTCCAGGATGTCCTATCTGAACTTCGCCTTTTTCTGAATGTTTTTTGAAAGATATCTATTATTATTATTACATGCAATAATATACAGAGTGTTCCATTTAAAATTAGCAAAGCAGCACCCGAAGTGCTGCCATCGTGAAAATATTTCAGTTAGATGGCCCCCAATCGGCAATACTATAGTGTAACGTATGGGTGTTATAACGAACATAATATTACTAAGCAAACCTCTTAATAGAGCCTAGGCACGACAGCTTCTTTTGCCGCCTCTGGCATGAGTTGACAGGCGGGATTGTTTTAACTAATTTAATTATTTATTCTGTTCTTTTCGATAATTGAATGTATATAGTATCTTTTCAGAAGACACGTCTTATAACACGGAGCTTAAGTAAGATTTTTAAAAGGGCGCCATCCGCAATAAAAAAAGAAATAAATGTGCTGCCGTGTTATAAGTCGGACTTTGCGGAAAATCCTTCTTCAGAAATTATTATCTGTACTTTAACCAAAATAAAAAATAACTATTTAAACAATAAGTTACCAAATTTATTATAAAATTATTAAATTACACTGAGGCAAATGTTAAAAATCAACGTAGCAGGTTAATTATTTAATAATTTAAATAAATTAGCAACAATAAAAAGGAAAATTCTTGCGAAATAAAATAATTTGTAAAATTACGGTCACTAATATTAAATTATATGTACCCTAATTGGCCAATAATTTAAACACTATTAAGATAATTAATTACTCAAATTTTCGGATGAAATAAACTAACAAAAAATTTTAGACAATAAAAAAAATTGAAATTTCTCACCAAAACTCTTAATAGCTGGCGCCACGTGGTGGAGAACTCTCGACCTTGTGGACGGTCCAAGGGTGCATCATTTATTGTTTTAACGCCTACCTACTCCTCTCCCTCAATGGTCCTCGAACAGGATTTATGACAGATTATATCCGGGATGACCTTATTTCCTCACAACCAAAATTGAATTTATGATGCAACTGGGATCGGAATTACATCCAATATTTAATTTAGGCAAGCCTAAATAAAGAGTTGTGGCAGACAACAAAAAAATTATCTAGCAACTAGTGGCTAGTTCTAAAGGGGGCTAGTTAGGCGTCTAGCTATAAAAACTTATCCAGAAATCCAAATACTGATTTCAAAATGGATAAAGACAAAATTATGAAATGAAATTTTAGATTTCAATTTTAATAGTTTTAATAAAAAAACTAGTTAGTAGAAAAAAAAGGGCAAGTCGATGTAGAGCTGAAAGAAAAAGAAAAAAATAGGCGATAGCATGGCATGGCGTGATCTCGAAATTACTTAATTAATTAATGCTATTCCCAAGAAAGATTTTTTTATAATATAGTTAATAAATAAGAAACCTTTATACATATATATACATATATATATATATATATATATATATATATATATATATATATATATATATATATATATATATATATATATATATATATATATATATATATATATATATATATATATATATATAATCTTTTAGTTTCTATTAAAAAGTGAGTTATGTTTCTTAATAAAAGCAAAATTTAGTTAAGCTGGGAATTAAATTCTATTACTACATGCATTTTAAGTAAAATATACCTCGGACAGAAGATATTTATAGAGCAGCAAAAAAGAAACAAAAAGTCCCTTTTTGAGATAAAAACTTCATTTCCGCCGAAGCCACTTTCCGGTTATAATTCCCACTTTATTTAAAGTAGAAGATAAATTCGCCTTTAGTAAATTTTTCTCATTGTAATGAGGGGAATATTCCCCAACAACATCGTCGTGGCGAAACGTTGGCTACCCGCCCGAAAGTGGGTGAAAAAAGAAAAAATAAATCGCGAGGCTTTCTTTGTTGTCCCAGATTGGTTTGTTTTTTTGCCAAACATGGAAAACTACTCCAAAGTCGTCTAGGAGGTATTTTAAAGGAACATTTTCAGGCTCGAGAGAGTTTTTAAATATTTAGTATTGTTCTAAATGAGGATCGGCTTGCTTATTTTTAATGCTATAAAATATTTAGGTAGATATATTGATCGGTATTTCTAGAATAGTAATTTATGAATTACAGAAATACTGCTATATTATTTAGAATATGTTTTTAAACGGAGAGCTTATATTAAAGTAATCTTTTTTTTTTTAAATAAAACCAATTAGAAAAACATTTAGCAGTAAGAAAAAATTTTCTAAACATTTGACGTTCTGGAGTATACGTCAAGCAATGTATTTGATATTTTCCTTTTGAATTAATGGTTTTCAAAGTTATGATATAGTAATAGAGAAAGAAAACTTTCACGGCTTTGGTCAATTAAGAAATCTTGGTTTTTGGGATTAGACCACGTAAAATTGGAATTACTACGGGACGTTTCCCCTTAGATTGCAGAAAAGATGCTTCAGGTACCTTTTCTCTACAAGAATTAAACAGTGGATGAGCTCGGAGAGTTTTAGCAAGAATCCGAACGTGTCGTATAGACCGTAACATATATTTCTGTGGAAATTTTTGTGTGCTTACATATTTAAATGGATACGCAAATTTTTCGTTTATAGAATTTTGAAACGACGCTAGAACCTGGGTTTTTTACATTTATGATGTGTTCAGTGGTATGTAAGTGTTCAGCTACAGGAGATTGAGCAATGTTGTTTTTTTTAATACATCGTTGATATTCCTTAAGTTAAGTGGATTTTGAGGGTCCTGTTTCTCCCACATCCATTTCTTCACAGGAGCCAAGAATTTTATATACAGGGTTAGGCAAATGTTCTGGAATGGCTTAATTATAGCCAAACTATAAATGTCAAAAATCTGAAATTTTGGCTCTATACTGTTGCCGATTGGGGGCCATCTAACTAAAATATTTTCAAGATGGCAGCACTTCGGGTGCTCCTTTGGTAATTTTAAATGGAACACTCTATATATTACAGCATATAATAATAATAATAATAATAATAATAATAATAATAATAATAATAATAATAATAATAATAATAATAATAATAATAATAATAGATATCTTTATTTCTGAATTTTGATACAAAGTACTATTAATATAAGAAATAAAAAACATTCAGAAAAAGGAGAAGTTCAGATAGGACATCCTGGAACATCCCTCTGATCAGACTCAACCCCGCATAGATACGCATATATAAAAAATACATAATTATATATTATATATATATATATATATATATATATATATATATATATATATATATATATATATATATATATATATATATATATATATATATATATATAAAATGTTATTCAAAAATTAAATGTGATATAGGGATAACGTGGTATGAATTTAACATGACGTAACAAAGTGGCGGTCTGTGTTAATATAAAAATTATTTATTGAATTTATTTCATTATTCCGAATAAAAGGAAAGCTTAATAACTGGAAAGTTATGGGTAAAGGAAATTTACCCATTTTTTTAAATTGCGGTTATATTACTAAAACCTACGATTTAGGTATGTGATTACGAAATTAAGAAAATGATAGATTTTTGGAACGTAACGTAAAAATTCGTTAAGTTGGTTTGGAAGTGTTGTTCACATATGGTTCCAAAGCCGACTGTGCTGGGCCCTATGTAAAACGTATTTGCGCTGAGATCCATTTTAAATCAAAATATAGGTACTGTTGAACCAAAATCTCTTCGACTGCCATGCCCAGGACTGACAAAGTAATAAAAAGGTCACCTCCGTTGCATTTTTAAGATTCTAACTAGGGGAATGCGTTAATAGGGCTTTAATGGAAGGTGCTATACAAATAAAATTGGTTGCCATATCTACTTATTTCCATTTAAAGTTTAAGGATTTTTGTGAAAAATCTATGTAGAAAGAGCTACGGCACAAATAAAATTGATTTCCACCTCTATGTGTAGCAGGTGATTAACCTGTCCCATTTAAGGTATACATAACCGTTTTAACATGACCCAAATGGAAGTCATTACGAGTACAGGTTGTCCTATTTTCGTGTGTTTTACGGGGTTTCTCGTTTATGAGCAAAGATACAAGGATGCGGTTTCCACAGTACTATGATAGTTTTTTATGAAACTAAAGATACTACACACAGATTTGTCCTATGTGTCCGTTTAGTGTTTGAGATACAGGGCGAAAATGAAAATACATAATCCAGAGACGTTCTCAACATTTTTTCAAGTTTTTCGGTTTTCAAGATACTGACTCAAAATTTTTTAACTAGTTCACCTTGTTTATTATTTTTATATTATTTGTATTATTATAAACTTTCTAAAGATATAATTAAATAAAAGATACACTTTTGATTTTCTAACATAGACCCCTCCGATTTAAATTAGGTAACTAACCATGAACATTAATTAATTAACAAACCCAGATCCAAAAGGTATAACAAAGAAAATGAAGAATCTGAGGTAAATGTTTTGGTATCAGTTGAAGTCACACCAGAGACATCTTGCAGGCGTACAGAGCAATACGTGGCAATACCCAAAACCAAAGTGCAAAGGAATTTAAAACAATTTAAGTTCAGACTTTATAAGTATAAACCTGTGTATCATCTTTTGCATCGTATTTATCGAGACCTCAAACTGGAGAAGCAAAACGTCAGCGCATTGTCATAGTTTTTTCCCCAAAACAGAGCACCTCTCAATGAGACAGACAATTTCTCTACCAGGCAGAAAGTTGGTAGCCATTTTATTCATACGATACTCGTAAACAGCTTTTACTTGAGTCGTGTTGAAACGCTAACTCATTGTAAAATGCGGGACACGAAAAAAAAAACCGGGCGGAGTCAATCCGTTTAGGAAGGTCGGCCAAGAAATCTCTTTAAACCAGAGGTGTCCCGTCGTTCTTTAAATAACATGGCACTCCTTTTTGACTATACGCACTTCAGATAATTAAAAAATGTAACTATGCTTAATGAACCTTTATCTATATTTGTCTGTTTTCTTTCGTGTACCGCACTTCTATATCTCTTTTGTGTTGCAAAAACGGCGAACCTTCGAATTTTAAAATGATTTAATTTTGATTTTTCTTGATCGATTTACCTATAAATATATTTTTTCTTGAGTTCTGTCATTAACGGTTCCCGGGCTACTGCCTACGTCCACTATTATTGGACCACCCAGTATAGTGATGCACGATTTACAAGTCCAAATTTTACAAGGGCAGCCAGCTTCAGATCCAGTGAACGAGATTTATCAAAATTTTAATTTATGCAGTTCGACTTTGGGCTACTCGGGTATGCCAAAAGTGGCCGTTTGTCTCCGTTTATCATATTACTTTATATAGGGTCCGTTATTGTGAAGTACTATACAGGGCGTTTTCTAATTGCGTGCTGATGTTAAAGGGGGTGTTTTTATGTCCTAAAAGTCTTAACTTTTGAGATACAGGATGGTAAAGTTTAAAAAGAAAACATTTTTTTTTCATCCCAATTCTGATGCTATTGTAGATAACTGTATGAAATTTGATACACGTCTTCCATGCATTAAGGAGCATACGGATTTACCCAGGTTAATTACATATGCACGCCACTGGTAGAAATTTCAAAAATTGATTGTTAATAAAAAATGCCCTTTTATGCATAAAAGACGTGTATCACATTTCACACAGTTATTTATCTATAATAGCATCAGAATTAGGATTTAAAAAAAAACGTTTTTTTAAAAGCCTGTATCTCCAAAGTTAAGACTTTTAGGTTCATATTAAACTTTTTTCTTAAAAAGTTCCAAGAATCAACCCCCTTTAACATTAGCACGCAATTAGGAGACGCCCTGTATAGTACTTTACAATGACGCCCCCTGTACAAAGTAATATGACAGACGGAGACAAACGTTCACTTCTGGCATACCCGAATAGCCCAAAGTCGAACTGCATAAGTTAAAATTTTGATAAATCTTGTTCACTGGTATCAGTTCTGGCTCCCCTACTATAATTACATTGATGTGTTAATTTTGGAAAAATATGAATTCTGTAGTTTTTCAAATATTAATTGCAATATTAGATATTTTTTGACACCCGGTATTGAACAGAAAATTAATTATTTTGAAGCAGTTTATTGACAGCTACTTTATGAACAATTTTACAAAATATATAAAAAAAAACTAAGCCATTTTAAGGTTGACGGGTGTAATTTTAATGGTTCGATTCCTTCTAAATCATTGCCTTCCTCTGAAAATGATGAGGTTTCGTCGTCACTACTTGATAACTAAATCATCAATTGTTGGCTGATATATTCATATAATTGATATTTTCTCCATATTGGATCACATACAAGATTGTTCGATTTAAGCCACGATATCATATGAGCTTTTGAAGAGTATTTTGTTGGCACTATCTTCTACGGGAGAATGATAAGACACATTATCCATTACCACGATTGATTTAGGAGGAATGTTAGGTAGAAGCTTCTCGAGCAACAACTTTTCAAAATTATCTCTATTCATCTGTACATCATAGTCTCCAGATGTTAGTCCCGAGCGAAAAACTAAAGCAGCACCTGGAACAAATCCTGCTTCTGAACCAGCATGAACTATAATAAAGCGACTACTAGAGCGGATTCCTTGAACAACACCTGTAACACTTTCACTTTGCCAGCATTTGTTCACTGTCATATCATTATGTACCCAGATTTCGTCTAGATACATAATATTGCGTTCTTCTTGCCTATATTGCCTTACAGTTGATAGATATTTCACCCGCCATTGAAAAATATTAGGTCTCTCAATGAGCAATTTTAGTTTATTTTGGCACTTGCGCCAAACAAAACCATTTGATCGTGAAAGCCGATTTAAGGTTTTATACCCGTACGGAAAATCTATTTTGTTCTTTGCAGCACGAAGTAGGGGTTTGCAGGTCTGAACCTTCTTCAAGTTTATATAAAAATCCTCTATTGTTCGTCAAATTACTTGAAAATCACCATCGTCAATTTTATCTTTCTATGATAATCGGAGTCTTTTTTTACCAGGAGATTTTAAAGGTGAAGTAGAACATGAGCGATCATTATGTTCTCTTTGAATTTTTCTTACACTACTTTCCGAAACACCAGTGTAAAATGCAGCGCGTTCTGTTCGATTTTGAATTGGGATAGTTAAACTATTATTTTCAGCTTCTCTAGTACAGGCCTCTATAACGCTCTCAATAACTTCACGTGCACGAATTGTTTTTCCTCTTTTGCTCGCCATCGTTACTTCGAAACAATAATTCAAATTCAACGCAACGCATTTATATAGAAATGAAAACAAATGCTCGAAATGTATAGGCGCCACAATAGCTAGAACCTTCTAGTGGCAAGTACATGGAGATTCTAGGCACATCCCAATTACAAGTGGAACAGTGCGAAATTTACTAAATCCTCGATTAATTTTCCGTACCGCTTAGCTGGCGCACTTTATAGGTGAAGCGGCAAACTATTACAACAAATAAAATAACATAAAATTTATTTGCGTACCCAAATTTTACTTTTCCGCTTGCTTAAGACTATAAACCTTTATTTTAAGGACCGCCCGGTTTTCTTTCGTGTCCCGCACTTTACATAGGTACCAAACACTTTTGTCGACTTTGAATAGGAAAGACTATCAAGCTGCCACCCGTAAAGGTGACAGTCAATTTTATTCATGCAGTACTCACCGACACCCTACCAGAAGGGGCTAACGCAATATACATATCTTTCCTGAAAATTAAAAATCTTTTAAATAACGTAGTCTAGCCTTCTGCCACACGTTGACATGGCAGTCAGTTTCATTCGTTCAGTACTCAGCGCGATCTTTGTTTTAAATAACGTTAAAATGTTAACGCATTGTTATGATCAGAATCGTTAAACAACCCACCACGTAGTTCTCTAATCTCTGGCAAACTTTGCTGTGGCAGGAGTCCTATATATTTGAGACAACTTAGTGTAAGGGTACTATGAGTTAAAAATAGTTTTGAGGATACTAGTTTTTGATTAAGAAAACCTCCGCAATAACGGATGATAGCAAGTATATTGAAATCGGAATGTCTATTTTTTAGTAAGATCAATACTCCTGGTAGAATTTTTTAACACTTCTATAACAGTGTTCCTCAAAATTGCATGATCACTTGCTTTTTTTCATAAATACTATTCATCATTCAAGTTCTGTTAATCCAACTATTAAGATAGTTACTTATTATCCATCATTAGATATAACCTACAATAAATTTGTTTCTAGAAAGCTCAATCAGAAAGCTTGTACTTTATTCAACTTTAATAAAACCAATTTCAATGCTATTGACACTAAACTGTTGCAGGTTGGCTGGCTGGGTCTTTTTGATGGCGTTGATATCGAGTCTTATGTTTTTATATAATATTACATGACGCGTTCAAGCAGTATGTTCCCAAGTATATATACAGGGAGTCTATTTTAGGGTATACCCACAATTGCTATCTCCTAACCGGCAAGAGATACGATGTTGGTTTAATTAGGGAAAAAGTGTCCTTTATGGAGGACGTAAATCCGTTTACAGATTTTTAATTTTTTTCTTTGTTCCTGAAATACCGGGGATTTTGCAAATATTGCCCAAAATTATTTTATTTAGTATCTCAAAAAGTTTGTGCTTTAGAAAAAAGTTTTATACAACACTTACTTACTTTAATGTTCTCTACAAAATGGGGCCTTCAGATTTTCAACCCGACGTTTCATCTACCGGCCACTACCATCAATTTTTTTTTAAATACGGACCTGCATTTTGAATTTTATTTTCTTGAAGAAAAATTTACAGTTAATACATCAACATACACCAAGAACATTTATATCGACGTTTCGTTTTGTTATATTCATCTTCATGTTTCCTTTTTCTAGTACGGCTCTGGACTTTCACTGAAAGAATGGGCTTCTTCGTAAATATCTTTGTTTAATAATGTGCATGGAATTAAATACCTACTAATAATAAAATTGTTTGAGTTTTTTTTTTCAAAAAATTAAATTTCATAAAAAATTCAAAATGTACAAAAATCTTAATGACTACATAACTTTTTCAAACCTGCGTCATCGTTCCAAGCAATGGACCCAAAGAGATTTTTCCGATTATGTACGTGGTATAGAAAATAACATTAAATTATAATATTGCATAAGGATTTGGAATTTTGTAAAACTGTAAAAACAGTACATCATACTCAATACCTAACTCTGTGTGCTATGAGAACCAACAGCAAGTAGTGATAAATATATAAGCCGTTTATTTGCTGATCGTTTCAGGATCTACTATGTTACCTCAGATACCCGTGATTGACTCTTTGTACTCGAAGAAATATGTGGGCCCTGACAATATTCCAGTGCTGTTATGTATGTAACAGTACCAACATGACCAAATGGACAGACTTATGATCGTCTTGTATCAAATCTTATATCATTTGTAAAAATTATCGATGTTTTGTTTCCCAATATATAACTCCTACAAATTTAGTTGTCTAATTAACATAACTAAGTCAAAAATAGATAGCAAGTTCACGTATTAGTATTAGCATTTTTCATTTCATATTATACAGGGTGTATGAAAATCAGTGTTATGTTTTTCCCAACTTTCATCGTTATGAATTTCGTTATTTCAAATAAGTATGATATAGTATTACCCTAGAAAAAAATCGTATTTAATTCTCTCTTACAGTATAAACTTGTAAAGAAATAAGAGACATTAATCAACAATGCCAAATTAAGTTTATAACTGCATATTTTTTGTTTACATCATTATTTTATTTAAAAAATACTGTTTTTAGAAACAAATTACCTTCAAAATGGTATTTTTGGAAACATCGACGTTATATAGTGGCAATTTTAGCCTTCTTTGGATTTTTTAATGCGTACGCTCTTAGAGTAATTTTGAGTCTAGCAATAGTAGCTATGACATCTGACAGATATGAAATTTTAGAAAATGGAACTATTTTAAACACAGTAAGTTCAAAGTATCTTTTTCTGTATTATGAGTATATTATATCTAGCGACATGTTTGCTTTCAGGGTCCAGAATTCGAATGGTCAAATGAAATACAAAGCTACATCCTGAGTTCTTTTTTCTATGGTTACATTACTACTCAGCTGTTGGGTGGGTATTTTGCCAAAAAATAGGGCGGTAAGCTTATATTTGGCACGGGAATAGCTGTTACTGCTGCTCTGACTGTAATAACTCCATGGTTAGCTACGGCCAATGCGTATCTACTGCTTGCTGTCAGAATTATTGAAGGAATCTTTGAGGTAATTTCTCTATATTAATGTTTTAAATTAAATTTATAGGTCTAAAAATTTAATTATATGTTCTGAAAAATAAGAAAAATATCGAATGTGAAGGGTAGTGGTAAACATCATTTTTCTGGGTTTAACAAAACTAAGTTGTTCCAATTGACTACAATAATGTACTAATAACGGCATCGGAGGCATTAAAAGTCAGTCGAGCTACTTTGTCTTCCATTAAACAAAAATGAAGTTCATCAAACAAAACATATCCAAACCACATATCAGAAAAAAAATAACGAAATACAGAACCAAAATTTCTGATTTCATGAAGGATAAAATTAGGGATACAATTGATATGGTGTGTGTTAAAAAGGAATACGTTACAAATAGCCAGTTTATATAAGAAGTTAAAAGAAGATCTCAGCGGTTTTTTTAGTTATCCCCTTTCTTTTTTGCAAAATTGGTGCCGCAGTATGGAATTTAGATGGAAAAAAACTAGTAACCGAATGTATTTAATGGAATTACCCGACATTCAACGGACGACGGAACGAATTTTTTGCTTGAATATACAGGAAATATCGAATCGCAAGAACCTTATACTTCAGTATTTTCATATATATATATATATATATATATATATATATATATATACAGGGTGTTGCATCGAAAGCAAGACAGAGGCATTTACGGGCAGCTCATTATTTTTTTTAAAACGCTCGAATCCGTCGTTTTTGTTTTCGAGGGGGACAGTAAGTAATCATAAAATCACGTTCATATCTGCAGCCCTCTAGACGCCCCCTAAAATCTTAAATCGAAAGGGGTGTCAACTGATACCTCATTTTAAAGATCTTTAGATTCCCTTCAAAATTATTATAAAATTCATGCACTTTAGTTTACAATAATGTTACAACACATGTTACAAATAAATGTAAATTGGGTATCTTAAACCCATTATTAAGTATTGTATCAAAGAGAATTATACCTGAGCAACATGGTTTTATACCATGTAGATCTATTGAGACTATCTGTTGTCATTCACTGAGTTCTTATTGGATTCAGTGGATGAGCAGTCCAGGTAGATACTATTTATACCGACTTTAGTAAAGCCTTCGATAAAATAAATAATCATTGTGTACTTGTAGATGCCATAAGTGCCATATCCACATATCTGCAGTACGGAGTCAGTTGGTTATGATTAATGGTTTCATCTCGAATTCTTTTTAAGTATTTTCTGGCATTCCACAGAGCATCCATCTTGTACTGCTCTTGTGTAGTTTTAAGCATCATCCATTTCTGCTGTATTCTGAAAATTTATCATACAATTCAAAACCAAAATTATTGCTTGCAATTGCAAGAAGATTTGAATCGATTCGTTGCTTATTGCAAAACGAAATGTTTATTTTTATATTTAAACAAATGTTACACAATTTAGCATAGCTTTGAAAAAGGTTTCTGAGATTAGCGATTTGGAGGTGATTCAAGACTCTAAGCTGCTGTTCAGGTCTCATATCGAGAAGATAATTATTGAGTTAAACCGTTTGTTAGGATTTATAAAAAGAAACACTAAGCATTTCAATAGTCCAAAAGTCTTGATTTGCCTTTATTACATATAAAACAACCTTTATTTTGTATCAGTAGTTTGAAATCCGCAAGAGAATTGAATGCAAATAGGTTGGAGTCAGTGCAATATAAGTTTCTAAAGTACGTTATGTTTAAAACTAATATTTTAAATAGCAGGGGCGTGCGGTGAAATTTTAAGAAAGGGAAGCTATTTTTAGAAACTTACCTATTTGTAATTGAATTCGATTCTTCAATCACTTTTTGCAAATTCGTCAATGACGTCATCAGAAAAACGTCGATGCTCCTGTTCCGTTGAATTTCTCATGAAATTTTTTATACGTTTAAGTGTTGAAAAATTGCGTTCTACTGAAGAATTTGTGGCAGGTATTGTCAATACTAATTCACACAATTTCGATACTTCAGTGTAGGCATCTTCCAGCTCCTTGTCTTTTAAAAATTGCATTAGTTCCTTAGCGTTATTTTTTGCGCTAATGTCATCAGTTTCGTAAATCACTTTTAGTTCAGATCGCAGTAACACTCGGTCGAAGAACTGGCCATAATGAAGAAGAAGAGATTTAAACGCATCTACTGGAAAAGTTTTTCCTTTAAATGCATCGAAATTGCAGAGATCGAGGAATTTAAAACCATTTAAACCGTTGAATCTATAGTATATTTGTTGCTGAATTTGATCGATTATTTCATAAAAGAGGCGTCTGTATGATGTTTGAACATCTCCGTCCTTTTCTGTTCGAAGACGCTTGGCTTGTGGCTCTACATTTAACGTCATCGTTTTCTCCCAAAATAGGTCAAAGTCATCTCTTTTTTGGCTTAACATGGACTTAAAAGCATCCACTTTTTTTAGACAAAAAGCAATATCATTTGTTTTAGTTTGTAATATATTAAAAACATTGTCCGAGAATGGAAATATTTCTGAAAATATGTTCAATAAATAATTAAAATTAAAATCTCGTTTCAAACAGGCCAAAAACCCCCTCGAACTATTTATTGCTTCTGAGTCCCACGTTTCATTATTTTCTATTATATTCTCAAATAGTTCAATCAGTGATTCACGATTTTCAGATACTGTTAACACAAGTCTTCCATTATAGTTCCACCTAGAAGGAGCTACTTTGGGCAATCGTTTGTGGACAATCCAAAGCTTGTGTACGTTTTGTTGACTTGGAAAAAAAAGCAGCCATGCCACTTAAAGTAACGAAAAATACTTTACGCTCTTTAATGTGATTGATGGGCTGGGATAAAACTAAATTTAATTTATGATCAAAACAATGGACAAACTCAGCACTTGGGAAAGTTTCTCGAACTTTAGCTTGCAGACCCCCTAATTCTCCTGCCATCACTGCAGCTCCATCATAGCTTTGAGCATCTAATTTTTTCTCTCCATTAATTTCTTTAGTAACGTTATAAACCTGCTGTATGATTTTCGAACATATTCTTAAAACCTTAAAATCGCTCTTGAATACTTCCGTCTGTTTTAACGTACCGTATTACTATAGATAATTGGCTAAAATTAGTGATATCAGTTGTTTCGTCCAGAACAATAGCAAAGAACAGCGCCCCGCCAATCTCCTGATTAATTCTTTTTAGAATAATGGTTGCAACAGCGGAAATTAAATCATTCTGTATTCGATTCGACGTTCCGCGAAAAACGCTGGAGCGCTCTAAATGATTTTTTAAGCAACCATTAAACTAAGTAAATCTTGAAAATTTCCTCTATTTGAAGAAACCCTTGTTTCGTCATGACCTCTAAATCGCAATTTGTGCTGCCCGAGAAAACAAGTAACATCGATAAGTCTTCTTAATATTTGCCTATTTTTATCGACTAGTTCATTGTGTTGGCAGTGACTAATTTCCTGTTTATTAAGGGCGTGTTCAATTCTGGTTTTGCCGAAGACTTTTTCTTTTATGACGGCCTGTAAATGCGCTTTGGACATAATGTGTCTTTTTACAGCTTTATGGAAATTGTTTAAATCAGTTTTATTCCAGCGACCTTTTTCATTTTCAAAAAGTAAACACGGCCAACAAAATAATTTACTTATATTTTCACACCCTGTTAGCCATTTAAATTGTTCGTTTTTCCGGATAAAAATGTTTAATACAGTTTTTCATTTTTGTGGTTAAATTTTTCATAGGCTCTTTTGCTCTTCCTTTGGAAATTAGTTGAAGCTTATCAGCGAAGTTTAATGTTGAAAATCCCTTTATTATTAAGACACACACCACACATTCACACACACTCTTCTTACTAAATTCTCCAACATTTTCGACGTTATTACCGACAGCCGAAGTTGACGGTATTTGCATATCCACGTCGGTATTATTGTCTTCCATATAGCACCATGGACGACGCGACGTACGTATCACACAACACAGGGATAGCTGTTTAAACAAAGAACCTACTCCAACGATAGCTTCCGCCACCACTTAAAGCACGCGACTAAAATGCAAAAATTGCAAACAGCCGGTGGAAAGTTCAATAACCTCTGGTTCGATTCACAGGAAATCAAGCATACAGGACTTGGCTGCAGAGAAGCTAGCGGCCCGCATAGCTTCTATTCGATATTCTATTGTGGCTGGGTTAGAGTCAAGGCCGCATTTATTATGGGCTTGATAATTAGGATAATTTTTTAGCATTTTTAGTATAAACTAAATTAATAGTTTCCTATTTCAAAAATTACATTTTAGAAGATGTTTTGTAATTTTTTTTGGGGAAGCACTGCTTCCCTTGCTTCCATGGACTGCACGCCCCTGGTAATTAGGCATAGAGATTATACTAATAGTATATGAATATAAACTATTAACAATGGAAAACGGAAGACGTTTATAAGATTTGGTAACATTGTTCAAGATTACGAAATGCTTAGTGTTCGCCCCACAGATTCATTCTGGAGCACAACTTAAAATTTTTATTCATAAATCATTTCATATTCATTTCATAAACTTCTCCAGAACTAAAGCTGGTAAAAATTGTTCACTTGTTAGAACGCTTAATTCATATATTGTAATTGTATTTGTTTTGGAGAAACCTTCATGGTTTTTAGAAGGCACACAAGATTAAAAAGCTCTTTTTATGAACGTTTTATCTATACATTTAAATTGTGCAACTGTTAGTAGATGTTTTATAGAATAGTAAAATTAAATTTAAATTCAAAGGTATTCTAGAGTTCCTTAGTATCAGAATTTTTTATCCTATACCTATCGTCCATATTCAACATTGGTTTAAAAGAAATATATTAGAAAGGAAAGTGTGTCTGCCCAGTTAACTTTGAAACGAATACAAGTGGAAACTTTCTTAAATTGACTTTTACATAAGTTTTCTATATATTTTTCATAAAATTTCTAGTTATAAATGGGGCCCCAACATCTTTACTAATTACGGTATTACTTGCTTACACCAGCAAACGAAAATGTTTCTGGAATTTCAAAGGTCAAATGCCGCAACAAGATAAATTGGCACGTCGCCACTTACGTCTCTCTCAGGGAAACCTCTAAATCACCCCGAATTTTGCGGCAGCTCTTTTAAAATACCCATCTCTCGGCTTTTAAATTCTTATCTTTCATTACGCCGCACATGGGCCAAAACCCTTTTCTAAAAATAGTTATTTTTCATTTGGTCCTCTTAATTTCTTGAAGATCTACACACAGGCTGTTTAGTGAAATCTTGATATTAGGTCGTTTATTAGATAAATTTACACAGGCAAGGGAACGTGTATCTAGCGTGGGTAACTAAGAAAAGGAGTTGGCCAAAGTTCAGATACCAGTCATTGCACAATTTTGAGAACAATTATTTCCTTCGCAAGAATAAGTAATTTTAAATATTGTAGATGCTACCGAAATACCGAAATAGTTATTTATACTATAAGGAAGATAAGTAACATTTACCAGTCGAGGACGAGTTTGCGCCCGAGAGATAGAGAGAGGGCTGGCAAAAGAGTTCGAGACTGGTTAGTGTACTTACATCCCATATAGTACATAACATTTTTCCCCCTCCCTGTATTGTATGTTTACAAGAAAATGCTGGATAAATTTTTGGATTTTCATTATCATTGCATTCGATAGCATTTTCATTAAATTATGAAGGCAGCCGTGATCCTTTGCCAGAGCAAGATAAGCAGTTTTTATTTTATCAACAACATCAAGTTGACAATTCATAGCGAAAAGTTTAAAGAAGTCGAACTGTTTGAATCTGTGTAGACAAAATGGATGTTTCAGAAATAGAAGAATCAGCGAATATTGCTTGTTTATCTCTACTACCGGAAAAGTCGAAAAAAAGGTATGAAGCCAGCATATAAATCCTTTAAGAATTGGTGCTACAGCAAGACGGCTACTGCAGTTTCAAAAACCTTGTTTTTGGCGTACTTCCACGAAAAAAAGTGCTATATTGAAGTTTTTATAAAGGAAAATTTATATATTTCCAAGTATCCAAAACTTCGAGCATTTTTGAAAAGAAAAAATGATCGTTATAGACCCAAAAAATCGAATATGTTTAACAGGGAAGATGTGAATAAGTTCATGCTTGAAGCCCCCGATAACATATACTTATTGATGAAGGTCGTAATGGTAATGGGAGTTGCTGGAGCGTGCCGTTCTAATGAACTCTGTGAAATGAAAATGGACAATGTTAAAATAAGTCAAGAAGTCATAATTGTGACCATGCCTGACTCCAAAAATGGAATGTCATGTACATTTACAATGTCAAAAAGTGACGACACTCAGGTTTGTTATTTCAAAATAATTCAAAAGTACAGTGATATAATATCCCACATGACGACTATTAATCCGCGCCTCTTTATGCGATATCAAAATGAAAAGTGCTTAAACCAGCCTATCGGGAAAAATACGTTTTTGTCAATTCCAAGTAAAATTATGAAATTTCTAAAGTTTGAGAACTTCAAAATGTATACTGGACACTCTTTTAGAAGAACGTCGGCAACTTTATTAGCAAATACTGGAGTTGATGTATTAGCTATCAAGCGACATGGTGGATGGAAATCCGCTACTATTGCGGAAAGTTACATAGCTGAGAGCCTCAATAAAAAGGAAGTAGTGAATAAAATTTTATACAATAAGACCCACCCAGAAGTCTCTTGCAGTGCTTCAACTGTGATAGAAACATTGGTTAGAAATGAAGGATCTGGGGAGTCAGAAAATGTAATACACATCGAGAAGAAACGAGGAAACATGTTTCCAAATTTTGTTAATAATGTAAATAATTGAAATAATTGTACCATTAATATTCATTTCAATTAATATTACCGGATTTTGGTCCGGTTTTTTTTAATATGTTGATGAAATCAAAAATTAAAGCTACTTATAATAATTTTAGAATACTATTTCCCTAGGGATGTGAAGTTGACTTACATCCTGTCGTCAAGGGCAACCAATACCTTGTTGAGTAACTTTCTCTTACGTCTGTCAAAGCAGTGTCAAAATCGGTTGCTTATAATACAGGGAGGGGAATAACATGTTTTTTCAATTCCGTCGGTATCTCCGTCTGTCTGTTCGCGGCATAGCTCCAAGGTTCTTATCCGATCTACTTCAAATTTTGGTTTCGTAATAAGGGAATAAAACATAGATTATAAATACTTCTTAAATGTGTTTTAAACATGTTAGCATTTGCTGTTACGCCATACTGTTATAGTATTATAAGAATATAAATAAAATGGCGACATTCACTCCAACGAAAAGATGTTCTAATAATTCTCCACTATTATTGAGTGAAAAAGTTATTATTTTAAATGTATACATGATTGCATGAAAAACGATTACCCTAGTTTTACTGTACAAGAAATTGTTGAACGAGATTCCCGAAGTGGAACCTCCCAAGAAAATTACTGAAAGACCAGCAAAAGTCCTTGATGAAGACATCAAATGTGCAATTCGAAGACAAGTTCACTCTTTTTAATTTAAAAACGATATACCCACTTTAGATACAATTTTGTTGGAGCTTGGTCAAGATGACAGTATTGCTTTGATAACTAGAAAACTCTTATAGACAATTGACTAAACTAGAAATAAGACACAAAGTCTCGGTCTCAGTCAAAAAGAGTATAATGCGGTTACACGTGTTTTGCCTTTTCAG
>JAUTXW010003563.1:0-60169 GCA_030620095.1 Kuschelorhynchus macadamiae
TAATGTATATATTTGTGAATGTGTGTGTGTGTGTGTATGGTATGAAGTCTTGTAAATATGTAAATTAAAATACTAACTGTTCAACTGTTATCGTTTCTTCTGGACTGCGTTTCAAGAGATTTTACACAAACTGACAATGTCGCAATTTCCTAGTGGTAAAAAAAATTCTTCAGGTGCACCAACAATTTTAAGGGATACTAAACTATTAAAACATGTTCTTACTTGGTTTTTTTAGGTTTATACTCGTGGCAGATATGTGGTTCTAACGTAACAATGTTGTCATTTTATCGAATACTCAAAAATTGGTTCTCATATTTAAACATAAATATAATTGTGACTATACTAATAACTACCAACCAACAACACTGTGGGAAAATAGAATATATAGAAATATGGCATTAAGTGCATTTTCTTTATAAATTAGTAGGCTGATATACATGTGTCTCCATTGTCTTTCTTATGCAGATTTCCGAGCTCCCAATTAACAAATGATTAAACGTTTTATGCGTAACATGCTCTAAATGTTATTAAGGTAGGTAACCAGATTTCTTGCCAATAAAGTGGAAAAAAACATACTTAAAAGATTGTGTATTATGTGTTATATTTTTATTATATTGTTTGTCTAATTGTATTTCTTTGTCTTTACATACAAATGATCGTTTTTTTTAGCCTGAGGAAGATGCAACCACGCACCGAAACGTTTCTTATATAATAAAAGAGTTATATCGAACGCATTCGTCTGTTTTCCCACTATACTTTCACTCAAATTAATGTTACATTTCATGTTTAGAGGTACATTTTCTTAATGTTATATTGGGTTCGTTGAACATTTGCACATTGCATTTGATAGAATTTAACGATTAAGTTACGAGTTAATAACTTTTAACCATTTTAACAGTTATATAAATACATGTGGGTCACGATTTCATTTTTTTTACTGCATAACATTATTTTAATGAATAAAATGTCTAATTTTTGATGATTTTGCAAAATTGCAAATTGGAAGGTGTATTTTTTGTGAAAACTAGATGCGCCGAACAAATTTGTTCTAAACTGTTCGTTACTGAGCTACTGGACGGAACTGAAAATGGTCGTAAATTATTTTGCTTAAAAGAATTATTGAAAATTGAAATGGTCAATATTCAAATGAAGTTGAGATGAGCACAAAAACGAAACGTCGAATTGGGACAAATCTTTTTGACGCATCGTTTGTCTCACATACAAGTTTATTTAGTCTCGCAAAAACGGCATATTGCAGCCATTTTGAATAAAATAGATACCCTCGAAAGTATCTCTGTAGAGGGTTTTTTTAGTATATTTTGACACCCACCTACAGCCGTTATAATAAGTGTTAGAAAAAAGAAACTTTAAATATAAAAGTAAAAGAATATCAGACATTTTTAAAAATTATTAAAGAATTGAAAAGTATACATAACCTTAATTTATAAATAGAATACTTGTATATTATTATTTCATTAAATGTGCCTTGTCCTTCAGATTATAAATAAGGTAGGTTTGACATTTTTTTATCTTTAAAGACAATCGAGAAATTTAGCAAAAATCGGCCATAAGACGCAATGCAATAGGGCCTATTCCTTTCGAAATGAGGAATAAATACTAACACATTGCCTCTTATTGTGCGGTTTTTGCGGAGTTTGTCAGTTGTCTTTATATATAAAGGTATCAAACCTGGTTTGTTGATAATCAGTAAGACGAGTCTTATTTAATGAAATAATAATATACAGGGTGGTCTATTCAAAAAATTAAGATTATGTATATTTTTAAGTTTTTTTTTATATTTTTAAAAAATAATACAGGTAAAACCCTACCACTTTTGTATTTAAAGTTTCTTTTCTAAAACCTATAATTGCCACTGTAGGTATGACAATGCAGTGACTAACCCTGTATTTTTTCGCGATTTTAAGATTTTTATCAATACATTTACAAAATAAAACTTATTAATAAATTTAATTAGGCTTTTATATATATTTAAATGCACATGTGTTTGAAATTAAAAAGTTTTACATATCAATAGGATTTAAATGAAATTTAACATGTAACTTAAAAAATCACATGTTTCTCTCAACTAATGTGGTTATGGCCGTTTTACATTGCAATTCTTCTTTGCAATATGCAATAGTTTTGAACAAAGGTATGCGCAGTTTGACAAAAGGTACAAATGTCTTGCCACTACGCATGCTTTTGTTCAAGACTATTGCAACTTCCAAGAAAGAATTGCAGCATGTAAAACGGCCATTACACATACATATAGCGTAATCTATAAGACAATGTCATGTAAAAATAATGTAATACAGAACATAATGGCATATATTTGATAGCATGGGAAGTAATACTTAAGGAAAAGTTAACAAAAAATAAAAAATTAAACTTGTTAAAAGTATTTTATTTTACAGATTAATCTCAAATTTATTTTAGGCATTTTTATTCCTTCCGATATGGAATTTCCAGCCGTTTGCATGTCGCAACCACTCATTACTGTAACTATCAATGAGTCTGAACACACATCAAATTAAAATCTGTTTTGTTGATTAACATATTATGTTTTGTTTGTTTATGCCCAATTCGAAGTATTTATGGATGGTTAATATTTTCAACCACTGTATTTAATCTAGGTTAATATATTTAGTGATCGATGTTGGATTAACACCAAATTAAACTGTAATATACAAAAATAGCTTTGATTAAAGTGGGACACCACACACACTGCGTACACGTACATACGCGTGCGCACGTACATACGTAGGCGCACAACCTCCCACCCATTTACCCACGCACGCACGCACCTACTCACACACCCACACCCATTTATTTTAAAATTATTTTGACAAAAACATTAACTACTTGAGCGTTTACCTTAGATTGAATAAACTTGCATTCGAAGGAAATTTAGTTTGATTTAGGGGTTTTGCTGTGGGAATCTGTTTTCTTCATTATCAGCTGTAAAAAAAATTGTTTAATACGTAATTTTATATCTTATTTATTAAAAAAACACTTATTATTTTAATATTTCTTCCAATAGTGCTAGCAGAACAGTTTTTTCTGACATTTGATATTCATTATTTTTACTCTCTACTGTTTTATGTCATTTTGAGTATTATAATCTACAAACTAATATAAAAAATATATATTTTTGGCCATATTCCTTAATTTAATGTAACTCTTTTATACGTTCTACATACATTTTACAAGCTTTTTTTTGCCACAAAAGTTAGAAATTAGGAATAAGTTTTGTATTTGAAGTTCCTGATAATGTAATATTTAAATATTTTAAATTAAAAGGAAACCTTACAATATTAAAAAAAATACCCGTTAAAATATTTTAAAGGAGAAATTCAATTAAAGAGCTTGAGTAAAAGAAATACATTTTTACAAACAAAAAAAAAAAAGAATAAAATGTAGGTAGGTAAAAGAAGTAACAAATCACTAGCAAATGTGTATCTGCACCAACTGCCACACTATTTACACGACTAGATGATATTAATGAGTTGGCTTATGATATATTATTTATACAATCCAATAACTACCCTAAACTACCCCAACATTCTAAGCTAATATAAAATCCTTATGCTACTGAAAAAAAATACGAATATTAAAGATCCCTAGAATGTTTTGCCTTCTATGTTTAAGAAGCTGTTGCTTATTCAATTTAAATGTATAAAAATAAAAAAAAATAACTAATACAAGTATGTAATCTTTTCTAAATCACGTGCAACTTTCCAATTTTGGATTGCAATTCGTAACATATTTCTTTAAAATTGCACAGGCTTGCTAATTTTTGTGGTCTGTCACATAAATACCTTCCATTGCAATCCTGTTGATTGAAAAGCCTAAAATTTTAACCAGTTTTGATAAAGACCTCAAACTTATATTCTAAATACCGCGTAGCTGTAGCAGGTCTTTTAATACTTGAAGGGTGACATCAGTTTTTGATTTATATAAATCATAAATAACATCTAACATCTTTGGTTTTTAGTTTGTTCCTTTAACGCTTCAGCACTAGCTTTGATTGTGTATGTGCATTTATCTCTTTATTAATCCTAAACAGATCTTAAGCAAATTCCTAGTGATTTTGAGACTTTTCTTGACTTATTTTGTAAATTGTGATCACTTTCCTTAATTTCTTTTTCAAACACTTATCTTTTTCAAATACTTAACACCAACTGTTTTGCCTGTCAATGCAAGAAGTCCGAAAACGGTTTCGAATGTTTAAGTTTTCCATTTATTATGTTTTACAAAATCAAATTTTTGTCATATATACTTGTTAAAAGGTTAATATTTGTTCAGATGTGATGTTTAATGTATCTGTCATGAAAACTTCTCCAATGGACAAAAGATATTCAATAAGCTTAATGTATTAACGTTTTTCATATAGAATAACCTATACATGGTCGCGATAAAAACTTTTATAAAAATTATATTAAAACAATTTCCAGGATAAATGATTTTGGCAACATTTGAAATTACTTATAACACACCCTTTAAATAAAAAAAAGATCATCAGTCAACTAATTCAAAATTGTCATCCAAGATGTTTAATTTATATTAATAAATTACACTGAAAATCCTTCGTTTCATTTATAATTAATAGACAATTTACGGTAAGGTTTTTAAGTATTCTACAAATACTAAAAAAAATTCTACAAAAAGATCTATAATCTCTTAAATCTGTACACAATTTAATATATATAAATGACGTGGATGTGACGTAATATGAAAGTTAGTTTGAAGTTAATACTTCCCTTTTCCGAGGAAAGTAAAAAATGCAAAACAAGTTTGGTGGCGCCGAATTTTCGATATATGTAAAGCAGTCATGCGTTTATATTTAGAGGCAATATTCTTGATCATAATTGATAAAAGAAACAACTGCTTAAAATAAACGTAAGTTAAACAACAAAAAAATGCATTGAAAATACTTTTTATATTAAAACGGATATTATAAAATTGTTTTTTTTTTGATATAATAGAATTTTAAATTATGTAATTTTGAACAGTGGTAATTTAAGAAATCTTAAATAAAATTATAATTTCACATAATACTCTCTAAAACAGATTTGTTGAAGTTCGCTACACTTATAATTTTCTGGGTCATAAACTCCATACCTAGTGCTAGATAAAACTAGAAACAGCAACTTAATACCTTGATTTTTATTGAAAATAAAATCACAGCCTTAGGTTAGTGTGAATCAAGGGTCAGGCTTTTAGGAGGCGCAATCACAGGGGGTTATTTATTTTCTTCTTGCAAATATAAAACTAATATAATAAAAAATTGAGGTGACCAGGCCATCTTTACATAGATTTAGATTATCGACCTAGACCGCACATTCCTAGTTTTCGACTTTTTCAAATGGCCGCTATTTTACTGTTATGACTTATGACGTTTGTCAAACATAAAATCAGAGGCCGTGTGACATTTTAATGCACATACGTAAAATTACGGAATCCCGGTAATGCAATCTGTGTTCGAAGTTCCGAGATCTTATTTAATACGTCAGAAATTCTCAGATTCTACGTCACAACTCGGAATTCCGAGAGAACGTCAGCTGTCAATCAGAGATGGCAAAAGCGAGTCTTTTTATTGAGCCAAGTCATTCGAGTCATCAGCATTAAATGAATCGTGTCACTGACTCGAGTCATTTATCGGAGCGGAGTTCAGAGCATACCTGCAATTTCTTGCTTGCCGCGAGCGACGGCGGCGTACTGCTGACGATTCGCTGGATGCTCAGTGAATCACTCGCATTTACAGATTTCAACTTTGTGCGGACGGATAAGTTATTTTTGCTCCTAACTAGCAGATGACGCATTTTGATGAACATTTCTGGAATTTTATGCATGTTTGGTTAATGGTTATTAAGGTTAGTAATTCCCCGAATTCGGAATGCTGCGTAGATGTGTTTAGTTGATATATTTTAATCATTGGTATTATTCGCAATTATTAACAGTGTGCCCTTGGATAATATTTTGAAAATTAAAAGTTAACTAGCAATGTCAAAATTAGAAAAACAAACGAGTGTAGTGTGGGAATACTTTACTCGCATAACTCCTTAAGTTATAGGTTTTGTTTACTTTTGTAAATTATAAATACTTAAATACATGTGTTTTGTAATGTTCTAATCGTCATTATATTTTATTTATAATGTATTAACTTTATTCTATTATTATCTGAAAGTCTGGGGTGCAAGTATGAATTACACTCATTTATAATCATTATTGATTAGCATCGAAAATGTTTCTTTTAGTATTAGGAATAAAAAATAAGCAAATGAAAAACCCCTTCCGTCTATCAGTTATGTAAAAATATTGACAATTAAATAATATTTAATTCATCCGGGACCGACTGTCAGGCATGAAACAAAGAACCGTTCACACATTGTTCCGCTGTACAAGAGTACCGAGAGCTGAAACAAGAGTCAGAGAGTGTACGTAGAAAGTGAACTTAGCAGTCGTTTGAGATTCGAGACTCAAGTGATTTTAAGATGAGTGACTCGAGTCATTCATTAAAATCAACCGAATCACTCACTCCCTAGCCACCTCTACTGTCAATCAATAGGACCGCCTTGTCTCTGTTCCGCTTCCGCCACGTTGTTACGTTAAATTAAATCTTTCGTTTGTGTTTGTTGGTTAGATCTATAAACTAATATACTGCTAGCTTTAATGAAAAACTATGTCTCTTAGGCAGCATACGGTGTATCATACATAAAGCTTAGTTTTTCTAGAAGTATCGAATTATCATGTTAAATACAGGACAGGATAAAAAAAATTCCTTTTTGCTGCACTTTTTTGTCGAACCCTACCTATTTCGAAATAGCTTTAAAATATAACTTTTGTCAATTTGCATATATCCTGCAAATTTCGTTAAAAAAAACTACCGTTTAAAAACTAGAGACCGCCGAGTATGGGGTGGGACGCCCTGTACAGTATTAACATATATATATATATATATATATATATATATATATATATATATATATATATATTTTTTTTTTTGTTAAAAATTCTTGGGTACTGGTTTATTTTCTTAAAAGAATTATTTATTGCCTTGACGTTTCGCGCTTCATAGAGTGCTTTTTCAAAAGGATTGGCCTACAATAAATACAAAACTATAAAACATCGGTTGAGACACTAAAAATTATTATAATAAAATATTAAAATAGGACGTTACAATTTTTAAAACTCCAGTTTGAAATTAATGTTAAAATCATGTTAAAATACATTGGTATACGCACCTTGGAAATAAAAACAACTCACTGCATTATAGTAGCAATGATGTTATATATATATATATATATATATATATATATATATATATATATATATATATCAATAAAAATCATTACTTATTTCCTTTACACAATTTTGAATTTCATTTTTTGCGATGTTTAAAACATCGATGCTTTAATACATCGATGGTGTCCACTCGATACATCGCGGCATCGATGTTTCAAAATTCGATGTATCGAAAATTCGAGTTGATGTTGCCATCCCTTCTTGTACCCAGGGAGATCTGAAATAACACATTGCTCGATATAATAAAATCGAAAACGAAACGTCAATCATACTGGAACAGTACTACATGCTAAGCGCAACAATTAGCGGCATCTATTGGGGCTCCAGTGGTTGGACATAATCAAAAGCAATTCTTCTAGCACTGTTTTAAATGACTACTTAAAAATTATAGATGACCAACAGAGCGTTAAATCAGTCTGTTTTGTGACTCATGTTTAGGGCAAAATAAAAACAGGCAGATAATTAGCGCCCTGGTTTGTTTCCTACGTATAATTTCTAGAAATATAGAGAATAGTTCCATAACCTGCTACCAAGGCACACCTATATGCCGGTAGATTCAGTTGATTTAACAATACCATTTCAAAAATTTTCGTTCGTTCGATTTTTCCAGATACCATTAAAAAAGCGATCCGGGAGAAGCACTGAGCATTTCTAAACTAAGGATAGTAACTTTCTCAAAAGAAAGTGACACAATAAAATTATATTATTCGTATCACAAAGATGAAATACCCAAAACGTTGTCTTTACTTCAGAGACCAGCATCAAGAACATCAGCCTATTGCCCAACAAAATATAAAGACATTTTAGGACTGGAAAAATTATACCAGAGATGTACAAATCGGAATATCTTTGCAAAGGTCGGGGATAACTTGGTGACGTCCTTGCCGAGACCGACGAACAAAACTACGATGAAGCTGTAACTAAACCGCCACCGCCAAATAAACAAGAAACAAGTTATTTAAACTAAAAAAAAATATGTCATACATTTTTCTTATCTCCATTGTAACTTTTTGCATTTAATACATTTTACACAAATTAAAATTTACATTCACACATTGAAAATTATTGCTTATTTTATGTTGTTCTAAAGCTCTAACCTAACCGAGAATAAGAAAATATAAACATGTCAACAGGCGCAACCCACCATCATTTCGTAAGCCACGTTACAAAAAATGAAGCCGGTGTCAATAGGCATAAACCACCATTTATCAATGTTTTCTATGTATTTCAAATATGTATTTTTAAAATATACTTTTATTGTCAAGTGCGTGTCAGTCTTCAATATTAACATATTGCTTTATTATAATACTTATTCTTAATAGTTATTACGTTTTTTGGGCCTCATGAAAAATTTGCAATTTGATGGTTACGCCCATTGACTTATGACATGTCGATATACTGAATTTAAGGTATTTTATACGAAAGCCCGGTAGTGCAATCTGCTCTCCGAGTTCTGAGATCGTATTTAATACGTCACAAGTCAGAAAATCCGAAATTCTACGTCACGAGATATTACGTAATAACTTGGAAATTCTGAGATTTTACGCCACAACTGGGAAACCCGAGATACTACGTCATAAATAAGAAAAATGGGACATTTTTCCACATTTATGCTCAGATAAGACATATTTCGGTAATCAGGGGCGTGCGGTAAAATTTTAAGAAAGGGAAGCAATTTTTAGGAACTTACCTGTTTGTAATGTAATTCGATTCTTCGATCATTTTTTTGCAAGTTCGTCAATGATGTCATCATAAAAACGTCGATGCTCCGACATATTTTGGAGAAGTTTATTTTCAATAGACAACAGCGATGTATGCGAAAGTCTCTCCTCCCCCAGAAAAATTGCGTTCTACTGATGAAATTGTGGTAGATATTGTCAATACTAATTCACACACAAAATTGCAGAGCTGGAGGAATTTAAAATCATTTAAACCGTTAAATCTATAGTTTATTTGTTGCTGAATTTGATTTTATTTCATAAAAGAGGCGTCTGTATGATGTTTGGACATCTACTACCTTGTCTGTTCGAAGACGCTTGGCTTGTGGCTCTACATTTAACGTCATCGTTTTCTCCCAAAATAGGTCAAAGTCATCTCTTTTTTGGCTTACATTGGACTTAAAATCATCCACTTTAGGCAAAAAGCAATATCATTTGTTTTAGTTTGTAATATATTAAAAACATTATCCGAGAATGGAAATGTTTCTGAAAATATGTTCAAAAACGTATTATTTTGATAACACAATTTCAGTTTTTTCCTGTTTTGTTAAATAACAAAGGAAATAACAGGAAAATATTCAATGTAATAAAATACAATGCAAGATTAATTAAAATGTTGTCCACTTTCCGTACGCATGTTAGTGCGGAAAATTATTTTTTGCCGCACTAGTGCTTGAAAAAGACGTTTTTTTTCAGCTCTATTAAAAGTATTAGATACTTTTTTTTTCAAAAATTAATATTAAGTAGCCTTAGTTACAATTGTTTCAACAATAGTGTTAATAAACAAGTAAGGTTGCAGGGACACCAAAAAGCAATAACAACAATTTCTGCGTCTGCGCGTTATTTATTTTGCGTAGTTATTTGTAGTTTTGTGCTTTTAAAAGATGGTTTCGCCACACAATATGCAAGAACTAGCCGAAGATGTAATTCTTGGAAGTATTTTGGTATAAGCTTCATCAGTCAGAGCGTTACTTGTATAGCAAACTTAATCGATTCTAACGTAATATAGTCTGTATTTTCATTCATTATTAGTTTTATTTTTAAAAAAATAAAAAATTCGAGCACCGTACCACCGTCTAAAGATATCTTACTTTACCTTTGAGCTTATCCCGGCCCCCGTCCTGCCGAGTCATTCCAATATATAATGATGTGTCTATTACAAACTTTTTTTAAGTCTATTACAAAACAAGTAGAGGAAAATCTAAAACTTAATAAATTACAAAAAATGTAAATGACTGGGAATTTTAATCATAGAGCATATAATCAATAATGATGTCTACTTTATTAGATATTTTGTCAGCAAACCACATATATCAAGGTACACATTTTGATATTTTGAACAAATTAAAAGAAATACCTATTCCTTTTGTTGGGTGTGATCAACATGAAAAAAAATTATCATATGATCATTGAGTTGTACCTTGTAAAAAGGTTTACCGAATAGATAAAGCTAAAAAAGGGAAAAGAAGATGAAACAATTAAAATTATAATTAACTTTTCACTGTGTTCCTGTAGTCAGTTTTCATTAGATTGATGTCCTTTCTCAAATTTAGAAATAAGACCTTGAACCACAGTTTAAGGAAAGATATATATATATATATATATATATATATATATATATATATATATATATATATATATATATATATATATATATATATATATATATATATATATATATATATATATATATATATATATATATATATATATATATATATATATATATATATATATATATATATATATATATATATATATATATATATATATATATATATATATATATATATATATATATATATATATATATATATATATATATATATATATATATATATATATATATATATATATATATATATATATATATATATATATATATATATATATATATATATATATATATATATATATATATATATATATATATATATATATATATATATATATATATATATATATATATATATATATATATATATATATATATATATATATATATATATATATATATATATATATATATATATATATATATATATATATATATATATATATATATATATATATATATATATATATATATATATATATATATATATATATATATATATATATATATATATATATATATATATATATATATATATATATACAGGGTGTCCTGAATTGCAGTGTCCAAACTTTAACAGCGCATTCTGCATTCAAAATAAGCCCTAATTTTCTATATAAACATATATCGGCAAATGCTTCGTTTTCGAAATACAGGGTGTTAAAAGTTTTAAGAAAAAAATTGTTTTTTAGTCATAACTTTTTTATTACTTGAGATATTGTTATTAAATTTAGTAAACAGCCTTGGAGTAACAAAAGGCATTTTTAGATTTGAAATATTTTTTAATTTTTCATCAGTGGCGTCCGTACGGGATTTTTTATTGAATATTCTTGAAGAAAAAATTGTACTCTACTGCTTTTTCTGAAAACAAAAATCATTCTTAAAATCCCCACTCAGTTCGGAGCAAATTTGATCCCTTGTCTTTTTTTCGTGCGGTGTAAGGATTTCTAGTAAAAAACTAAAAACCATTTTTATGTATGGCATAGTTAAAATTTCCATTATTGTTAATTTCAGTAGCAAAACCTTTAAGGTGGGATTGTAACAGCAAGTTTTTAAAATTATTTGGTTTCCAATATTTATTTCATGCATTCCGGGTGAGTTCATAATTTCTGAACAACGTATGTAGGGTTTCTAAAATAAAAGCTTGTCTAACAACTAAGGAGAGATGACGTCATACCCGTTATAATGGAGATTTGCATTATGTTTGGGTTATCAGGGTGACATCGCAGAAGTTAGCAGGCAACCTATTAAAATCTAATGTCCTTGGTACTTACTTAATTCCTTCATTGTCGACTCTTGGTATGCCATGATTGCATTTTTGTGATAATTGAACAATGGCTAGGTTCGTCTTTAAAGTATGAGACAGATGAGTTTATAATTCCAAAATCGTCGATTCATTTTGTAAAACGGGAATTAGAATTAATTCAATTTTGAAGATGATACTTCATTTTACAGAAACTACTCTTTATTAACTAAGTTCGTAATTAATTTTACAAAAACTAGAATTCATAACTTTTATTAACTTAGATCGTGAAAAAATTTTATAGAGCACTTTAAATATCATTAAGGATTAATGTGGGTCTTAAAATTCATAATAATTGCTCAAAATGGGCTCCTCTAACTTCGACACATTTTCGGCATCTGCTCTTAACTGTGTCAGTGGCATGGCGTATAAAATTCGTATTGGCTCGCAAAGTTTCACAGGCTTGCTCTATCCTTAGAATCAGTTCTTCTCTTGTATGAACTGGTCTGGAATAAACTAAATTTTTCAAATAACCCCACACAAAGAAGTCGACAGGTGTGAGGTCAGGGGAACGTGGTGGCCAGGCTGTAGCTCCTAATCGTCCAATCCACCGTTCTGGATAATTATTATTTAACCACTCGCGATTTACAAGTGCAAAATGCGCTAGATATGCTAGATATTAAAATAACTCATTTTGCAGAAAATCATTAAATAACTGTCCATCTAGGCGTGTTGGTAGAATATGGGGCCCTCAAAAAATTTCATTTATTACACCACACCAAACACTAATAGAAAATTCTTGCTGAAATGCTCTAGTTCGTACAACACGTGGATTGTCATGGCTCCAGATTCGTAAATTATGGAAATTTACTGAGCCGCTTCGGGTAAATGTGGCTTCATCAGTCCATAAAATTTTTTTTGTGAAGTTCTCGTCTTCCTCTATTTGGCGCAAAAACCAATTGCAAAAACTGACACATTTTTCGGCATCACCAGGTTGTAAGTTTTGAACTGGCTGCATCTGAAATGGCTTCCTGTGATTTTTCCTCAAAACGCGATGAACCTTATTTTCAGAAACAAAAACTGCGTTGCCTTGTAAATTATGAGCGGCTCTTCGTAGGCTTAATGTCCTATCGTTGTCAAACTTAGTTAAAATTACGTTTCGATATTGTTCATTTCTCCTACCTTCGTTTCTCGGATTCTTTTTGAGTCCAAAATTCCTAAACATTAAATGCGTTTTAATGAAAACTTGTTTACAAGGTAATCTTCTATTTGGAAATCTTCGTTGGTATTCCCGTACTGCTGCATTTGCATTTCCATTACAGAAACCATAAACGAAATGAATATCAGCATACTCAAAGTTACTGAATAACACCATTTTGAAATCACTAGTTAGACTGATAATTATCTTTTTGTATAAACTGTAATGTACCTGACATTTATTTACTCTAAAAACTCAAATGTCACACTTTAAATTCCTAACTAGCAATTGTTCAATTGTCACAAAAATGCAATCATGGCATACCAAGATGTTAAAGGTTTTACCACTGAAATAATTAACAATAATGGAAATTTTAACGACGCCATACATAAAAATAGTTTTTAGTTTTTAACTCGAAATCCTTGCATCGCACGAAAAAAAGGCAAGGGATCAAATTTGCTCCAAACTGAGTGGGGATTTTAGGAATGATTTTTGTTTTCAGAAAAAGCAGTAGCGTACCATTTTTTCTTCAAGAATATTCAATAAAAAATCCTGTACGGACACCACTGATAAAGAATTAAAAAATATTTCAAATCAAAAAATGCCTTTTGTTACTCAAATGCTGTTTACCAAATTTAATAACAAACAAAATTTTAACACCCTGTATTTCGAAAACGAAGCATTTGCCGATATATGTTTATATAGAAAGTTAGGGCTTATTTTGAATGCAGAATGCGCTGTTAAAGTTTGGACACTGCAATTCGGGACACCCTGTATATATATATATATATATATATATATATATATATATATATATTGTAACAAACTTTCAATTTAAGCTAAATAAGATTAACAATTTTCTAATTAACAGCATCAAATCATAATTTTACTGAATTAACAATTTTGTTTGGACTATTCAGTATCGCACGCATGGCACCGAAGTTATTATATCGATCGCGAATCAACAGATCGCAAATTCTCGCTTTGTAAAACACGTTCGAAGGAAATTTCTAGATTCAGATTTCGTCCGCCACATTTAAAATAAAATTTATACATATGCTTTTCAATTTCATGAATATTATTATAAAATGGTCCCTAATTGATTCTTTATTAGGTGTATCACATGGATAGTTGTATTGAGAAAATTTCCTGAGTTTTAGATTGATCAAATATTAACTATTAATTACCAAAAATAGATCCTGAATTGGCGCCATGTTTTGGTGAGACATACCGATGTACTGTTTTTATGTAGTCCGATTCCATAAAACCGAGTGGGTCAGTCGTTTAGAGCCTCTTTTGCAAAATTTCTATTGTTGAAAGCAAAACATGAGATAAGTTAGTTGGAATTTAGTTAATATTTTAACTTAGTCAGCCTAGATGCTGGATTAAATCCAATAAAATCTCAATTCAGTAATGGATTACTGCTTTCTTAAGCCATAACATCTGGTAAGTTAATTTTGAGTGTTTTCTGGCAAGAAAAATTACATTTTTGTGCATTGTGAACATGTTGACTCATTTCGCCATTTTGTTTCAGGTTTTTTTTTCCTTTAACATTTTTCCTCTTCTCTACAATTTTTTCCTACCACTTTCAATTGTTTTAATTATTAATTGGAAAATGGATATTAAAAGTAAATAATCAATAAAATGAAGAATTTATTGCATAATTCAAATTAAAAGTGATTCCTGGGCGAGGAAAATTTAATGGTAACTGTTTTGTGGTAAATCTTCTCAATTCCTGGAGGAAGAAGTCCTTTTTTAGTACCGTGTGGTCATTTTTCTGGACAAGTGCTGTGTGGCCAGTTCCAGGGTGTCATTGTTCCTGTTTTGGACCTGGATAGTCTACAAGGAATGACGCCATAGCAAGGATATACTCCCGGACATATGTTGAAAAGATAAGTGATTTATAATTTTCTTATTTTCGCTTCTTTGGATTGATGTAGTGGCCATGCATAAATTCATTAGGAATTACTTAATGCTTATTTGAAAACTACATACCGAAACCTTTCTTCAGTCTTCAATTCCTTCTTTTTATTAATTAATAAGTATCTTCAAAAAATATATAAATGGTATAAATTATAAATTATTGTAAAAAAAAAACATATATATATATATATATATATATATATATATATATATATATATATAAATTTCCGACTCGATTTACGTAAAATTTAAACATATCTTCTTGATTTAAATATATCAAATTTAATGTAGGTATGAATTAATACTTACACTGTGTATAAATATTGTCTATGTGGCATTGGTATATTTACTTATAATATTAATTTCTTAAAGATTTTCGGACATTTACATTTATCCTAATTAGGTATAAAAATTTTCTTTCTTATAAATTATGTGAGTGTATATTAAATCAAGGTATCATACTAGTGAGTAATACCATTGATATTTCACTAATTTAAATTTAATATTGGGGCATTTTATTTCATGGTAAATTTGTTGGGATTATGGAACTGAAATTTTGATTTTCTTTTGTATTGTAATTTTCCTCTAATATTAAATTGGACTTTTTGAATTAAAATTTCTTTTATTCTATCTTAATTTGAATTTATAATAACTTGACTATTTATGATTAAATTTTTTCTACTTAAGAAATTTACTTAAAAGTGTCTAGAATTATCTAGAGTCATGTTGTCATTTTAGAAATTTTACATAAGGTCAAATATCAGCCGATCATATAATTGAGTTTCATTGTTTGTTTGTTCAAAAAGAACTTCATAATATCAACTAATTAAATTAAATCAAACTGATTTAAGAACAGCTGCTTTACTAATTAATATTCAACAACCGAACACATAATTGAGTTTCATTGTTTGTTTGTTCGAAAAGAACTTCATATTATCTACTAATTAAATTAAATCAAACTGATAAAAGATCAGCTGCTTTACTAATTAATATTCAACAACCGAACACATAATTGAGTTTCATTGTTTGTTTGTTCACAAAGAATTTCACATAAATAAAATTCAATCATACTGATAAACGATCAGCTGCTTAAAAATATTAAGAAAATCTAATTACCAACTAAATTTATTTAACCCATTTAATTTCTTTAGATCTATATGATTTTCTTATCCCTGCTGACTTAAATCGTAATTTATTATCTTTGTTAAATTGAATCGTTTGAATATTTTAACTTAATTTTATGAGAAAATGTACTTTCTAACCTTAATTTAATAATTAATTGATTTTTATGCATATATTGAGAAAAAATAAATAACTAAATCTTTTCCAAAATATAAAATATAATCATTTCAATTGTAAGAGAAATTTAATTTCACTTCCACTTCTAAATTGTTATCAATCTATATATCTGGAAATTTATAAACTGACGTATGTCAGGTACTTACATTGTAAAAATTGAAAACAATATTAAAAAAAAACACAGTCCAAGGAAAAATAAATTGGTAGTTACGTGATTTTACTTTTTATTTATTTAATTTAGGTCACATTAGCATATATTTTATCTTTATTTTTTATTAAATATCTAAATCTAATTATTTTAAGTTGCTCTCTTCCTTTATTTTATATCTATATATCTTTCTTGTTCGAGCTCCTATAGCTCTGGCGCCCATAGCCAAATTATAAAAAAACTTCCAACGTTTGCTAAGTTCAATTAGCCGGAGTATTTTACATTAAAATTATAATCTTATTAAGTTGCTCTAAAACATCAGCTAGCCGAGTCAAACTTACGATTTTATAATAGTTTTTCTTAGTGATCTTAAGAGTCATTTAATAAACATAAAAATATAAAAAAAGCACTAAAGAAAACTTTTTAAACTGGCACCTAAAAGGTGGGGCTCCGCAAATTGTACTTGCAAAATTTAATAAATATTTATATCAACAATAATCTGGCAAAATATTTCTCTTTTTTCATTTCTTTGTAAATAAGCTACCCTGCTGCATATTTGTTTAAATTAGTTCTAATACTGTATATTTTTAGTTTAATATGGCTACTTTGAAACCTACCTATCTTTGGAAGGACGAATTATCATGGGAACTTGGAATCAGAGGTATTCAAGTTAATTCTAAGGACAATCCTGACCAGCTTAAAGTAATATTAAGAAATTTGTTAAAAGACGAAGGAAATGTAGCGTCTAGTTCTCATCTGGAAGTTCCAATGAATTTTGAATTGGAAGCTGCCATTTGCCAAAGAAAATTATCAATATTCAAGGATTTGGTAACATTATTTAATTCTGACCGACGTCATGTTGATTATAAAAAATTAAAATCTCGTTTAATTCATGTCAAAAATAGAATTTGCTATTTAAATCCAAAATACATTGATCAAACAAATTTAAAATCACAACTTTTCTCTCAAGTAACTTTTTTAATTGAAAAGTTAGAATCTAAAGCTTTAAATAATGAAATAAATTTGTTAGACTTATCAGACTCAAATTTAAGTGATCAAGAGTTTGAGAGTGATCAGAGTTCTGTTTCTCAAGCAACAGCAATTCAATCTACTTCTCCTAAAGTATCATTTCTTGATGAAAATCAAAATTCTAACTCAAGTAGAACTGAAAATGTTATAATTCATTCTGATATTTTATTGAAACATGGTCATAATCATGGCTCTGAAGATACTCAAAATAAAGAGAATAATCAACGTATCGTCCAACCTGTCAATCAAGACAATAAAATGCAGCCTTTTCATTCAAGTATGTCTGAAAATTTCATAAATGATAAACACAATAATGCACATCCATCTACTCCTCAAAATGCCTTTTTACCTCAAAATGTATGTACAGTAGTATCAAACACTCATAATACTTTGGTACCTCAGAATTCTCATAATAGTTTTCAAAATTTTCATATACCGTCAGGTGTAGGATCTGAAAATTATATAACTAGAAGCGATTTAGGTCCTCAAAGTCAACAAAACCTCCAGTTACATTTACCAAATAGTAGCGTAAATTCAAATAATATACCAATTAATTGTCAAAATAATGCTTTGCTTAATAGTAACATTAATAATTGCAATAAACATTTAAGCGTTATATAATAATAATATATAATACCTTAAATAATAATCAAAATGTAATTAAGAACCAGCCTAGTTGTTTGAACAATAATAAAATGCCTACGTGTCAATGTAGTACTTTAAATAATAGTCAAAATCTAATTAATAATCAGCCTAATTCTTTATATAATAATAATATACCTATGAGTCAATTTAAAACTTTAAATAATCATAATATATTACCGTCTTATGATTCTAATATTCTGACACAAAACCCACATATTCCTAATTTTTCTGATAATAATTTTAATAGAATTCCACCCTTTAGTAGAAATAATTTAAAATATAATGGCCAAAACCAAAGTCTTCATAGGTTTTTGGAAAAAATTGAAGAGTTTTGTTTAGCTCACAGAATATCAAAAAATAATCTGTTAAATTTTGCTCACGAATTTTTTGAGGGAGATATTTTAATCTGGTATCGTGCGATTAGAAATACTATCTTTTCTTGGGATGAATTAGTACATCGTTTAAGATTAGATTTTTTGCCTATCGATTATGAATTAAAACTATGGGATGAAGTACGCAGTAGAACTCAAGGAAGTACTGAAAGAGCTTTAATTTACATTGCGGTTATGGAAAATTTATTTAAACGTTTTGTCAATCCTATTGATGAATCTGTCCAATTGCACTATCAGCAACAATTAGTGCTTAGAGTTCCTACATCTCTTGTAGAATTAAAAAATCTCTGTAGAATCTTGGAAGATACTAGATTACGTACAGAAAATTTTCAGGGTCCTCCTACTATTTCTTACAATACAATAGAGCCAGAGTTAGCCTATAAAAAACATCAGTACCTAAAAAGAATTATTCTATACATGAGTTATCAGATGAATCAAATATTAACTCTTCTCAAATTGCTAATCAAGACATAAAGTTTAATAATGACCATCATAAGGAAAAAGAACAGAAAACAGAAAGTTCTAAAAATAATAATTTTTCTTATATAAAAAAAATTCATAAAAATATAAAGTGCTTAAATTGTGATGAAACTGAACATCTTTTTAGAGATTGCAATAAAGAAAAAACTATTTTTTGCTTTAGCTGTGGAAATAAAAATGTTATTAAGCCAAATTGTGCAAATTGTTCAAAAAACTGAATAGGCACAAGTTTAAGTTCGGCAAAAGTTGTTCAAGATGTTATTTTAAGACCGAACCAATATCAATTAAAAAACTTTATATTAAGAATAAACATAAATTAAATTTATTAAATGAATACTCACCTTTTAAAAATAATTTGAACATAAAAAATAATTGGTCTTCTTGGTTAAATACAGTAGGTTATTTTATGAAATATAATATTATTAAAAATTTCAAGGAAGTGTCTCCTTTATTAAGTTTAAAATCATTTTTAGATTTAAGGTCTTATTTAGATATTTCAATTAAAAATAAAAATCTATCCGCATTAGTAGATACCGGAGCTATGCAAAGTGTTCTAAGTAAAAGAGGATACGAGCTGATCTCAATATTAGGTTATAAATTGTTACCTCACGATAAAAATAAAATTATTACGACTGCTGATGGCACGTCACAGACAGTGTTAGGATATATTAAATTACCAGTCACACTAGAAGACAAAACTTTACAATTAGAATTTCTTGTTATTCCTAGTATTTGTCAGACTATTATATTAGGAATAGATTTTTGTAAAAAAATTTCAGTTAAACCTTTTAAAAATAATGAATTTTCTCTCGGTGAGTCATTATCTTTAAATGAAATAATAGTACAAGAATGTTATAAAAATATTTCTATTCAATCTGATATTGACCTTTCTATTAATGAACAAAATATTTTGCAAAACACTATACAAATGTTTAAAAATGGATTAGTATCTAAAAATTTGGGTGTTACTAATTTAATTGAACATGAAATTGAATTATCTTCTAAAGAACCTTTTCGTAAAAAGCCATATCTTCTGTCTCCTTATAATATGCAGGAACATTTGAATGCAGAGTTAGATCGAATGCTTAAGTTAGGTGTCGTAAGACCATCTAAAAGCCCTTATGCTTCTAATATTGTTTTAGTTAAAAAAATACAGGAGAATACAGATTATGCTTGGATTCACGCATGCTCAATAGTATCACTATAAAAAATAGGTACCCGCTTGCAAATTTAAGTAGAATTCTTGATAAAGTTAGAGATGCGAAGTTTCTGAGTTCAATAGATCTTAAACATGCTTTCTGGCAAGTTCCCTTATCAAAAGATTCTTGTGAAAAGACAGCTTTTACTGTAATTGGACGTGGACATTTTGAATTTGTACGTATGCCATTTGGACTTTGCAATGCAGGTCAAACATTACAAAAATTAATGGAGAAACTATTTGATCCGTGTTTAGAGCAAAATTCTTTGTATATTTGGATGATTTAGTTATAGTTAATAGTACTTTTGAGTCTCATATTACTACATTAAATCGAGTGTATCAAATTCTTAAAACTGCAGGTTTAACTATAAATCCCGAAAAATGTATATTTTGTCAACCCAATCTTTCTTTCTTGGGATATATAGTTGATTGTAATGGTTTACATGCAGATCCTAATAAAGTTAGTTCAATATGTAATTATCCGCAGCCAAAAACTTCAACTGAAATTAAAAGATTTATTGGAATGGCTTCTTGGTATCGCAAATTTACAAAAAACTTTTCTGAGTTAATTGTCCCCCTAAATAATTTAATAAAAGGAAAAAAGAAACAGCAAAAAATTGAATGGTCTAATGAAGCTAATATTTCTTTTGAAAACTTAAAACACAGGCTTATGTCAACACCTGTTCTTAGAAACCCTGATTTTAAAAAACCATTTTCAATACAAACTGATGCTTCTCATTATGCAATTGGCGCTGTCATTACTCAAAGTGGAGATGATGGAGAATATGTAGTAGCTTATACATCCCGTACTTTAACTAAATCTGAAATTAATTATACTGTCACTGAAAAAGAACTATTGGCGATAGTTCATGCTATATTAAAATTTCGATCTTATATAGAAGGTGTAAAATTTAAAGTTATTACTGATCACAATGGTTTGTTATGGTTAAATCGATTAGAAAATCCGATGGGTAGATTATGCCGATGGGCTATTCTATTATCCCAATTTGACTTCGAATTAATTTACAGACCAGGAGCACAAAATGTTGTTCCAGACGCACTAAGGCGAGCACCTGTTGAAGTGTCAATTATTTCTAATCTAAATTATTCTACGAATCTTAAAAGTAACAAATGGTATTTAAAGATGTTAAATAATGTCCAAAATAATCCTGAAAAATTTCCTAATTTTCTTGTACTAGATGGTATCTTATATAAACATTTTTTGTCAGATCATAATATGAATATAAATCAAAAGGATTGGAAGATAGTAGTTCCAAAGTCAGAAAGAATTAAAATATTACAAACATGTCATGATGACCCTTCTTCAAGTCACTTTGGTTTTAAGAAAACTCTTGATAACATTTTAGTTCAATTCTGGTGGCCCGGTATGAGGCATGATGTTAAAAGATATATAATTAGATGTCAAATATGTAACGAACAAAAGGTATCTCAGCTTCCTAGGGCAGGCTTAATGGGCGCACCTAAAAATGTATCAGTGCCATTTAAACTAATTTCGATAGATATTCAAGGTCCTTTTCCAAAATCAAAATCTGGTTTTCAATATTTACTTGTTGTTGTTGATTGGTTTACCAAATTTACTTTTATTCATAAAATGCGTTGAGCTTTAGGTACTGAAATTTGTAAATTTTTAGAAGAGACTGTTTTTACTTATTTTGGAGTTCCCCAAAATATTATGGTTGATAATGGCAGTCAATTCAAATCTAAAGAGTTTAAACACCTGTTAAATAAGTATAAAATAACTAATGTTTGGTATAATGCCAGATATCATCCGCAGACCAATAGTGTTGAACGAGCTAATAGAGTGATAGGTACCGCCATTAGATCGTACATTAAAGACAAACAGCATAGAGATTGGGATAATCATATTCATAAAATATGTACTGCTATCAATACAGCAACTCATAGTTCAACTTCTTACTCACCAGCATTCCTAACATTCGGACATAACTTACCTTGTTCAGGCGACTATTATGGTATTATAGAGGATAAAAATTTGTGTGGGGGTCATTGTTCTTGTTTTGGACCTGGGTAGTCGACAAGGAATGACGCCATAGCAAGGATATACTCCCGGACATATGTTGAAAAGATAAGTGATTTATAATTTTCTTATTTTCGCATCTTTGAATTGATGTAGTGGCCATGCATTAATTCATTAGGAATTACTTAATGCTTATTTGAAAACTACATACCGAAACCTCTCTTCAGTCTTCAATTCCTTCTTTTTATTAATAAATAATTATCTTCAAAAAATATATAAATGGTATAAATTATAAATTATTGTAAAAAAAATATATATATAAAAATTTTCGTCTCGATTTACGTAAAATTTAAACATATCTTCTTGATTTAAATATATCAAATTTAATATAGGTATAAATTAATACTTACACTGTGTATAAATATTGTCTATGTGGCATTGGTATATTTACTTGTAAAAATTATTATCTGTACTAAAATATTAATTTCTTAAAGATTTTTGGACATTTACATTTATCCTAATTGGGTATAAAAATTTTCTTTCTTATAAATTATGTGAGTGTATATTAAATCAAGGTATCATACTAGTGAGTAATACCATTGATATTTCACTAATTTAAATTTAAGATTGTGGCATTTTATTTCATGGTAAATTTATTGGGATTATGAAACTGAAATGATTTTCTTTTCTATTGTAATTTTCCTCTAATATCAAATTGGACTTTTTGAATTAAAATTTCTCTTTTCTATCTTAATTTGAATTTATAATAACATGACTATTTATGATTAAATTTTTTCTACTTAAGAAATTTACTTAAAAGTGTCTAGGATTATCTAGAGTTATGTTGTCATTTTAGAAATTTTGCATAAGGTCAAATATAATTGAGTTTCATTGTTTGTTTGTTTAAAAAGAACTTCATAATATCAACTAATTAAATTAAATCAAACTGATTTAAGAACAGCTGCTTTACTAATTAATATTCAACAACCGAACACATAATTGAGTTTCATTGTTTGTTTGTTCGAAAAGAACGTCATATTATCTACTAATTAAATTAAATCAAACTGATAAAAGATCAGTTGCTTAACTAATTAATATTCAACAACCGAACACATAATTGAGTTTCATTGTTTGTTTGTTCACAAAGAATTTCACATAAATAAAATTCAATCATACTGATAAACGATCAGCTGCTTAAAAAATATTTAAAAAATCTAATTACCAACTAAATTTATTTAACCCATTTAATTTCTTTAGATCTATATGATTTTCTTATCCCTGCTGACTTAAATCGTAATTTATTATCTTTTTTAAATTGAATCGTTTGAATATTTTAACTTAATTTTATGAGAAAATGTACTTTCTAACCTTAATTTAATAATTAATTGATTTTTATGCATATATTGAGAAAAAATAAATAACCAAATCTTTTCCAAAATATAAAATATAATCATTTCAATTGTAAGAGAAATTTAATTTCACTTCCACTTCTAAATTGTTGTTAATCTATATATCTGAAAATTTATAAACTGACGTATGTCAGGTACTTATGTTGTAAAAATTGAAAACATTATTAAAAAAAAACACAGTCCAAGGAAAAATAAATTATTAAAATAATTATTTTAAGTTGCTCTCTTCCTTTATTTTATATCTGTATGTCTTTCTTCTTCGAGCTCCTATAGCTCTGGCGCCCATAGCCAAATTATAAAAAAACTTTTCCCACGTTTGCTAAGTTCAATTAGCCGGAGTATTTTACATTAAAATTATAATCTTATTAAGTTGCTCTAAAACATCAGCTAGCCGAGTCGAACTTACGATTTTATAATAGTTTTTCTTAGTGATCTTAAAAGTCATTTAACAAACATAAAAATATAAAAAAAGCACTAAAGAAAACTTTATAATATATATATATATATATATATATATATATATATATATATATATATACATATGTATATATTTTAAGATTTTAATATAAAGTGCACTGTAGTGTGGGGGCGTGTGTCCTCGCTCTCCATCAAGGCTTATCGTCATTTACTCCTAAGTATTGTACTTTCCTTTTCACAATTTACCAACCATTTACTATTATACATAAAATTTAAATATAATTATTATTGTTTCTCTTTCTATATTTGTTTAAAAAAATATCTTTTTTTGAGGAAATAATTAAAATAAAGACAGAAAAACCAAATTTCCCTGATACATGTTAATTAAAATAATACTCGAGTAAATTAACATTTTTTAAAACGCTTTTATTAGTTTCACTTGATTTTCACCCACTTTGAAACGTCAGATTACTTTGCATCCTTATGCAATGATAAGTTTGTCCCATTTTCCTGAACAGGATTGTCAGGATAAAAAAATTTCATCTCGGAGAGGGACCCTGGGAAATGGCTGCCATATAAAAGGAAGGCAGCAGGCGCGCAAATTACCCATTTTCAGCATAATTTTCGAAGAAAAATAAATTATAGTTTGACAAAACTAAAAAAAAATTATAGTTTTAAAAACAAAAAAACACGCTTTACTAGTAAATTGAACTAAAAAGAAAAAAAATAACTTTTGTACGAGAATAAAGTGATTTGCAAGAAAACTAATGTCATTGTGAAAAAAGCGTATGGTGCCTTTGTGCCATATATTCACACTGACTTTATTTTTTGAAATTATACCGATAGAATATTTATAACAACTACTACCAGGCACGCCACGTTTTTTTTCACAATGACATTAATTTTTTTTTTAATCACTTTATTCTCATCCAAAGGGTTTTTTTTTAGTTCAGTTTGCGTGTTTTTCAGTTTTATAAACTATAATTTATAAGAAGTCCTTCACAAATAAAGACATTGATATCTTATGAAGTTTGAAAAGAAAAATCTGTAACATGATCTCGGCAAAAAAAATTGTTAGCATATCACATCCTCATAAATCAAGTTTCCGTTGTAGGTCTTATTTTTGACTTTGAGAAACAACATCAATCTATCAAAACAGACTATAGGAACACAGTGAAAAGTTAATGATAATTTTGATTGTTTCTTCAAGCATCTTATTTTCTCTCTTTTAGTTTTGTCCATTTGGTAAACCTCTGTTCAAATAAAGTGCATTCTATTGACAATGTACAACCCAATGATCATAGTTGTAAATTTTTTTTCGTGTTATCACACCCAACAAAAATAAACAGGTATTTCTTTTAATTTGTCCAAAATATCAAAATGTGTACCTTGATATACGTGGTTTGCTGACAAAATATCTAATACAGTAGAGTTCATTATTGATTATACACTCTATGACTAACATTCCCAGTCATTTACATTTTTTAATAATTTATTAAGTATCATTACCCCTTTTAGATCTTCCTCTATTTGTCATAAAAGTTTGTAATAGACACATCATTAATATATTGGAATGACTCGGCAGGCCGGGGCCTTCTACCCTTAAGGACCTCACTGCCACTTTTATGCATACTATATCATTATTAGACATATTGGCAACAACTTCCAATTAATATTTTGGCTACCTAGTTTTGTCCGGGACCTGGGACATAATATGAAAATTTAACTTTTTCCATTCAATAAAATTTGTTTCAATTTTCTAATCCTGTCACTTTTATTCATACAGTTGTTATTTCTAGACACATTGGTAATTAAATTAATTGAATATTTCCTCCTTTATTAAAATTAATTTGAATTTTCTATCCTTTCCGAAACCCGCTGCTACAATAATTCATATTATATATTATTTCCAGACATCGGGGTAATAGCCCCCTATAAATATTTTAACTTGCACTGCCATCCGAGGGAGTCTACTTGGGGTAAAATATGCTTTTTTCTTATTTATTAAAATCTGTTTAGGTTATCTACTCTTTCGAGATTCGCTGTACTTTTTATTTATACTTGATATTATTTATAGAGATGTTTTAATTTTTTTCCCTTATTTATTAAAATTTCTTTGTCTTCTACCCCTTCAGGGGTATTTTATCATTTCTATACTATTTCTAGACATATTGCTAATATCTCCTATGGTTTGGCTGGCATTGCTGACGAAGGGCATCGACCAGGAACAGACTATCCTAAATATTTAAGAATGTTTTCTCATTTATTTATAGGTTATTGCCATATAATATGTAGAATGAGTAAAAGTAGCAGCGGTTATCCCTGGTAGATACATCCGGACGACAGTGCAAGCCAAACTATATGCCTAGAATCATAAATTGACAGCGGGTCTCTAAAGAGGTAGAAGACTTTAACAAATTTTAATAAAACAGAAAAAATGTCTAAACAAAATTTTAAAAATGAGAAAAAAATATTAGAGTTTTAAAATGTATCCATGGTAGACACGCCCGAACGCCAATCCGGCTTAAACTATATTGGAAGTTATTACCAATATGTCTAGAAATAATCTCTAAAAGAGTAGAAAACTTAAAAAAATTCAATATTTCCAATTTGTCTATCTAGTATGAATAAAAGTGGCAAAGGGTCCTAAAAGAGCTTGAAATCTTAAAAAGGAGAGAAAATCTTACATTTTATATTTTATCCCGTGTAGACATTCTATGATGACAGTTCAAGCCAAATTGTTCATATGAGGTTATTACAAATATATCTAGAAATATTATCTAGTATGAATAAAAGTGGCAAGGAGGCTTTGAAGAGATACAAAACCTAAACAAATTAAATGACATCCCCGGACTGCCATACAAGGCAAACTATTTGTAGGAGGTTATTGCCAAATTATCTAGAAATAATATCCAGTTTTAATATAAGTAGCAGCGGTGGCAGGGTTACAAAATTTAATATTTGTAAAATTTAATATTTAATAACCTTGGTAAATACTTTCAGATGGCAGCGCTAGTCAAAATATTTTAATATTAGTTAAACTGCAGTGCTTAGGCGGTAGGGAACTCAGATAAAATTCAATAAACGTCAATTTAACCCATACATCAGCAACCCCCGGGCGGCAGCTTGATGCCAAGTATTTATTGTAATTTACTTACTAATAATGTGCGTGTTATAAAATTTTATTACAAATGGAGCAGGACTCTAAAAAGATAAGAAAACCTAGCAAACCTGAAAACGTAAAAAATTAAAATGTCTGAAAATTTTGTTCATCCGTAATGCTAGAATAGCATGCATTTTAAAGTTCTGGTATTTTCGGAAGATTGGCCACCAGCTATTGGTCGCTAACTTCACATAGGATAGCTCTAACTTGCATTTTTGTCTTAGGTACATTTTTACGGAAATAGAATTAAAATTAATAAGAATGTTAGTTTTAAAAACTGTGGGGCTTAAATATATTTTATTAATGCATTCAACTTTGTATTTTTTTGTTAAATGAAGAAAGAAACCGAATAAATATTCTAGAAAATTTTTTGATTATATTTAATATTGCTTATTATTAATTAAAAAATCTTAAACTAAAAAAAAGAATTCTTTGATTTTCATGTTTATTTTTTCTTACATGCACTGCTAAATAATTAACTTTATAATTAAAGCCCTTAAATTTATATATAATTCAACAGCCGAATTGTAGTCATTTCCTTGAGTAAATCCGTTTTCCGCCATTAATATTTTACACAAGTCGTAAATGTCTTTATCACAAGGATAATTATTAAATTTGCAGTCACTGGACAACGCACCCAAAGCAAAATTTGAAACATGTATGTGAAAACTACTAGTTTCATACAACGACGGCATATCAAACATTATTGATGGTCTTCCGTGAGGCAGGACTGTGTTTCTTGATTTCCGTATTTTGTGAACGTTCCACTCAAAAACAACTTGATTCAGGTCTTTCTAAAATCAAATGTCTTATTTTCAAGAATATATAACAGGTGATTATGCAGTATAATTAATAGTTTCCACTCATTAGATATGTGCCCGATTATTGTTTTAAATTCACGGAAAAAATATGTCTGGGTACAAAATATCGAATAATCAGAAAAGCAGAAATATTTAAAAATGGAAGAAATAGAATTACATTAGTTAAAACAAGTTGAATAAAACTGATTAAAAAAAAATACAGAAAAACAAAATTCTATAAAACTAGAACAGAGAGAATTAATATAACTTCAAAAACACAAAAATAGAGTAGCAAAGTCTATTGTAGCATTGCGACCGGTCGCTTGAATCCCTTAAGATGGCCCCGAGTGTCAAGAATTTGTTCTGAAGGTAAAAGATTTTGACAAAAGAACATGATACCTTCACGAAATCTAGGACGTATTCACTAGCACGTAAGTCTAGCAGGTTGCATCTGATGGGAACTCGATAGACTTGCTTTTACTTAGATGGTTACTATTATTATAATTAATATTTAACAGAAGTTATTACCTGTATGAGATACATGAAACAAAACTGAATTAAGGATTTATCTAAAAAAGTGCCACAGAAATAACTTTCATTGCAGCGTCTCGAATAGATTCATCCAAAACTGAGCACTATGTTTTCGTAAAATGGACCACCAAGCTTCTATCCGCTGGTTATGCATACTTTTTCCATATATAAAACATGGTTTAGAAGATCTGTTCATGTTAAATAAATCATGTAAGGCATTCTGGATTTTTTCAATACTTTTATTTTCCGTTCCCATGTCACACCTCATGCTTTTAAGGACTCCGCCAACCATTTTTATTCCTTCCAAAAAATAACCCGCAACTACCTGAAATATTAAAACTTTAATAATACTTTAATTTAAAAATGTGTACCTATTTCAATACACATCAATAGTGTAAGAGACACTTAGGCGTAGCTGACTATGAAATGGTAATCGTAAAGTGTAAAAATGGTTAGCAGTATTTACCACTCAGAACTCGGCTCTTAGTTTTTTAAACTTTTCATTTTTTTTGGAGCTGCGCCCATTTACAAAATTACCAATCTTGGCAGTCTGATGTCATAACTTACCTTGTCGTTAGGTTAGAACTTTAATTATACGTCATCAATTGGTGAGAGATCAGAGACGTGTTTTATACATATTTTTTTCTCAGTGTACATGCAAGAAATACGTTAAGGAAATATTATAATGTGCAAAAAAGTTATCAAAATAGCCAGCAATCATGGATTGAAGATTAACTTTAAATTTGTGGTTATAGTTGGATTTGAATTGGTCATTATTGTCAGCTTAATCATATTTGTGTTTTTATACGGTTTTGGGGTAAATTCTATTAATCAAATCTTTAAGTCAGCTATTTTCGAACGCCATTGTTCCATTTTTTTGTCCTCGGCAAGTATTTCTTGATATTAGTTCTAAGTTATTAAATATAAAATACTTTTAAACAATCTAATCTAACCTTACTAATTCTGCTATTAATATCTATAAATAAATAATAAATCCCATGTTAATTTGGATGTGGTTAAGTATTGGCTCCCTATTACTTGTACAAAAAAAAATATTCCTTTGAACGACCCGATACAATAAACACATTGCTCGAGTTTGAAAAACTTTTATTAAGTCAGTGCTGTGTTTAGAAAAATAAGTTGGTAAAAATATGGTTTTTTATTACTTTCTTCGTACAGGAAAGTATTATATTCTTTATGTTTCAGAATACCTAGATCCTCTTCGTCGATCTGTCTGTTCGCTGCGCATAAGGAAAATTTGGTCAATAATTGTCACATGGGGATGACCTGATAACATTCATCCAATATGACGGAAATAGCGGCTTAATAAGTTATTAAAAAAATATTCCTAAAAACTACTAAGTTATTAAAAAATATTCCTAAAAACTACTCATCCAATTAACCTCGATTTCTGCAGAAAAATTATTTGTAATACGGAAATGAACTGATTAAATTTTAGTACAAATCGAATAAAATAAAATAGCGGCCAAATAAAATGTCAAAAAAAATATATTACTAATAAACTACTAGTTCAGTTTACGTCAACTATTATACTAGAGTCAGGGGTAAAATGGGAATAAATTGGTAAAATTTTGGTGTTGAGCCTACATGTTGAAACAAAATGGCGGCATAATTAAATGTTTACAAAACTTTTTTTGTGAAGAAAAATAGATGTCACAAATTATTTTTTTACTAATCATACATAATTATTATATAATTTTATAATATAAAAGTATAACAAAACAAAGTTTAAAAATGATGTGTAGATAATTATAATGATTGTTTATTTTTATTAAAGAAATTCAAATACATTTACTGTACACATTATCTAGGCAAAATAATAATCATCGGTGATTCCTGTTATCATAATAAACAAAAAAAAAACAGATCAATGTTTGCATTAGAATTTTAAATATATAATTATGTGAATAAAATAATTGCGCAAGTGATGATTTAAATCGGCAAAAACATATCATAATTATTTTCTTAAAAACGCTTCGTTCTACACAGCACTGGCAGTTTTTTGGTTTATTTAAAGAGTCTCTAGATATTAAAAAAAAAACAATCAAATGAAATGACATTCTGAAATTTATTTAAAAAAAAAATACTAACTACCTATAACTATGGTTCTGTAAGAAATTAATTGACCTAAGGTACATTTGATTAGATGCTTTCTAATGATTAATAATCACGCCAAATTTCGTCTCTTTGTATTTATCTATCCCAAAAATGTTGCAATTTTTTTAAACTCAATTTTTGACTCCCTGTTATTTCAAAACCAACATTCTGTGGTGTAAATGCTATGGTATGGGCTTAAGCATCAGCTGCAAAAAGGCCTGGTGTATCCATAGATTTAAAAAAAACGGTGTATTTCCTTTCCTTACTTTTATTAGAAAAAGTAAAGTCATCTAATTTACTATCGCACATTGTCATTTAGTAGCACATATATGTCTTTCCAAACATTTTTATTGGGCGCCATTTTGTTTCATCATAGTGAATTCGTACTAAACTCTTTCTACGTACAACACATGTACTACATGTTATTAGTTTGAGGTTAATTGTATAATTAGTTTTTAATAATCTTTTTTTAACACTTCATATTATATTTCTGTCAAAACGTTACTAGCTCATCCCTATATAACTTTTAAGTATTGACCAAAATTTGAAGTCAGTCGGGTAAGTAGTTAAGCTATGCCGTGAACTGACAGATAGACCGACGAAAATGTGAAAATATGATCTTTTGGTATTTAGAGATGCTAAGATATGTAAAACCTGTGAGGGTGATTTTTTTTCACGATTTCAAACATAATATTTGTACTCCATTATCTTCCACCATCTTCGAATTCGTATTACAATATCACCTGTCACGTAATTTTAAAAAAGCTAAAATTTCTTTATGCTGAAAGCCATACAGAAAATATTTTCGTACAAGAGATTCAGTATTTTCCGTCTGAAACAAAAAAAAAAAACAAATTATAAACAAACGTAGTTCATAGTAGGTATCTAAAATAAGAATGGTTTGAGAGTTTGTGAAGGTTTGTAAAAATATTCAATTTTCATAAGCTGATAGGAATAAAAATATATAAGGGGATTGTACAGTGAATTACAGATAGTAGATACACATTTTCACAAAAATGTCTACGGGGTGTCCATCCTTGAACCAATATTTCTGGACGTCCATAAGATGATGAAAATGTCACACTTCTGAACATTCACATGACCATTTTGTCGGCATTGAAAGTACAAGTCTGGACTTTATTTACACATCATGGATATTAAATCCGACAAGTAAACGTCGATTGTTAGACCTTTTTAGACATGCACATTATCTATTATTAAAACACACATTTTTTCAAGAAGTAAGACAAGTTAGGTCCAGTGGCGGCTGCTCAATTAGGTCAAATGGTTAATGACCCCTCAATAAATATTTCCAAATAGAAACAAATAAATAAAATAATACATACTTTATATTTTTTCATTTTTTTTTTAAATTTGGAAATTCCCTCTATTATTCTAAGCGTATAAACTCGTTAACCGTTCTCTTAATTCCGCGACACATTATCCATGCCTCGCACCGCGAACTCCGGAGAGGTTTCGTTTCATTTGGAATCGATCACGGTTGGAGGCCTGCGTTGACCTCGTGGTTATAAACGGAGACGAGTTTTTCCCGAATGTTCCCAATCAAATTCGCATAGTGGCGCATAGGTAAGATACGGCTTACATTGGCAAAGTTTGGGTCAACAGCTGCGCCGAGGAAACTTAAATATTTTTGTCAGTTGATGTATTTAATGTGGATCGTGTGATAGGTTGTGGTTACGATTGAGTCTTTTTGTATATTTTATTTTGAAAATTTCACATTTTGATTGTTGATTTTGTGGTTTTAAGTAATGTTTTAAAGAAAGTAAGCCAGTAGCTGAACTTTGAGAAACGACTCGAATTTAAGACCAGTAGTCGACCTTTGCCGAAATTTAAAATTCAGCAAACACGTAAAGAAAAAAACAAAGAAGTAAATCGTTATTTTCGTACTTAGTCATTTAGATTATATAACTTATTAAGGCATCCAAAATGTTATATTTTGAGAGACAAAAAGTTTTTTTGTGAAAAAATCTTTTCAGAAGAACTGATGTGAAAAATAAAATGAAACTAACGCATGTATATATATATATATATATATATATATATATATATATATATATATATATATGTATAAATATATATACATATATATATATATATATATATATATATATATATATATATATATATATATATATATATATATATATATATATATACATATATATATATATATATATATATATATATATATATATATATATATATATATATATATAGTGTTTCCCAAAAGAACCGGAACTGTAAAATATATCGGTAACAGATTAACGTAACGTTATGAAATTTGGAATTGGGAGGTTATCAATGATGCCGCACGTAAAAAAAAATATTTACAGCGTTACCGGTTTTATAGTTTTTCCGATAGAGCTCTTAACTTTATTTTTTTAAATGCAATACTATGATTGTTTTTCGCTTATAATGTTCACAAAACCAAAGTGTTTTCAATTCTAGAATATCAAATTTTTCGTCTGGAAATTTTTAAAGATATGGCAAGTCCGCATTTTCATTCAAAAGAACCGGAACGGTCCAATATCTGGATAACGGATTAAAATGTGATAAAATTTGCCATATGAAGGTTATCAATAGTGCCGAATCTAAAAATAATATTTACAACGTTGCCAGTTTTATCGTTGTTTCGATAGAGCTCTCATCTTTATTTTTTTAAATGTAATACCATGATTGTTTTTCACTTATAATGTTGACCAAACCTAAGTGTTTTCAATCCTAGAACAACAAACTTTTCTTCTGCAAAATTTTAAAGTTAATATCATATTATGGAAGATCGCATTTTCATTCAAAAGGACCGGAATGGTGAAATATCTCGGTAACGGTTTAACATATCGTTATGAAATTTGATATCGGGGTATTATCAATAGTGCCAGATCTAAAAATATTATTCGCAACGTAGTCAGTTTTATAGTTTTTCGATAGAGCTGTAAACTTTATTTTTTAAATGCAATACCATGATGGTTTTTTGCTTATGATGTTGACTAAATCAAAGCGTTTTCAATCCTAGAACATCATTTTTTTTTGGGGAAATTTTGGAAGATATAGCAAATCCGCAATCCAAATATTTTAGTAACGGATTAACATAGTTATGAAATTTGCTGTCGAGGAATTAACAATAGTGCCGGATCTAAAAATAATATATACAGTATTGCCAGTTTTATCGTAGGAGAACTCTTAACATTTTTTTACAAGCAATGCAGTGATAGTTTTTTGCTTATACTGTTTACCAAACCCAAGAGCCTTCAATTCTAGATTTCCTCAACATTTCCAACGGTGTCAGTTTTATAGTTTTTCCGATAAAACTCTCAACTTTTTTAGAACCGTGAAGTATAAAATATCAAGTGGCTTTTTGGAAATAGCTAATCAACAATTATTATTGTTGTCAACTATCTATCATAACATTTTGAAAGTTACTTAAAACGTTATTAAGATAAATTTTTTTGGTTTTTGGTTAAGTTAAGCTGAACGGATTTAAAGATTAATCTATTGTGGTTACGATGCTAAAATAAAAAGCTGTCAAGAAGTTTGTGAATTATTTAATGTTTAACATCCAGAGAATCAAAAAATCTACAGTTTTTCTAACAATAACAAGATACCAACAAACATGAAATATAAAGACTAAACAAAAACTGGGCGACCTAAAACAGCTACTACAGATGACAATAACTTGATTATCTGATCATGATAACTTAACTAGAACTAGATGTTAAACGTCTAAAAAAAATGTATATGTTTTTTTTATTTTTGTTCCACAATATCAAGGTACTTAGATAAACAAATAAAAAAAATTATTTATTTAATATACCCTAATAAAAATACATTAGCAAAGAAAAAATACTCGAAATAGAAAACTAAGTAACTAAACTAGTAACAGGAAAATTAATAAACTAAATGTGATTAAATAAACTAAAAACAAACAAAATACTTAAAAGTTGGGAAACTAAGGAATAAAATAAAAGCCTCAACGTATCAGGTGTTAAAAATGTATATTATTAGCCAAACATTACTCAGGCTTGTCATAAAACTCACTTGAAGCATTGCTTAACCTTCCTAGAGTAATAAGACCCGATTCGTATAGTAGTATTTTTTCCCTCAGCTGATCCAAATTTAGTGGTCGGTTTTTATACACTCTATCTTTATAATGTCCCCAATAAAAAAAGTCCAAAGTCCGGGGAACGTGCTGGCCATTCTATCGAACCTCTTCGTCCAATCCACTTTTCTGGGAATACCTCGTCCAAAAATTGTCGCACTCCGTGTGCAAAATGGGGAGGAGCCCCATCTTGCTAGAACCATATTTGATGGACATCATTGTTCAACTCTTGCAATTCGGGAATTATATTTCTTCTCAGAAATATTTTTCACTCGTTAAGTTACCATTAATAAAAAAAGGTCCTATACGTTTATTGTGGAGAATCCCTGCGTTAATCTTCTGTGGATACTGCGTGTGTAATTCTCCCATCCAGTGAGGGTTACTTCTACTCCAAAACCTACAGTTGTGTCTATTCACCCTTCAGTCTATTCGTTTAAAATCCGGATAATTATTAATTTTGTTCATCATGATTACAGAAAACTCGATACGGCGGCGCGGTGGTCAGGATCATCTTCTAAAAGTTTTAATTTTCTTTTTTTTAGAATCCTGTGCATTGAAGATTTACTATACCTTCCGGTAAACTTTGTTGCCGTTCTGCGATAGACAGTTTAGGATTCTCTTTTGTAGATAATAAGATTTTCAACTTATTGTCATCTGTAGTGGCTGTTTTAGGTCGTCCTGTTTTTGGCATATTCTTTACATTTTCTGTTTGTTAGTATGTTTTTATAGTACGACAAACTATAGATTCTTTTATTTGTCTCTCTGGATATAGGGCATTAAATAATTCGCAGACCTCTTGATAGCTTCTCGGTTTATCTCCATAACCACGATAAATTAATATTTTAATTCGTTTTGCTTCACCTAACAAAAAAAAATTTACCTTAATAATAATTTAAGTAAGTTTCGGAGGATGACAGATGGATGACAACAATAATAACTGTTGAATTATTGATTAGCTGTTTTCATGGTTTTAAAGGCTTCTTGATATTTTATACTTCAAAGTTCTGACACAATTTTATTAAAGTTCTGGTAATATCTGTAAGTGTACTTATTTTCAGAATTAAAATTCGATTTAAAAAATGTATCTTTATGGAATCAATTAAAATGCGATAAAAATGGCAGACAGTTAAAAAAAATAATTAGACAGCTTTTGTGGAAACACCACTGTAAATCTAATAGCGTTGTAAATAGTATTTTTAGATCAGACTTGTCGTCATTGCCGATAATTGTCATTATCTTATCACAATAATTTCTCGAAATATTTTAACCTTCCGATATCTTTGAATTAAATGCTTATTTAATATTATTTACAAAAGAACAAACAGCATTGCATTTAAAAAAACAAAGTTGAAAGTACTATTGATAAACCCCTTGTAGCAAATTTCATAACGATATATTAATCCGTTAGCGAGATATTTGACCATATACTTACCATATCTTTTAAAAATTTCAGAAGAAAAATTTGTTTTTCTAAGATTGAAAGCACTTAGGTTTGGTCAACAGTATCAGCAAAAAACTATTACAACATTGTATTTAACAAAATTTAGTTGAGAATTTTATCGAAAAAACTATAAAACTGACACCATTTTGAAAGTTATTTTTAGATCTGACACGATTGATAATCCTCCTATACTAACTTTCATAACGGTATGCTAATCCGTTACGGAAATATTTGACTATGCCGATTCTTTTAAATGAAAATTCGGTATTCAAATCTTCATATCTTTTAAAATTTCCAAAAGAAAAATGTAATATTCTAGGATTAAAAACACTTTGGTTTGGTCAACATTCTAAGTTAAAAACAATCATAGTATTGCATTTAAAAAAATAAAGTTGAGAGCTCTATCGAAAAAACTATAAAACTGGCAACGTTGTAAATATTATTTTTAGATCTGACACTTTTGATATCCTGCCTATAGCAAATTTTATAACGATATGTTAATCCATTATCGAGATATTTGACCGTTCCGGTTCTTTTGAATGAAAATACGGACTTGTCATATCTTTTAAAATGACCAGACGAAAAATTTGATATTCTAGGATTCAAAACGCTTTAGGTTGGTCAATATTATAAGCGAAAAATAACAAACAAACAAACAAAAGTATGCTTTATTGCCGCAGAAAAATTCTACAATTTTATGGACAAAGCAAAATATACCTAAAAATAAGACATATCAAAACATTAATCGAAAATAATTTCGACAAGTCAGTGCTTTTATTTTTAAAATGTAAATTATCAATTTACCAAATCGTAAAACACACGTTAGAATATAGCATAACATTGCAAACAGTAAATGAATCATGATAACCTTATAAAAGTAAACAAACACACATGTACGAGGTGAATAATTTCGATGACATTGAAATCAAAATTGCAACTATGCGACCTTAAACTCTATGTTATTATAGTTATACAAATAATTGTGATGTTAAACAGAAGGTATATTGAACTAGTGCAGAATGTAGTATACAAAAAGAATTAAATTGTTTTTAATCCAATACCTAACAAAAATAATTAAGTTTTAAGTGAATGTTCGACAGTTCTTTTCCCTATATAATGATTTACAAAATTCTATGCTATGAGTTAGGACATGACTCACAAAAGATTTAAGTAAACAAGCGAGTTTAGTGACAATTTAAAGAGACTTACTCACTGAAAAAAAAAATCATTAACGCTGTAAAGTGGTCTCTCAATGAGGTATGCTTTGGTGTTTTTTCGAAATTGTGCAAGCATAGGGATAGATTTTAAATGTACTGGCAGATTGTTGTAAAGTTTTATGGCGTTGTAAATAATTGATTTTTTTATTAATTCTGTGGAAGGAATGGGAAGATAAATATCATGCCTAGAGTTTCTGGTAGGGTATACATGTTGTGGCCTTTCTGGGAGGGTGTTTATATGTTTTCTCAGCAAACATACCGTTTCCAAAATAAATAATGCAGGAAGTGTTAATATTTCATGTTTTTTGAAATAGTATTGGCAGTGAGCTCTATTATTTAGACCAAACAAATAACGAATGGCTCTCTTTTGAAGCATAAAAATACTACGAAATTGCTCGGTGGTACAGCAGCCCCAAAAGGGAAGGCCATAGCGGAGGTGGGATTCAAATAAAGAGAAATAAGTAAGTCTGGCAGAAGGAACGTCTAGTTCTTTTGAAACTGATCGAATGGCGAAGCAGGCGGTAGAAAGTTTTTTAGTTAAGGTGTCAATATGATTAGACCATTTTAGGTTGCTATTTATATTTAAACCCAGGAATTTAACCGACTCTACGTATTCAATATTGCTGTTATGTACCTGAAGTGGTTGTAAAGTTCCCTTATAAGATAACGCCACCGTTTTATCGACCTTAAAACAAAGCATATTGGAATCGGACCAAGCCTTAATTATAACCAAGTCTTTGGAGATACTAGAGTGTAAAGACGTTGTATCAAAATCACTCCATGTTATGCTTGTGTCATCAGCAAAAAGGGAGATTCTTCCATTAATTTTAAGGTTCGTGATATCATTAATGTATAACAAAAAAAGAATAGGTCCCAAGACTGAACCTTGAGGAACTCCACTTGTAATCAACTTACAATCAGAATCGGAACCATTAGCCCTTACAAGTTGTTGCCTTTTTCCAAGATAAGATTTGAACCAATTTAAAGAAGTACCACGAATTCCATAAAAATGTAGTTTGTTTATCAGAATTTCATGACTAACACAATCAAAGGCTTTCGCATAGTCACAAAAAACTGAGGCAGTTGGGTGGTTGTTATTGAGAGATGAGTAGACGCCTCTAAGCAACGTGAACATGGCGTCACTGGTGCACTTGTTGGGTAGAAATCCGAACTGCTCCGGGGATATTATCTGATGTTTCAGGAGAAATGGCATAAGACGGTTCTTCAGTAGCCTTTCGATGATTTTTGATAGCACTGGTAGTAGTGCAATTGGGCGATAATTGCAAGAGTTAGTTTTTTCGCCGCCTTTAATCATAGTATTGCATTTAACAAAAAAAAGTTAAGAGATCTATCGGGAAAACCATAAAATCGCCAACGCTGTAAATATTATTTTTTGGTCCAGCACCATTGATTACCTCTCAATTCCAAATTTCATAATATTACGTTAATCTGTTACCGAGATATTTAACCGTTCCGGTTATTTTGGGAAACCCTATACATATATACTTATTACAGTAGTAGGTAGGTTCTTATCATATATATATATATATATATATATATATATATATATATTTTAAATATTATTTAGTGTTTTTTTTTAATTATTTGTAGAAAATAAAGGAAAATTTATACACAGGAGAAAAAAAATATAAAAGAGCTTTTGAGAGAGCCAGTTATATAGGCGAAATGTCAAGCTAATTCATTGTTTTTAATATCACAACAAACTTTTACCTAAGAAATTTCATTTTTTTTTAGGGTTGATGATCTACTTTATAAGTTTCATTAAATTATCCAAGTTGGTATGTTTATATAACACACTAGGGTGATTTTGACTTCTTTTATACCCACCTAGAATATGTCTTATATATATGTTTTATATATATATATATATATATATATATATATATATATATATATATATATATATATATATATATATATATATATATATATATATATATATATATATATATATATATAGTGTTCAACTAAGGGTGGCTCTCGGTCATATCTCAAAAAGTATTTGCCCTAGGTTATTGGGGAAAAAAATTTAATAAGTCAATCGGCAAAAATAAAAACCAGTAAATTTTTTTTGGACTTCATAAGTCTGTCGCTAGAGGGCGCAACACCAACCGTAAAGTCGAAAACACGGTTTTATTCAAAAATACTCCCAATTAACCCTTATCAGAAATACTTTTTTTGTAATCCACTAATAATTAACCAAATTTTGCGACTTTGTCATAAAACTAGAAGCCGCTGTATTTTCACCTTTGATAGACTCAATGAATGTATTCAGACGGATGGTAGATATTTTGAACATGTTAGAAGTTTATTATAAATTTTATTTTAATGTGTAGTTTTTATAGTTTCATTGCAACTAATTTATTTTGTAATAAGGTACGTAATTGGTTTCGCGGTTCTACTCATGGTTTAGGCATTCAAATTAAATTTTAAAATACTTTTTTCTACAACCGTGCGTAAAGTACTCGCTTATGCACTATTCAAGACGCTTAAATTTCATTTTTAAAGCAGTGCCTAGAGTAACTAAAAATGTGTAATACAAATTAACAAATTACTTCAGACAGTCGGTAAGACTCAGGCTACAATATTCATATTAGTTAAAAAATAGTCATTTTACACACTTGATGCATAATTTTATGCTCAGCGTAGCTCATTCCAAGTCTTAATGAGATGACAGCATACCTAATAAATGCGGAAAGTAAATTTAAAGTGAGTGACATCACATTTTGTCAAAAAATAAAGGTATTTCAAAATAACTCAGACACGAATAAAGATATTAACCCACGGTTTTCTCCAGTTTATGTATTTTTTCATGTACTTTTTTTTTAAGTAAAGAAAAAAATACCATTGTATTTGAAATTTTAGAGAAAATAACAAAAGTTTGCGACTTTGTCATAAAATGCCATCTAGCGGCTAGGAAAAAAAATCTAAATAATAATATTCTCGAAGAAACTTACACATAATCTCCTTAAAACAAAAGAAAAAATCGTTAAAATCGGTTAATCCAAACAAAAGTTATTTGATTTCTTTGAATCCAATGTTTACCCCTCCCCCCTTCCTTTATTTAAAAATTTAGAGAAAAAAGTTGAAACAAAAAGTTTCGGAAATATTTGACTATGCCGATTCTTTTAAATGAAAATTCGGTATTGAAATCTTCATATCTTTTAAAATTTCCAAAAGAAAAATGTAATATTCTAGGATTAAAAACACTTTGGTTTGGTCAACATTCTAAGTGAAAAACAATCATAGTATTGCATTTAAAAAAATAAAGTTGAGAGCTCTATCGAAAAAACTATAAAACTGGCAACGTTGTAAATATTATTTTTAGATCTGACACTTTTGATAACCTGCCTATAGCAAATTTTATAACGATATGTTAATCCATTATCGAGATATTTGACCGTTCCGGTTCTTTTGAATGAAAATACGGACTTGTCATATCTTTTAAAATGACCAGACGAAAAATTTGATATTCTAGGATTCAAAACGCTTTAGGTTGGTCAATATTATAAGCGAAAAATAATCATAGTATTGCATTTAACAAAAAAAAGTTAAGAGATCTATCGGGAAAACCATAAAATCGCCAACGCTGTAAATATTATTTTTTGGTCCAGCACCATTGATTACCTCTCAATTCCAAATTTCATAATATTACGTTAATCTGTTACCGAGATATTTAACCGTTCCGGTTATTTTGGGAAACCCTATACATATATACTTATTACAGTAGTAGGTAGGTTCTTATCATATATATATATATATATATATATATATATATATATATATATATATATATATATATATTTTAAATATTATTTAGTGTTTTTTTTTAATTATTTGTAGAAAATAAAGGAAAATTTATACACAGGAGAAAAAAAATATAAAAGAGCTTTTGAGAGAGCCAGTTATATAGGCGAAATGTCAAGCTAATTCATTGTTTTTAATATCACAACAAACTTCTACCTAAGAAATTTCATTTTTTTTTAGGGTTGATGATCTACTTTATAAGTTTCATTAAATTATCCAAGTTGGTATGTTTATATAACACACTAGGGTGATTTTGACTTCTTTTATACCCACCTAGAATATGTCTTATATATATATATATATATATATATATATATATATATATATATATATATATATATATATATATATATATATATATATATATATATATATATATATATATATATATATATATATATATATATATATATATATATATATATATATATATATATATAGTGTTCAACTAAGGGTGGCTCTCGGTCATATCTCAAAAAGTATTTGCCCTAGGTTATTGGGGAAAAAAATTTAATAAGTCAATCGGCAAAAATAAAAACCAGTAAATTTTTTTTGGACTTCATAAGTCTGTCGCTAGAGGGCGCAACACCAACCGTAAAGTCGAAAACACGGTTTTATTCAAAAATACTCCCAATTAACCCTTATCAGAAATACTTTTTTTGTAATCCACTAATAATTAACCAAATTTTGCGACTTTGTCATAAAACTAGAAGCCGCTGTATTTTCACCTTTGATAGACTCAATGAATGTATTCAGACGGATGGTAGATATTTTGAACATGTTAGAAGTTTATTATAAATTTTATTTTAATGTGTAGTTTTTATAGTTTCATTGCAACTAATTTATTTTGTAATAAGGTACGTAATTGGTTTCGCGGTTCTACTCATGGTTTAGGCATTCAAATTAAATTTTAAAATACTTTTTTCTACAACCGTGCGTAAAGTACTCGCTTATGCACTATTCAAGACGCTTAAATTTCATTTTTAAAGCAGTGCCTAGAGTAACTAAAAATGTATAATACAAATTAACAAATTACTTCAGACAGTCGGTAAGACTCAGGCTACAATATTCATATTAGTTAAAAAATAGTCATTTTACACACTTGATGCATAATTTTATGCTCAGCGTAGCTCATTCCAAGTCTTAATGAGATGACAGCATACCTAATAAATGCGGAAAGTAAATTTAAAGTGAGTGACATCACATTTTGTCAAAAAATAAAGGTATTTCAAAATAACTCAGACACGAATAAAGATATTAACCCACGGTTTTCTCAGTTTATGTATTTTTTCATGTACTTTTTTTTTAAGTAAAGAAAAAAATACCATTGTATTTGAAATTTTAGAGAAAATAACAAAAGTTTGCGACTTTGTCATAAAATGCCATCTAGCGGCTAGGAAAAAAAATCTAAATAATAATATTCTCCAAGAAACTTACACATAATCTCCTTAAAACAAAAGAAAAAATCGTTAAAATCGGTTAATCCAAACAAAAGTTATTTGATTTCTTTGAATCCAATGTTTACCCCTCCCCCCTTCCTTTATTTAAAAATTTAGAGAAAAAAGTTGAAACAAAAAGTTTCGGAATTATTAGTAGATTACAAAAAAGTATTTACGATAAGGGTTAATAATAAAACCGTGTTTTCTACTTTACGGTTGGTGTTAGGGCTGTTTATTTTTGCCAATTTACTTATTAAATTTTTTTCCCCGATAACCTAGGGCAAATACTTTCTGAGATATGGTCGCGAGCCACCCTTAGCTGAACACCCTGTATATATATAAATATATATATATATATATATATATATATACATATATATATATATACATATATATATATATATATATATATATATATATATATATATATATATATATATATATGTATATATATATATAATATACATATATATATATATATATATATATATATATATATATATATATATATATATATATATATATATATATATATATATATATATATATATATATATATATATATATATATATATATATATATATATATATATATATATATATATATATATATATATATATATATATATATATATATGTATATATATATATATATATATATATATATTATATATATATATGTATATATGTATATATATGTATATATATACATGGTTTAAGGTCAGTTGGTATATTAAGTTAATAAAAATTACTTCCAAACATGTATTATTTATTTTAAGTCTGATGACGTTTCAACCATAGCTTTGGTTTTTTCAAATCTAAAAGAGTTTATACACATTTTTTATAAAAAAAAAAGTTATGTACATTTTGATTTTAAAAATTTGTTGAATCATTTTGTACGTCTCTGTCATAACTGTTTTCTATTTTGTGTTCCCGATACCTTCGTCTGGGATACTAACTTTACGTTCTAGGGTAAATCTATTTGAAACTATTCTATATACTATCGGACCTAAATGTCTATAAACTATTTTAGATTTGAGAAAAACCAAAGCTGTGGTTGAAATGTCATCAGACTTAAAATAAATAATACATGTAACATAACTGACCATAAACCAAGAAAAATACAACAAAATATTTATTGAAGAAATCGGTCAAAGAAAAAAAATATATATATATATATATATATATATATATATATATATATATATATACAGGGTGTCCGAACTAAAAGTATCCACCCCAAATAACAAGTCGCCAAGACAAAAAAAAACGCTCGGACCCGTCGATTTTGCTTTTGAGGGGGAAACATTTTGCGCCTATTTTCAATTTCGCAACATCACCCTCTGAGCGGGGGTGAGATTCACCCCCAAAAAGGTAAAGGGAAAGGGGGGTCGAGTGATACCTTATTTTGAAGGGTTTCCGACCCTGGTTACAACTGCCAAGTTTGAAGCCTCTGCTGTCATTCCCGAAGAAATGGCAGCTTGTCCAAAAAAAAATATTAATAAATTAACTGCAAGAGTTGGCTGCTTTAAATTTAGGGGATGATGCAAGCTAGTGAAAAGATTTTAATAATAATTACTCCGGACGAGAGGAAAATAAAAATAGTAAATGTAAATTAATGGGAAATTTTTGCGTTTAAGAAATGTTTTCTACAAAGACTAAATTATTTTATGAATTGTTCGAAATGTTCGCCATTTACTTCTATGCATTGATACAGACGAGCCTCGAATTCCTCTCGAACATTTTGAAATGTTTCAGGTGTTAACTGACGGCATTCAGCTACTATTCGCTGTTTTAAATCCTCAAGTGATTCTGGCTGCACCTTAAAAATCTTTGTTTTCAAGTGTCCCCAAAGAAAGAAGTCCAACGGCGTCAAATCAGGTGATCGTGCCGGCCATTCGATGGGACCTCTTCTTCCAATCCAGTGATCGGGAAAAGTATTATCGAGAAAATCTCTTACCGGACGAGCGTAGTGAGGAGGTGCTCCATCTTGTTGAAAGAATATCTGATCTTCAGCTAAATCCTGGTCGTTTTCTAGAATCTCAGTAATCTGCGGATCGATGGCATTTTCAAGTAAATTTAAATAACTTTCACCATTTAAATTGCCTTCTATGAAAAAAGGTCCAACAACGTGATTGCCTAGAATTCCCGCCCACACGTTTACTTTTAAAGGATGCTGGCTATGGGTTTCCCTGAATAAATGGGGGTTGCTGTCGCTCCAATACCTGCAGTTGTGACGGTTTACTTCTCCATTTAAGTAAAATGTGGCTTAGTCAGAAAAACAAATATTGTACAATGAAATGGTATGGTTGTTTAATTTTTCAGAAATATTCTCACAAAACTCTACTCTGCGATCAAAGTCATCTTCGTTCATTTCGTGAAGCAATTGATATTTAAAGGGTCGAAACTTATGGGATTTTAGAATCCGGTGAACACTGCTTCGGGAGACTCCTGATATTGCAGCTGTTTCTCTGATGGATTTACTTGGGACCATAGCAACATGGCCAAGGACTGCAACCTCAACATTTTCATTTCTTATTGGTCTTACTCTTTCATGCTTTTTATTGACAACTGAGCCGGTTTCGAAAAATTTGTTCCACAGTTGTAATACACTTCTATGAGTCAAAGAATGTTCGGGATGAGATTCATTAAAACTTACAGCTGCAGCTCTCGCACAATTATTGTTTCTAATGTAAAGAACAATAATTTCGATTCTCTCTTGTATCGTAAACGTCATAGGCAATTGTTAAAAATTTTCGTCTTTTAACACTTTCAGACAAAATAAATTTTAAATAAAATGCACAAACTGTAATAAACGCATGAATGCTTGACACTAAATAAACGATAACAATGTGATTTTATTTTGTTTGTTGCTGATGTTTTATGATAACAGTAAGAATGGAATGCTGATTTTTTTTTTAAATTTTGTACAGTGACAATTCGACAAGTTAGCTTAAACGTTTTGGCAACGGTCTGTTTCATTGCAAGGGAGTAAATGACGAACATTTCGAACAATTCATAAAATAATTTAGGCTTTGTAGAAAACATTTCTTAAACGCAAAAATTCCCCTTTAATTTACGTTTACTATTTTTATTTTCCTCTCGTCCGGAGTAATTATTATTAAAATCTTTTCACTAGCCTGCATCATACCCTAAATTTAAAGCAGCCAACTCTTGCAGTTAATTTATTAATATTTTTTTTTCGACAAGCTGCCATTTCTTCGGGAATGACAGCAGAGGCTTCAAACTTGGCAGTTGTAACCAGGGTCGGAAACCCTTCAAAATAAGGTATCACTCGACCCCCCTTTCCATTTAACATTTTGGGGGTGAATCTCACCCCCGCTCAGAGGGTGATGTTGCGAAATTGAAAATAGGCGCAAAATGTTGCCCCCTCAAAAGCAAAATCGACGGGTCCGAGCGTTTTATTTTTTTTTGTCTTGGCGACTTGTTATTTGGGGTGGATATATTATTATAGTTATATATATATATATATATATATATATATATATATATATATGTATGTATGTATATATATATATATATATATATATATATATATATATATATATATATATATATATATATATATATATATATATATATATATGTATGTATATATATATATATATATATATATATATATATCTCTCTCTCTATATATATATATATATATATATATATATATATAGCATAGAAATGGAAGTATTGTCTATTTCTATTTCTTTGTTATTATAAGTCCTTGATTTGACATATTAGCGATCTAATATTGGTAATTTACATGGTTATTCTTTGGATGTGTAAAATAGAGGGTATCATGAATTAGTTGAGAAGTAATAACATATTTTCATCTCGTTCCAATACTCATGGATATAAAGGCTATTTTTGTTATAAAGCGAGATGGAATTTGACAAGTTAATATTTAGTTTAAGGGATTTATGTACCAACATTATTTTGTTGAAATTGAGAAAGGTTGTGTTTTTCAAATAATGTTTTGGAATGTAGAAAAGGAAATGTAGAATTACCGTGTTTGGTAATATTGTATGATGGAAGCCATTTTGTGTACGTGAGAAGGGGTAAGGAAAAAATCTTTCTTGTTGGCACCAAGTCTCATCGACGACGGAAGTGCCAGATGTTCTGAATTTTTTTTTGATTGTTAACTGAATTCCATCAGTTGGAGATTAGAAGGATCCGATTTGATTCTAAACACGTTTTTTATCAAACTTGGTAACTAAAATATTCAACTGTTTAAATACACTTGTTTTAGCAATAAAATATGTTTTTGAAATTGAGCAGTGGCGTCCGTACGGACTTTTCGTTTTATTGCTTTTTTAAAAATTATGCTACGTCATTGGCAATTTTCCTTTTTTTATTTTTTTATAAATCGCTGCGCTATTTGCGGTAGAAAAAACGCATTTTGTGTATTTTTTTACAGGGAGTGGTATTAGCCTAAGTATAAATTTATTTATTTTTAATAAATAAAATTATTAAATGAAATTACAGATGCCACTGGTCAATTCCAAGAATATATTTTATTTCTAAAACAAGAGTGTCTAGTTATAATAACTCCACCTCTAAAAAGTATCAACGCGTTTAAAAATGACTGATAAATTATATTTCTTTTACAGTTTTCTAATACTCTGTATCTTCATAACAAAAGCAGGAGAACACCTTTCGAAGTCTTTAAAAATTACTTTTAAATCGTCCTTTTTACAGGGTGTTTCTTGAGTACATATAAAAAATTCCGGGGCGTTTTGCTGACGTCCAAACAAGATGAAATGTCCCAATAAATATGTGTCCACAAGTTGTTCAAATTTTGATTTTTTTCGGTTTTTTCAAACACTCTGTACATTTTTAGAGATATATCAATTACATTTGGCGAACAGTATACTCGAAATAATACGAGATGACTATAACAAATTTTATAAAAATCTAGAGAGTGTTAATTTTTCTCAGGTCGCGACAACTTTTATCTTCCCCAAAATTCTATTGCCACGTGCCTGACTATATTCACAATAAAATCAAATTCTCCATTCTAGACTGCAACTTTTTGGTTTGTCAGATTATTTCGATATTTTGCATCGTTTAGAAATCATCTAGAAAAATGGACTTCTATACATAGTATTAGCACACGGAACACTGTAAAAATTGTAATATGAACGCGCGTATTTTTGATAACCTTTAAATTAGGTGGGCATGAGTAAACATTTGGCTAAATAATTTCTAAACGGTATAAGATATCGAAAAAATCTATGGGTCCAAAAAATTATAAAACAGAATAAAGAATTTAAATTTGTTGTAAAAATGACCAGTGATGTAGTAAATATCTCGGGTAAGGGAGGGGACTAATATATCTCTACAAGCCCCTGCACGTATTTAAGGAACACTCTCTGTGTATAGAGATTAGGATTATATATAGTGAATCCTTTCTCTTGCGCTGACACTAATAGAATTGTTTAAAGGTTTGATATGTATATTAACATTTCTATTATAAAATTTGTAAAAGAGATAGATGCAAAAATGAAACAATTATTATCTTATCAAAAATGATATATGGCATAAATTGCTACTAATTTTACTAAAACTTCACTTATCGCCACACTAATTTAAATAGCATTAGTGGTTTTCCTTTTACTGATTTTAATTAGTTCAGCAATAATAAATTTGTAAAAGGAATGGAATAATAAAAACGTGACAAATTGTCATAAGGAAAAAATCTGGTTACCTTATCGGCGGTAAGGGGGGAGATAAAAATCTTTGCTTGGCTAAGTTCGAAAATAAAACTGACGGCTACCTAAGCAAGTTGTCTTAAGATTAGCTATAAGATTCAATGTAAAAGGAAATCCACTATTAAGTGTGGAATCTGGAGATATAAACTTAAATGCATCAGAGTTATAATGCATAGAAATTATACTTACCTCAACAGGGAAATCCATGTTTTCTAAGAAACACACACAAAGAATTAAACCAAAATTTTGCTCACTAAGTGTACTTGACAAATAAGTTCTTCTAAACCATCAGTTACATTAAATCCTATATTACTAAAAAGTCTTACTTCCCAAATAAAATGTTAATTCCGACTTACAAGTCGGAATTCCGAGATAGAGGTCGGAATTCCGAGATAGAGGTCGGAATTCCGAGTTAGAAGTCGGAATTCCGAGATAGAAGTCGGAATTCCGAGTTACAAGTCAGAATTCCGAGATAGAAGTTGGAATTCCGAGATAGAAGTCGGAATTCCGAGATAGAAGTCGGAATTCCGAGATAGAAGTCGTAGTTTTGTATTTCGCTCGCTGATGTCTCCCGGAGCCCCCACCACATTTGAGCCTTACGCGTTGTGGCCTTTGCATTTCAATCATTAAATCCCCGCAAAAACATGACGCGCAAGCTCTGTGCTGGGGCCACTGTAGTAAGTATATGTAGTGGGAGGACGAAGGTAAAAATAGTATTCGCATGACGTGGGACGCCGACAGTTTGGCAAACTACTTTCAACACTTCGAGATTTTAGTTTTAAATAAATTTGTACAAGCTATTGTCACAGATTTCAAAACAATCTGTGAAGTAAAACTTATTTTCTCGGTTAGTGATGGTGTCTAATTCTGTGGTTGATCAAAGGTTTATAATTTGAATCGGCCATTGAATTCTGATTTATTTCTTAATATATATCAATATATATATATATATATATATATATATATATATATATATATATATATATATGTATATATATATATATATATATATATATATATATATATATATATATATATATATATATATATATATATATATATATATATATATATATATATATATATATATATATATATATATATATATATATATATATATATATATATATATATATATATATATATATATACAACCATTATTGTTGAGCCCCCGTTTTTACAGGGATATAACAATTTCAATCAAACAATAGAACCTTTATTTTATTGGTAGGTATAAAATAAAGCAATGAATGTTCTTCCAGCAAAAGCTGAATCTGATTTTTTATCCAAGCTATTTTTATGTTCTGAAATCTGAAATTCGTGTTTAAACGTTCTATCTGTAGCACCTCCACTTTGGGTTTTTATCTATTTTGTTTTATGATATATATTACTGTAACAGTATTGCCACATCTTCTTTTAGTTCCGAATTTCTGCTATTAACTTTTGTTTTTTAAATGGGGAATATTATGCCTTTATTTGCCGATTTTTTAAAATACTGCATATTGTTGTGGGGTATCACTATATATTACTCACAAAGGCTAACCCGAAGAGCGACATTAAAAAAAATGAGTTTAAAAAAAAAATCGTTTAACTAATGTTTAAATGGGTATAAAAGATGTTTAGTGAATAGACAGATAATTTTTTTCCCAGGCTTCTTGAAGGTAAGTTAATAATTTTTGCCAAATCAGAGCACTCTAGATTGAAAAATAAAAATTAATTAAAAAATAGCATTCATTGTGAGAATTACATATGGTTGTACTTGGAATATCTCAACCATATACGGGGTGCTACAAATTCCAGGTACAAGCAGTGAGATCTTGGAAACCGTAAGAGATACAATGTCAGTTAAAATAGGGCAAAGTTGCGCAATTTAACATTGAATAATAAGTAGTTGACAAAGTTAGACAATTCTGACTACCTCCGAGGATATACGTACGTAAAATCAGCTATCTACATTTTATTTTTTTCAGGCTGTATTTGAAGAGATATCAGAAAATAAATTTTATATCTTTATAGCTACTTTTTATTGTCAACAAGATGATGCACATAGATTTGAAATCCGACGTTTCTTCTTCGCGGTCAGATCAACTTATTTTTTTTAATAGACCTGTATTTTTTATTTTGTTTTTTTGAAAGCCCTTGACTTCTAAAAACCAATGATGTAATGCACTCTAGCACATTGTCTTTTATGGAAAAATCTTAAATCTAGGTACTGTTCAAACATTAAGTGTGATACATCGTTAGTTTTGGGAGGTCGAACGTGTCTTAATAATTAAATAAAAAATACAGTTCCGTATTTAAAAAAAATTAAGTTGATTTTCAATCTGAGTGTCCATACTGTTTTCGTAGGTAATTATACTTCAGCCTTATCCTCAATTACAATAATACTTACACACTTGTAGTTGCACTACTTTGCACAAATCAGTACAAACGTTTAAAGAGAAATTTGACAACCCCGCTCTCCACACCATGCCATACATTTCATCATCCTCATACCATCAGTGCTTTATTTTGTACAGCGAAGTGCAGACGTAAGACGAATAATAGAATTTTTTGTCGTGAGTGATTCCCCGAAAATGGGTAAAAGAAAACGGAGTGATAAAGAAGCTATTAGAAAGTTAAAAAAGAAATTAAAGAAGCTGGAAAGGCGATTCCCTTCTAGTTCGGAATCGAGTAAGAAAAATTTAATTTTTATTCATAATATTATAAAATAGGGTATTAGGTTACGAGTACGGGAACATGCATGCGTTAGTACCAGTGGACATAATTGGTTTAAAACCCCGGGGTATCACATGGACCCCAACAAAATGAAATATAAAAATGTTTCATTTCAAAAACTATAATTTTTTGATAGGGCCAAAACAGAAAGCAATTATGAGCTAACCTCAAATATTCAAGAAATCGAAAAGCAAATTGAAGAGCAGACACCTACAACTGATGCCGTGCCTTTACATTTACTGGGAATCAGTAATGTAGATAATGCGAACGAAGGCCCAATTATACATGACGGAATAGCTAAACTTTGGCAAGATGTAGTGTCAAAGGGTATTGAAAAGGAGGACAGAATACAGTTATTAAAGAAATACCCTATAATCAAGAACTGTAAAACTCTTTTAGCCCCTACAATCAATGGGGAAATATTAGTGGCGATAAATGAGGAGGCTGTTAAAAAGACAGATAATTTTTTATGTAAATTGCAGGACCATTTAGGAAGTAGCCTAAGTTCTTTGGCGGTGCCATTAGATAAACTATTTTCTAATCCTTCGGAGAAAACAAACTCATTATTAGAAAATTTATTGGACGCGGGAAAGCTCTTAACAGATATGCACCATACGATTTCACAACACCGTAGGTTTTTAATATCGCCCAGTTTAAATCCGGCCCTCAAAAAGAAGGTAGAGGAATCAAAAATTGATTCCATGTTGTACGGGGAAGATTTCACTTCCAAGATTGAAAAAAAATCTACAGGAAATTCAGCGTTCCAGTAAGCAGTTAAAACTGGCCAAACCAAGATACACCTATACAAACAGCAGTTTTAGAAGAAATCTGGCTGGACCTTCACAAGAAATCAAATTCGCTTCAAAAAACTTTCAACGCCCCTCACAGACTTTCAGGCCCAAGAAGGAATTAGGAAAGCGGTCGGAGGGGCAGAGGAAGCAGATCAGACCACATCAATTAAGCAAATACAAGCCCAAATACCGAACTCAAAAATAAATGTAAGTATGGAATATGCAGGACAACTTAGGTTTTTCATTAACCAATGGGAAGAATTGACGAGAAATCCTCTAATTTTAAATTGGGTGAGAGGGTATAAAATTTTCTTTGAAAATGTTCCTCAACAAAAACAAATTTTCAATAAGAATTACTCAAAAACTGAGCAAAAATTGTATCAGGCTACCATTGAAAGCCTTTTGAAAATCGGAGCAATAAGGAAATGTCAATATACAAAGGGTGAATTTCTTTCGTCTTATTTCTTAGTTAAGAAGCCAGATGGTTCCCATAGATTCATTTTAAATCTTAAAAAACTTAATAGTTTTATAACCCCACCGCATTTTAAACTAGAGGACTATCGGTCAGCCTTAAAATTAATATCTAAAAATTGTTATATGACAACAATTGATCTTAGAGATGCATATTTCTTAATCTCTGTAATGAATAGTTCTCGTAAATATTTACGATTTATTTTTGAGGGACAGAGATATGAATTTAAGTGTATTCAATTTGGGTTATGCACAGCAACGTTCTTGTTCACAAAATTGTTAAAGCCTGTGATAAAATATCTAAGAGAGCGTGGTATTAGATGTGTGTCCTATTTAGATGATATTCTTTTATTAGGAGATTCTGAAAAGAATGCAACGGAAATACAAAACAGATTTTAGAAATAATGACATCGTTGGGATTCTTAATAAATTATCAAAAATGTTCTTTGATTCCAAAGCGACAGTGCAAGGTTTATTTATAATTCCGAAAATTGAACATTTTCATTAACTAATGAAAGAAAACAAAAAATTTTTGTTTTGATAGAAAACATTTTAACTAAGTCCCATTGCAAAATTAGGTATTTTGCTAAGGTTGTAGGAGTTTTAGTATCAGCATGTCCAGCTGTAAAATACGGTTGGGGATATACCAAAATTCTCGAAAGGCAAAAGTTTCTAGCATTAAAAAGTAATAATGGTAACTATAATAAAATTATGCAAATACCGTCAAGCCTTAAATCTACGTTTACTTGGTGGAAGGAAAAAATTTTGAAATCACAAGTAAATTTTAAAAACGATAATTTTTTGTTAGAAATTTATACTGATGCTTCAAAATCAGGCTGGGGGGGTTTTTGTAAAAATCAAAAAGTCTATGGTTTTTGGGACCCAAGAGAAAAGACTCAACACATAAATGTTTTAGAACTGTTAGCTACTTTTAACGTATTGAGGTGTTTTGCAAAAGACGAGAGGGATTGTGATATTCTGTTGAGAATCGATAATAGCACTGCAATTGCGTATATAAATCGAATGGGGGGTGTAAAATATAAAAACCTTAATTCGATTACTAGGCAGATTTGGAACTGGTGTGAGATGAGGAATATACTTATTTTTGCTTCATACATAAATACAAAAGACAATATTCAAGCTGATAAAGAATCCCGTTGTTTAGCTATAGAAACAGAATATGAACTTTCAGAGAATGCATTTAACATTATTTGTAATAAATTAGGAACCAGAAATAGATATTTTCGCAACTCAATTAAATACAAAATGTGCTACCTATATATCCTGGAAACCAGACCCTAATTCGATTTTAGTTGGCGCTTTTACAGTAAATTGTCGATGAGTCTTTTATGCTTTTCCTCCCTTTTCAATAATTCACAAAGTTATAGAAAAAATAATTAAAGATAAGGCCAGGGGTATATTAGTTGTGCCACTTTGGACATCACAACCGTGGTATCCAGTTTTTAAAAGACTTATTGTAGGTGACCTTGTAATTTTTAAACCAAGTAAAGACCTACTTTTGTCTCCTTTTAGGACAGAACATCCTTTGTGGAGGAACATTTCCCTGGGGGCAGCGATTTTATTAGGAAGGCGTTTATCTTGAAGGAATTTCCAGCTTCGGGACTGGATACATTAGTAGCATCTTTGGCAGAAAATACTGTAAGACAGTATAGCCACTGTTATAAAAAATGGTGGGTTTTTAATTGCAAAATAAATAGTAATCCATACGAATATCAATTAAAAAAGTTAGTAGATTTTTTAAATACACAGTTTGAAGCTGGTAGTTCTTTTTCAACCATAAATAGTTTTAGATCGGCTCTCTCTTTGGTACTTAGTATTAAAAAGGAAGAGGAACCTTTCATTAAAAGATATCTTAAAGGAATCTATAAACAATAGACACCAAAAGCTTGGTATAGAACTACTTGGGATCCACATCAAGTATTAGAATTTCTCTCTAAATCCATTAGAAAATTTAAAGTTAGAACAATTAACATGTAAACTAGCTATGCTTATATCGTTAATTACCGCTCACAGAATTTAGACGATTTCTCAGATTAGAATTTCGAATATATCTTGGTATGAGGATAGAGCTGAAATTCTGATTAGTGATAAAATAAAAACATCCGGTCCAAAAACAGACCCTCCAATTCTAATTTTACCCTTCCTTAGAGAAAAAACTGAACTCTGTGTAGCCTCTACTCTTCAATTTTATATTGAATGTACTCGTAGTCTAAGACAAGATGATACTGACTATTTATTTATTACATACAAAAAACCGTATCATCCTGCTACCACTCAAACTATTAGTAGATGGCTAAAACAGATTTTAAAGAAAGCGGGAGTCGATACTTCCCAATATAAGAGCCATTCAACGAGGCACGTAGTTACCTCCGCAGCGTCAAGAGCTGGGGTAGATATATCGGTTATTCGAAGGGCAGCAGGATGGTCGGAGAAATCAAATATGTTTGCAAAGTTCTATAACAGACCTTTAGCTAAAGACTTTAGCATTTGCAAAAGGAGTTTTAAACGGTTTAAGTGTTTCTAATTAAGTAATCGTTTAAAAGTTTTTCTTTATTGGATATTTTGTATATAAACATTTATAACAGTTTATATTTAGTACAGAAATATTACTATTTTATTTCTTTTTTATTTAAGTTTAGGCTATTAGGATGACCATTTTCCTTATTGATATTATATGTTATATAAATAGATCGGTTTCTTTAAACATCTACAAGTGTGTAAGTATTATTGTAATTGAGGATGAGTATAATTAATAGATCAACTGACTTACCTGTTAAGGAAGATTGATGAATTATACTTCAGCCTCATCCGAAGATTACAACCCCCCCTCCCAGTCCCTCAACGATCTATTTATCTGACAAAACAAGCACTGATGGTATGAGGATGATGAAATGTATGGCATGGTGTGGAGAGCGGGGTTGTCAAATTTCTCTTTAAACGTTTGTACTGATTTGTGCAAAGTAGTGCGACTACAAGTGTGTAAGTATTATTGTAATCTTCTGATAAATTTTAATAAATTGTCTATACAAATTAAAAAGGTGCATTATATAAACTAAAAAAAAAACAAAATCTTTGACACCCTGTATCTTTAAAACAAAGCATTTCTGCACATGGCTATAGGAACTATTATTCATAATTTTTTATGTAAAAACTACCTCTAAAATTACATTATGACTTTTAGTAACACCCTGTATTTAGGTTCAACATATACTATAAGTAGGTACATATGAATATGATTCCAGGTTTGAATCCAGACAGAAATCACCATGTCGTGGATTCGTATCGAAAGATTCTTTAATATCTCCACATGACAAGAAGGGTACACGTTGCTTTGAATATTTAACGTTATTACCGTTAGATGTAGAGGCATTAAATCTAATACAAGACACAACCATCAATCGGTTTTTATGACCTATAAAACTATCACATATTTTGCCCTGACTTACATATGTGCGTGAGTACCAGAAAGTAAAAACCAAAAATAGAAAAAAATGTAGATTACACTTGTGTAGTGAGCAAAGAGATCTTGTGAACAAAATTACCGAGCTAATAGCGCATGCATGCTATGCTTTTGTTTTGGGGTATTCTTCAATATAACATGTTCTGCATTCCAACATACGACAGTTTCGGGTTTGGGTAGGTGCTGGAGACAAATGTACCCCGCACCCCCTTCCCCCCCGAGCTAATAACCCAAGCAAAAATTACGTTATATAAAGCATTTCAGGACTTTTACCTCACAAACATTGAAAACTCTGTTTTTTTTAGTCTTCATGCTTATGCTGTTCCAACAAGAACCCAGAACTTTTTTTTAGTTATCAAATGCTTGCATCCTCCTCTAAGACGGCATTCTAAATACACCACTGGGTAAATGTGTTCATTTTTGTAAATTCGTATCTTGATCGACACGCAGCTTTGAAAGTGAACTGCACATACCTATAAATTATAATAATTACTTACATATTAAACAAGGGAGACAACATGAAAATAGTGTCCTAATTATGAAATAATATATAATAATTAATAATAAAAATATTGTAAATATATATAGTAATATACCTACATAAGCTTACTACAGTTTACTTTAAATAGGGTGACCAGATATACTCTTTTTAAGAGGAATGTTCTCTTTTTCAGGTCCATGTACTCTGGTACTCTTACTATTTCCATAAATACGACAAATATCCTCTATTTTGAGAAATCTGGGTCAAATGATCTCTATTTTGCGAAATCTGGTGCCATTTTCTAATTATTTTTGTTATTTTTAGTCCATATTATCATGTGTATTATAATTATCATTGTAAGTGGTTGAATTCTGCGAAAGTGACAACACTTTACTTAAGTATTATACGCTGGTTCCTATTTTTACATTTCGTCAAAATGTACTTTTTTCATTTTAAAACAAACTGGTCAGCCTACTTTAAATCACGTTTAAGAAGCCAAAAAACCTGCAGTAGAGCATGTCGCCGGCACACAGCTTCCAGGAGAAATTGCAATTTGCCATTACAAATTACAGTGTGTAGTAATCTGTGAATTATAGCTGGGAAATGCAAAACCTTGTTTTCTTTATTCTGGTATAAATATAAACACTAAGCCAAAAGTCGTTATTGCTCTACCATATATGACTGATTATAGATTAGACCAGGAAATCATCAAAGGATTGTAGAATAGCTTGTTTTGGAACTAGATACGTTCGTTTTAACTTTTTTTCATTATGATCTGTAATTTTGTGCGTGGTCGCATTTTAAATATAGGGGTGTATATCGTATTCCCCAATGATTTAATAACTAAGTATTCCCAATTGAACAATAATTAATCACGTTTGAACTGTCATTGATTACCTACGAATATGTTTTTTATTATTCGCATCCGATTCGTCATGACGTTATGCACAACACGGTCGGTTAATTTTAGATGCATATTTAATCTTCGAACGCATGCCTAGCCAGAAACTCGGGTATTAAAAAATTACAGATTTCTGCTCTTGTTGTCCCTACTTTGCACTAGATCACTCCACGTCCGATATTTAAAATTGAAACAAGGTGGCTGCATTCAATGACAATTGATATTCACAAGAATCGACATTAATAAAAATTCGAAATCAAAACAATGCATATTAAATAAAACCAGTTACCTTATACCCGCTAATCATTTAAATTCCACAACTCTTATACAATTAAATCTAGTATTAACTTTTATTTATTTATTCAAATATATATTTCAAGTATTTTAATTTCCATGGTAAAGGCTCCGTGTTATATCCTTTTGATATAGTAGTATAAATTACAAATAAACGACTAACAAAATCAAAATAATGAGCATTATTCTATTTATATTTTTAGGGTGTTAATGGAATTGATATTTAAAAATAATGATATAGTAAAAGATGCTTTAATTTTTTTTGATATGCGATAAAAATAAATAAATTTTTTTATTACATGACTTCTTAAATCAGATTTGCCTTCATACGGTTGAAATAAATTAATCTCCACAAAGTCGTTATTGCTTTCTAATGTTTTCTGTATTAATATTAATTTAATGCGATCAAGTTGGCATTTATTTCATACCAATTTTTATTAACATCGATTTGATGAAATGCAATAACTAAGGAAAGACGCATGTATATAGAAATTTTAAATATGCTGTATACGTGTTAAAAAAGGATAAACAACTACTTTTTTGTGGTATTAGTTAAAATGGTCTGCAAAGAAATTACTTATCATAACAATGTCATTCGGTTAAATCAGTATCCGTAAAAATTCGATATCAAAAGAATTAAAACGAATAAAAATTGTATGCAGGTAGCATCATTTATATTTGTTTCGCAATTAAATTTGGTATCAAAGACGCTGATGACTAAAAAGTAAAAGGGCGTTCTATAATGTTTCAAATTCAGCGTGAATGACGATATAATTAACGGTGACCTGCAAAAGAAACTTCCATAAATTTCTTTCTAAAAATCTAAAATTATCCAATTATTACCTCGGTTGTATGTGTAGAACTGGTAGAAATATCATTTTGCCAACTACGTCTGAAGGCTCCTTTGCTGAATATTCATGTTAGATTCGATATTTCTTGTATATTCACGCAAAAATTTCATTCTCCTAATGTGAATGTCGGGTAATTCTTTTAAATATTTTTGGATACTAGTTTTCTTCCATTTGAAACCCATACTACGGCACCAATTTCGCAGAAAAGAAAAAATCTGTTGAGATCTTTATTTAACTTCTTGTGTAATCTGGCCATACTAACTTATTCCCTTTTAATATACATCACATAAGTTGTATCCCTAATTTTATTCTTCATAAAATCAGAAATTCTGGTTCTGTATTTCGTTATTTTTTATGATATGTTGCTTGAATATCTTTCGTCTGATTGAACTCTATGTTTTTTTTAATGCGAAATAATAGACAAAGTTGCTTGATTTAATTTTAATGCCTCCGAAATTAATAAACTAATAACAGCATCATTTATTCTCAGAAATAATGTCGCATAACTAATTATTATTTTTAATCCCCGGACCCGGAGTCTGAGTCCCTTGAGTTATTAATTTCTGAGTCTTCATTAGTAGTATTAGTGGCAGATCCCTCTGGACGGGGGCTAATAATAAATCTAAGACTTCTTTTTCGAATGACTTGGACTTCGCTTTGGAAGTTTTCGCATGCTTAATATGACTGGATCAGACGATATAAGCAGTCTCCAAGTTTTGTTGCCTTGAACACTTTCGGGAAAATCCTTCTCTATACTTCTTAATGTCTTTATTTAATGCCGCCTGGGCCTCGTCAGATAATTGTCCTATAGGCAATAAAAAATACAATAATATCTGACGAGTTAATTAAAATTTGTGGACCGTATTAGGCATGTTGTTATCAAGGATATTTTTCTACAAGTATCCTAGCTGTTGTTAAAGCATAATCTTTAAATTTTTGTATATTTATACGGTATCCACTAGATATAGTTTGCAAAAATATTATTATTATCAGTGGTATGATAGCTCAATTGGTTAGGGCGGGCGATGCGCTAGACACGCAGAGGTGCGGGTTCGATTCCCGCTCGTACCATAACTTTTGCTACTGATCATATTTTTCTAAAAAAAATCACTATTTTCACAGTTTAACAAACTGATTAAAATATCTACTTAACATCTATGTTGTTGAAAGACTTGGAAGAAGCCCCACATATATAACACTTTTTCGTGGATGTCGTAGATGAAGCAGCATTGCACATTTTGCCATCTACCATTGTAAAAAGTAAGTTGTGTTCAATGTCCTTGTGCCTACACTAATGGAAGTAGGTGTAAGGTTTTCTATTCCATTCTGCATGGTATTTATTTCTTGAAGTGTTAAATCAGTGGTCTCATGTATAAATTGAATTCTGATTGGACAAAGCGGGGTGAGCCTGGACGTGGATTTTGCCAAACTATTTTGTTTGTAGATTTATTTGGATCGTCGCATGTTAATAGAAGTGGCACAAAGGATGTTAAAAATATACTGGCATCCGAACGTTCATCGCTGTCAAAATTTTGCTTGTATTGGCTATACCTAAGTGTCAAACAAGCAAGTTGAGGTTCTGTTAATGTTTCCAATACATCTCTTTGCACCTCCACTATATGATGGGCAGTATGGTCAAGTAAGGCTTGTAATTTTACTTCAGCTTTTTGCCCCGTGATTGTAACTGCATCCCGATTTGGGTAAAATCGCACCTTGGCCTCCTGAATCTTCTTATACGATGGAAAACGTTTTTTATCTTCACTCCTTATGATCTGATATTGGT
>JAUTXW010003564.1:0-60710 GCA_030620095.1 Kuschelorhynchus macadamiae
TATTCATCGCCGACTTAGCGAAACAGGTAGTTTCAATAAAGGTACTTCGGAAGGCAGACCTCGAACTGTCAGAACACCTGAAGTTGAGGAAGCGGTGCTGCAAAAAATCGACGAACATCCTGAGACGAGTACGAGGAAGATCGCTAGAGCTTTCAATATTTGTCACCAAATTGTTTGGCGTATTTTAGTTGACTTTTTGTTATATCCATATCATATTCTAAGAGTACAGGCATTACTCCCCAGGGATTTCCACAGCGTGTGAACTTCTCTCAGTGGTATCTTCAGAGTATTACACTAAATCCGCAGTTTGAGTCACAAATTTTGTTCACAGACGAAGCAACTTTTTCTAGGAATGCTATTCAAAATTTCCATAACAATCATGTGTGGGCGGAAGAAAACCCGCATGCCATAACCGAAACCCATTTTCAAGAACAATTTTCGCTTAATGTTTGGGCAGGAATTATTAGTAATCATCTCATAGGCCCATTTTTCCTACCAGGACGTCTTGATGGACGGTCTTATTTGCATTTTCTCGAAGAAGAACTACCTGGGTTGCTTGAAGATGTACCAGTTGCGTTAAGGCATCGCATATGGTACATGCACGATCGAGCACCGGCTCATTTCAGCGTAATTGTCCGAAATCATTTAGATACAGTTTATCCTGATCGTTGGATAGGTCGCGGAGGACCTCAGCAATGGCCAGCAAGATCCCCCGATCTCAATAGTTTGGATTTCTTTTTATGGGGGCACCTTAAAACTCTAGTGTACAAAACTCCCGTTAATACTGTAGAAGATTTAAGAGAGCGAATAGTTGCCTCGTGTGAAACTATACGGAATACGCCGGGAATATTTGAACGAGTGCGCAATTCCATGCGTAGACGGGCGGAAGCATGCATATTAAGTGAAGGTGGCCACTTCCAACAATTTTTATAATTAATGTTAGTATTGTTAATAATTAATAAAATTAAGCCGTTTCTGTAAACTTTGTTTTCTGCAAGCTGAAATCCCCGCTGTAATTTATTGGCACATGAAAGTTTTTTAAAAATTGTTTCCTAAAGTAATCAATCCTAAAGTAAAGTAAATCAATTACTTATTTCTAAATTAATTAATATTTATTATTAAATGAACTGAATAGCACGAAAAAAAGAAAAAAAACGCTTTCCACACAACAGTCACCACATCAGATTTTTAACGATTTGACCCTGAAGTAAAACGATTTTTATTTTTTTAAGCGAAAACTATGCGTCGGCCGAAAGAAAATCAAGAGATCGACTTTGCTCAGAAATGAATGAGAATTCCAAAAATAATTTTTATTTTAAGATAAAGCAGTGGCGTACCATTTTTTTCTCCAAAAATATTCTAAGCAAAACGCGTACGGACGCCACTGGTAAAAAGAATAAAATTGCTTGTACATTAGAAAATGCATCTTGATGCATAGAACACGTGTACCAAATTTCATAAAGATATCTACAGTAGTATCACAGTTATTAAAAAAAATAATTTTTTTTCTGAAAACTTTAGCACCCTGTATCTCAAAAGTGAAGACGTTTAGGACATCAGTTCATATGAAGATTTTTTCTTAAAATGGGTCCAAGAATCACCCCCTTAAATATTAGCATGTCATTAAGGAACACCCTGTATATATATATATATATATATATATATATATATATATATATATATATATATATATATATATATATATATATATGTGTGTGTTGATTTTTACTCCTTCGCGGATGGAAAAATAGAATGTGTTTTCATTCCGGGTGTACATCCGTTCACTACTGTCGTTCTGAAAAGAACAGTTTTGCTGACGTTTCGCCAAAATCACATGTGGCATTTTCGTACAACTTACGAACAACTTTTTATAAGATATTTAATACGATTTTACTAAATCAGTAAATTAAGATGCAATTTTGAAGTAAGAGTATTATGTTAGAATGTACGATTACATTTTATTAACATATTGTGTCAAAGTGTTTTTTTTTGTTAGGAAACGCCTGTGGAATAAGTTGTAACAGTTTACTCGGCGACGACATTACTGAGGACATAACCTGCGTCAAATATATTTACCAACAAACAGAAGCCATCGGTCAGGTACCTGGATTCAAAGCTTGGACTACTTATCCGGGAAACTGTGATGGGGACAATAGCGCCTGGGTTGCCGGATGTTAGTTTAAACTGTATTTTTAATTTATCATTAAATATAACTTTTTTTGCATCAAAACTGTGTTTATGTACTGGTGCTTGTTCAGCTGTATTCGTAAGATAACCAATCTAGAAAGCAAAGTAGCGCAAATGTTAGCATAATTCTTTGAACTAATCCCTTTCATAATAATAAAATAATATCTTACATATTTCAGTTCTCACCTCAATTTTATTCTACTTTACTTTTCCTCTAAATGAATTCCTTCAAACACACGAACACATATCACATAAGCCTGTAGATTTCAACGAAAAAGTATTTGACTCTTGTGCTGAATCTATTCCTGAGAAGGCATTGGAAACTCATGTTAACAACTGTATACCTAAATCCCCTTTTTAAATTTTGATTAAAACAATAGAGGATCCAGAAAAGTGCCTATGGGGATACTAATTAATTAAGTTTAAGAAACGCATTGTTTCTTCGGCTTGGGGGAGAGGGGGGAAGACACTTTAGGGCCAAAAGTCACAGTTTTTGCAAGTATCTTGAAAAGGGAAAAGTTTTCAAAATACTTAATTTAAAAACTTTTTTTGTTTGGGTGAAGGGGGTGAAACATAATTTAGGAGTAACTTAGTTCATTCTTCACACTATTTTTTTTCTTAAAATATAGACAAAACAAATATACAGCAGAGAAAAAAATTATAACAAGCTAAAAAAAATTGTTAGAGTTCATTGATTGACAGGAGCGTAGCAAATTATACGAGCCAAAAGTCACAGTTTTTGAAAAGGGAAATTTTCGAAATACTAAATAAATTGAAACCCTTCATTGTTTGGGAGAGTGGGGGAAAGACAGTTTAGGAGTACCTTAATTCACCCTTCCACTATTTTTTTTAGAATATAGACATACAACATAGGAAAACTGTATAACAAGCTAAAAAAGTGTCTCAGAGTTCATTGATTGACAGCTGCGTAGGAATTATACAGGCGAAAATTCACAGTTTCTGCAAATATCTTGAAAAGGGGAAACTTTTCGAAATAGTGATTAAATTAAAACGCTTTTTTCTAGGAGACCTTTTCACGGAATATAGAAAGTTATTTATAATTCTGTATTGTAATTGTAAATTCTGTATTCACATGACTTTTATTGTTCTGTACTTAAGGAACAAAATTAGTAATTAATTAACTAAATGATCAATTAAATAATACTTACCTTATATAACTCAATACATTTTGACTACAAATAATATAATTATTTGTTGTGTGGTGGAATCGAGAAAGTACATTTGATACCATTTTCGATAGCTGCTAAGTATGATACAGTGAGGACATAAAGTCAGTACCCTCCCGTCTAACTTTTGAACCGCTCGGAAGGAAATTCTCCATTTTTAAAAAAACAATGACAGCTCTAAATGTCAAGAAGACAGCTGGGCGCAGTTTCGATTTTTTTTTATGTAAGGGATATCGTTTTAAAGGTTTTTTATTGTTAATTCAACCTCCCATTTTGATTCAGCAGTGACAATTCAATGACAATCAATAACAATGTTTCGTAATAGAATCATTATTATATTTTTGATATATTTTTTTGAAGTTATCAACGTCAATACTTCTTAGTAAGTGAAGAACGAAAATAAAACAGTAAATATTTTATTGAAACAGTAAAATAATTACTAAAATACTAATAAAAAGAATATTAAAAAACTGAAACAAAAAGAAAAACAAATTTGCATTTCAAAAGATGTTGAACATCCTGTTAGTGAATTATTCCCTGATATTATGGAGAGTTTCATGGTTTATTCCTGCATACGCCTCGATGATACGTTCACGCAGTTCATCCAGAGAATCCGGAGCCATTGTGAGATTTCATATAGCCCCATAGAAAATAATCAAGGGGTGTAAGATCTGGCGAGCGAGCTGGTCACTCTGTCGGACCTCGGCGACCAATGTATCTAGCCGGATAGGCTACATGAAAACATAATTGAAACATATGCCAAAGTGGAACTCACGTGGGTTTTCCCAAATTTTCCAAAAATATGGTACTTATGATATGGTCCCCCAAAATACCCTCCCAAAGATTTATTTTTTGAGGAAACTAGGTACGTCTTTTGCGAAACGCAAAGGATTTTCATCACTCCAATATTTACAATTTTGAGTGTTGACTTTTCCATTCAGGAAAACGATGCTCTAATCACTAAAACAAATATGGCGCATATAATTGGGATTTGCTGAGATCGTTTCTGGCATAATCTCGCAAAACTCTAGTCGCCGGTCAGGATTATCTGCGGTTAATTCGTGAACAATTCTCATTTTATAAGAATGAAATTTATTGGATTTTCTGCTATCAATGTACAATTTTTATAAGAAATCCTACAAAACGGGTTAACATGAGGTTCTTATTATAAACTCGTTGTTAACCCGATTTGCAGTTTAGCAGTATTGACAGTTTTCATAAAGTAAGGTGAATAGTAAGGCGTATTGGATGAATAATTTAAAAGATAGTACTTTAATGCAATGGGAAATTATTCATAGATTATATACATTGCTGTTGTTTATTTTTTACCATTAGTTAGGGTGATATAGTCCCGATCTATATGTACAAGGATTTTTTCCAAATATTATCGGTTTTGGGATTAAAATAAATGTATTTCATGCTTTATGTGAATATTGTATAAACTATCAACAGTTAAACAGGGCTTATATACTTTTAAATGTCTTAGCTAAATTAAGGAGACGATTTTCTGATTTAAAGGCCTAGTGAAATATTAAAAAAATATATTACTAAAAAAATACTTACCCAATTTATTTCAAAATTCGCACAGAAATCAAGCATTATGTGGGAATTAGCTGCTAAAATTTTGGTACAAATCTAAGAAGGCGAAACAAAATGGCGGCTTATTAAAACATTTAAAAATTCAGCCTGAAAAAAGTTATTCATAGATTGATTTCAAATTTTGCCAAAGAATTAATTGTGGTATAAAGATGAGTTTGTAAATTTTGGTAACAATTCAAGATGGCAGAACAAAATGGCGGTCAACTAAGTTGTTTATAATTTTGTAGAAATTGTAAGCTTTACAAACCTTCCTATTCTAGTCTCCCTAGGTCCCAAAAAATATGTTTCCTTAATTCTGTTTTTTTGTCTGTCGGTCTGTTTGTCCCTCTATTAATTTTGGGGATAGCTAAAATAATACTTATCTGAGTCTGATCTGACTTGACGATATTTTGGTAAAAATCCAATACCGCGGAACAGAATGGTGACTTAGTGAAATGTTAAAAGACTTATTGCTAAAAAGCTAGTTAACCATGTTACCTAAACTTTTGCACAAAATTCAAGTGTTAATTATAATAAATGAAAGATTGCTATACGTTATATCGTAGAATACGACAAAGCAATTGAAGTTACTCCTTCCAAGATTATTAGATATCATTGACAAATTGGCGAATCAAAATAAATCAGTAATTCGACTGTAAAGGAACTTGATATACATTTTAAAAACTGGAACGTAAAAGTGTTTAATTTATTTATTAGTTCTTAACACTGGCGTATATAGACTTTGCTCCTGAGGGGGGGGGGAGGGGGTGTTGAGACGAACAACCAAAAAAAAGTCTTTACTTCATTTTTAGAGACCTAAAACACACTAACGCTGGCTATAGGTGGGGTTTTACTCGGCAATCTCGGAAAAAAGTTCCATATTTTATACTATTTGTACCATTTAAGCCTAAATACTCAAAGCTCTTGGTGGGGTGGATTAACCTTGAAATACGCCACTGGTACTTAACCTAGGTACTTAGTTTTTACCAAAGATCTTAGATTTTTGGTTTTTACGATGCGTTCATTAGTTTCACTTTTTGTTCTGGTACGAATCATGTAACTGATTTGTTTTCTACTTTACATGGCCCATAATATAAATTTGGCATTTATACGTTGTTTCAAAAAACATGTCCTAACGCTCGTGGGGAGAAACTCCACCAAAATAAAAATAAAAGTCCATATCAACATGAGTCCGACCTCGCCGTCAAACCTCAAGAAAATTACGAAGAAGTATGCATATACCAAATTTTTTTATAGTTTCGGGAGGATCCAAATCCCATGGAACCCCCTTGGCAACGTGCCTAATACGTGCGTCGGCTGGAAGAGAAGCATGGAGAACTTAGCATGACCGATATCCCAAACGAAAAAGACCATCCAAAAATATTTTTAAATCTACTTGCAGGTGATTAAGAAAAACCGGCATTTTAAAACCTTTATTCTACACACATTATGGGCCTAGACAAGGATCTTTCAGTGAATTTTTGTTGGAAAGCGACCAATATTTCTCCGTCGTGTTCTTTTTACAGACGAAGCAATATTCACAAGAAAGGGAATAATAAATTTCTATAACTTGCATAATTGACATTGAGGACAACCTTTATTTATTAAGAGTAGCAAACTCGCTGTATGAGTTTTCCGTAAATATTTGTGCAGGTATTATTAGAAATAACTCTGTCACATAGACTGAACCATGTGTCATAAAGCGGCAGAATTTTTAAATATTATTTAAAAATTCTGCCTGAACTATTACTACCTGTTTTAATGAGAAATAAAATCTTTTTCAACACGATGGAGCACTGGCGCATATTGCTGTTGATATTTAAGAGTACCTCTCAGAAAAGTACGGGCAGAGTCTATATGTATTCTATATAGTCCAGGCATTTGGCTATTCCGCAAGAAATTTCCCTCTTGCTGACGCGCCTCCCGCACCTACGAACTGCCGGCTCTACCGGTCGCATATCCGTATCGGACGTACCTTATTGCACAGTATAGAAGGTCGAACTAAAAGCGTATCGGACGATCGTTATTGCACATTGCTGTGCAATATCAGTTGTTCGATACGGTCCAGCTGACAACTTTTTTATTTTATAAAATATGTAAGTTTATGCAGTGTTAGATTATAGAAATAAAATATATAGAAATAAATATACAAAATAAAACTAGTTTATTTATAATATATCACATAAAAATAAAACATTAATTTGTATTTCTCGGTATGAACACAATCAACAAATAAACATAGAAAAACCAACTACCTACTTTGAGAATTTATTGTCACCCAGATTGATATTCAGTTCAACGCATTTATTTAGAGAATGAGAGGCTTTGCTTCTTTTTTTTATAAGGCTTTGCGTTCTTCTTCCTGCTTGGCAGCGCCTTTTTCAACTTACTAAAGTTTTGCGTCTTGCGATGGACGTTGGCTGGACGCTTATCTTTTTGCCTTTCTTTTGGGTTTTTTTAAAATGTTTTTTTGAACTAAATTGCTGATTTTTAAACATTTGAAAAAGTCCACTTATTAAACTTGAAGATGATGTTATATTTTTACTATAAGAAGTTGCACATGAATCTATTGCTGCTAAGAAGCCATGAGGGTCGTCTTTTAACCCTTCCATTACATCATGATCGAGTTTTTTATAAATTTTATCCAGTTTTCTTGGGCACTCGATATCATTTGCTCCATATCTAATTTGTTATTTTCAGGAATCTCATCTACTAATTCAGTAGGGTTAATGCTGCCTCTATTTTTGCGTGTAATATTTTCACTTTGATGCGTGGTAGTATTTTGTTTTGGAATTTCTGTAAGTTCCAATGGCAAAAAAAGTTCCGTTTGAGGTACAGATCCAGTAGCAATCTCATAAAATAACAGTTTATTTTCTTGGGTAAGATAGTTGCATACATTTTCAAAACCAAAATGATTAATGATAAAAGATTGATGTTTACATATTTTACCATTTTCTCCAACGTAACAACTGCACACTCCAACACTCATATCAATAAAATACTCCTTCGAATTACTGTTGCTTTTCACTTTAAACTGCATATCACTTAATTGCTCCACTTGATTTATATTCACATCTACATATGAAGGACAGAACCTTTTAATATTGGCGCTGGTATTCCTGTTAAAAATCAGGTCTAAAATTCTCTGCTTATAATAACTTTCAAAGTCACTTATTACAAAATCAGTAAGCTGTGGTAAATTGTAGGCTTTAGTACGTTCAAGTGGAATGTCCTTAAATAGCCTGAACATTACTTCAATATAGTTGTTTGTATCCGATCCACGAGTCAGTTGTCCTTTTCTAAAGAACAGGCACCAAGATTTTAAATCCGAATCAATTTTAGTTTTTATATAATTTGCATAGTTTGAAAATTTGCATTGTGTTTTGAACGTTTCTAAATTCGAATCGAGTTCTAATTGAGTTTTAGAATAAAGAATATTTCTAAATAAGCGATAGTGTCCTTGACGAGATTCTTTTGGAATGCAATTTTTTGAAATGTTTAACCACTTCCAAACAGCTTTTAGTACATGAAATATACATAACAGCAAAGATGACGAGGGCCAGTATTTTTGGAGAACTTTTCTTTCGGTCATATCATCATCAGTAATAATAAGTGTTGGGTTTAATTTGCTTGAACAAATGTCAATAAAATTTTTAACAACTACGTCAAACACTTCTTCTTTTTGGCTCGTAGAAATAATACATCCCAATGGTATACCCCCAGCAACAGAATGCGTAGCAAAGAAGTAGATTTTATGATTTTGAACATCACAGTTACTGCTGGCGTCCACAAATAAGATTTCCGACGTTTGCCAAATTTTCTCACGCGCTCTCTTCATTATTGGGGTACAAAAAGATACAGCGTAATGATTTCCGATTTGACTAATCTTGTAAGAGACCCCTGTCGCTTTTGATAGATTTTCTTCCAGTTTTTCCAACATGTCTTCTCCAGTCCTCTCTCCATAGGTCGTTTAAAATGCTGCCTCCATAAATTTTCGAAATCGGTTTTTTTGGGAAAGTAAAAACGATCTGATGACAAACTGTCATACTTTTCACCAAATTCCTCCATTTTTTTAAAACAAAAGCTGTGATAAGCTGATGCTGCGGAATGTCCCCTTTCAAAATACTCTATGATTTCTATTTTAGTGTCTTCGCTTATTGGTCTCTTAATTAATGCAGCAGCGCTCTCAGTAGTGTGATTATGTGTATTTGCAAACTCAATTACGCAAGGCCATTCGCATGCAAGATTATCAGGACATTTTGCACGAGATTTTCTTTTTGGAACATGACAAATTATGATACTCAATTTCGCTGGGCACTCTAAGTTTCTTGATGGATGAGGTCGTTTTCTAGGTTGGTTTAACTTATGAACGATAGTTTTGAAATGACAGTGATATTCTCTCCTAAAGACATGTTTTCTTGCCTTATTAACAGGGGTTCTTACGGTTCTTGTTATGGACCATGTGACCTTGGTTAATTCAGATAATTTGGAAACCCATTCCTAAAATAAATTACAAAAAAAACATGTACTTAATACATCCTGACAGAACAGTTTAATGGTGACATGGTTTTTTCCCTAAGCTACCAGATTCTACGCAAAATTCTAGATACATATCATGTATAATATCCTATACCTATCTTCAACTGTTTTCAAGATATTACCTAACAGCTAATAAAAATCCACATTTACCCCTTTTATCTGTTTATAGTACTAAAACGGTTAAAGATAGAGAAAAAATAATTTCACTTTCCTATCTTAACTTTTCAAAAGCTATCCGAGTGTCATAATGGTGGTACCACTTGAAGTATCAAATTTGGTACCACCATCATTGGATAGCTCTTGAAAAGTTAAGATAGGAAAGTGAAATTATTGAAGTGAAAACTTCTTTAGGCGCGTTGTGCACTTATTTTGTGGGCACTGAAATAGATAAAGCCATCACGTTGGCTGGTAACGCTCTTTCGGGTAAATGAAGGGTAGAGAGAGAGAGAGAAGCATTGAAATTATACCGAGTAATCTGGGTTGTCTAACTGCATTACTCTCGAGACGTAAACACATTGTGCGCTGTGCCAATAATTACATTTTATTTGAAGTACTTATTGGCGAAATTTTTAAAATTATTATTTATTAACGTTATTAAATATTATTCGTGTGTGTACATATGTAAATGTGATAAAATTTGTCGTGTATATTTAATTATTTTTAGATATTTAGAAAATAGATTTCAGTCAAAGTGTTCATTTCATATTTTAGTTATCATAAACCTATTGTATCATTTCTAGAGTACGAAAAAAATGACGATCAGTCTGAGCACACCACACCAGAATAATTTACACACATTTATAATTAATTTGAAATAGATTGAATGTATGTAATTCACAAATATCAATTATATGTATCATAAATATTATTACTTTATGAATATAGAACAAAAAAAAACTTGTATTTCGTAGTATTAATCTTGCCCTTGTAAAGTTTTCACTTCTGTCGTGTGGTCATAAGCACACTCTAATAATTTTTTTTTCTCTATCTCTAACCGTTTTAGTACTATAAACAGATAAAACATCGCCTATATCGCCATTAAAACAAGCGTAATTAAAAACCCCAGTATACCAAATTTCATTAGTTTAAGTCTAATAGTTTCTATCGCTACATGAGGCATTTTGTTGCCACAACGACTTTTGTGTAATCACTGTGCCACCCAGAATATTATTATTCTGGAATATTCAATATTCTTAAATTTCTAACCTATCTAAACTACTACCATTTTTATGAATAAAATACTTACATTTATTTCCTCCTCAGATGTAAATTTTGTTCTTAGAATATAATCATCATTTGATGGATAGTAATCATAATTATCTGGATAAGTACTACTCATTTTTCGCAATATAAAATAAAAAACAATACAATTTCGATGAACGCTTCTTGACGACTGATATTGCACACCATATAAACAATAAAATTTCGATGAACGCTTCTTGACGACTAATATTGCACACCACCGTGCAATACCGCGCGTCCGATAAGTGCACAACTTCGGCTCAAGTCGCTTAATTTCGACATGCAATAAGGTACGTCCGATACGGATATGCCTACCGGTCAGTCGGCAGGTCAGGTTAAACTTACGTGTTACTTACGTTATAGAATTTGGAATAAGAGTGCGTTCAAATGTAACTTTTTGGAACTTTATAACAGGTTTTGTCAATTGAAGGCATACGCAGGAAGCCAACGATCGTTTGGGGGTTTAACAGTACCTCCAAATGATTTTTTAAGTTATTTAATTTCCTTAGAAAATATTTTTGTTAAATATTTTAACGATGTTTGTATAAAGGTAGGAGTCGAGAACAGTTTATTAGAAAAAATATCACATACACCATTTTCACATCCATGTCAACATTTCACTCATCAGTATCTGCGCACTTTGTATATTAGAGTAAGAACTTATTACACGCTTAAATTTGCTAATAGAGAAATCAAGATTCAAACTTTAAATAAACAAAACCCAAAACTAATAATTTTACAAAACCTGTAAATCAACACGTATTTTAATTTCATTTAAAAAGTGGAAATCTTGTTTAAAAGCTAGCCTAGTCCTTAAGATATTATTTTTACTTTTGAGTCGAAATTGAAATTTTTACGAAAACTTGTAGACCACCCCTTGATGCTAAAAAACACAGCGCTAAAATAATAAACCGGTTGTCTTAAAATTTTGTATTTAGTTTTTTTTTGTAAATACGCTTTTTTTGTTTTTTATCTACCCCTAAAAGTTAATTATAAAATAGGGTAGTTTACTTGAAGAAAAATACTAAAAATACATTTTCTCAAAAACGACTATAACGATTTTTCTCAAATTTTGTATATTAATAATATACCATTACTAGTTTTGCTCTAAAAATTTACATCCAGCATTCAAAACTATAAATGACTCCTGCCTAGCATAGCATTAGCCGATTGTGTTTCCTTGCTTCTGATATTTAAAGTAACTATTTAAATCGTATTTCACCACTTGTCCACTGTCATGCATCAGTCAGTATTTATTCACTCAAAAAAATTTTAAGAAGGCTTTATAAAATATTTTAATCTATTTTTTAAAGCACTTATGACTATATTTGATGTTAATATTAAAACCAAGATGCTTTAAGATAGCTAATTGTCTAATAAAGGGATTTAATGGCAACAATAGGGCTTTCATATAAAACTATAGAGTTAAAAAATAATATGTACTGTAAGCTGCGTGCATACTGATATATTTATTTCCTAGTATTTCTGGCGCAAGGGCCTTTCAGTTCTTATTAGATTATATTTTCTGGAGAATGTAAGATGATACCTAGAGTGTGGATACGGCCTTGAGAATAAGGGAAGCCTCCCGCTGTTGGTTTGGCTTATTAAATGCAGACCAGTTTAATCTTTTAATTTTTGTAATTTAGATTAGAATAAACTAATGTTGGAAGTTCTTTACATCATTTCGCAAATATAATTAATACATTTTTATTTTACATTTGTTGTTAATACTTATCAAATTTAGACCATAAGTTAACCTTTTATTAAATTTAACTTCTACTACTCTAAATATTAATATGACCACTTAAAGTAACTAATACAGTTATTGATCGTTCCCCGTAGATATATTAATTGCGATAAAATAACTCGCGGCCTCGTATACCTGGCATCTAGCTGCAAATGTTCGCTGTGAAGAACGACCCATCGCAAAAAATGCCGGCTTTTGGGAGAACAACAAAGGTGTGAGAGAACTGTTTCTTTCCTTAAACTGTGATACAGGCATCGGTGGAATGGCCGTGGGGCATGGTCACCAAGAGCGCCTGACTTGAATCCGTTGGACTTTTATCCATGAGGGCATTTAAAGGAACTCGTGTACAAAAATTTAAAGAACTTTTAAATGCTAGTTGGGCAAAATCCTCGTGTTTGTGCCAGAGTAAGAAGATCTTTAAGCCGAAGATTGAGGGCTTGCAATGAAACTAATAGTGGCCATTTTGAGCTCTTGATGTGACCCCATTCACGTAATTAATTGAAACTAATGACAAAAATATCTCCAGCACACTAAAATTGCATTTTTTTCGTAGAAGAGATCGAAATCGCCAAATATCAAGAGGCAACTTTTAACAGACACTAACCATACTAACAAAAGAAAAAGTAGCGCACATTTTTTTTTTAGAAAATTATTTCAGCGACACTCACGCCCCTGGTGTTATGTGCTAGTTTAAAATAACTTTCCACCTCAAAATTTCATGTCAGTTGTTTTGAAGAAATATGAAAATAATCCAGAAAAAAAAGAAATGAAAAATGTTTAACACCCGGTATCTCAAATGAGATCGGATGCATGTTGATATGGATTATTATTTTTATTTTTGACCTTCCCACGAGCGACGTCACTTGTTTTTTGAAACACCTTGTATATATCTATATAGTATGTGTGACATTATAATTTAACACTTTTATTATGTGTTTGTGTGTCACACTTTATCTATATAAAAAATTTTAGAAAATAGACCAAAAATTAGTATCACGGAGTCTTTATGTCTTGAGTCTTTATCTGATATTTCTGTGAACTTCATAGTGTATTAAGAAATCATGGATCTTGGGATTAGACCGTGTCAAAGTGGAGTCACTTTCCGACGTTTCGCCCTCGATTGCACGAGGCATCTTTAGGGATCTTTACTTCACGAGAACTAGCTTTAAGAGAATCACATAACATCAAAAAGTGTAAGGAACATCTACAAACGAGCCAGTATGGCATTGTTAAGAGAAAGGATACAAGCTACTCACAGCATACTAAACTCTCGATAACATTACCAATGCGCAAGCAGAAAGGATACATCAAGCAGTCACAATTAAGCAACAGAAAAAGTTCGAAGGACTGCTGGACAGCCGAAGACCACTAAAACCGCCACAGGACACCGTTATAAATTTATCTTCCAAAATCCTTACTGAAGCAGAACAATCCGTCCTATCTAAAGGTCAAAACTTCGCCATCACACAAAAAGACATACCCGTAGAAGATATAGTGTCATCCGTTGAAGCGACAATTAGAAGACTTCCAGCAGAAGAAGCTGACGCAATAAGGTATGAAACACCGAAGATCATCAAACATTCTAACCAGCCTAAGTCGAATCTATCAGCTGCGGAAAGAACGGCAATAAAAACATTAAACAAAAATACAGACATTTTAGTCCTTCCAGCGGACAAGGGAAATGCCACTGTCGTCATGGACAAAACAGATTACGTGAAGTAAAGACAACTGCTTTTGGACGATAACATCTACAGAGTGATCCAAGCAGACCCGACCAACCAAATTGAAAGACGGATAACCAACCTTATGAATGCATCCAACCTACCAATAGAGGAGAAGAAGATGTTAAGGCCAAGCAGCTCAAGGATCCCGCGGTTCTACGGACTGCTTAAAATACATAAGGTTAATGTACCACTTCGAACTATCGTCAGTGCAATAGGATCTCCTACTTACAAAATTGGTAAATATTTTTCAAATATTCTTAATAATTTTACAGGAAAAACACATTCATATATTAGAAACTCTACGCATTTTGTAGAAAAACTTAAATCAATCCAATTAGATCCCAAAGATATCTTAGTCAGTTTTGATGTAGAATCGCTGTATACGAATGTGCCTATAAATGATTCAATTTCCATAATATCAGACTTATTTCACCATAATAGTATTGACAACTCACTTTAAGATCTAATTGAAGCACGTCTTACATCAACGTATTTTGTCTTTCAAGGAGCTTTCTATAAGCAAATCTCAGGAGCAGCGATGGGATCTCCACTGTCACCGGTGGTAGCCAATATCTTCATGGAAGCTTTTGAGGAGAAACCCTTACAGTCGTCTCCACCAAAACCAGTTCAGATATGTAGACGAGACTTTTGCAATATAGCTACATGATCCAGAAAACCTCCATGGGTTTCTTGATCATCTAAATCAACAAAATGCTAACATAAAATTTACAATGGAAATTGAATCAGAAGGCACGATTCCCTTTCTAGATGTTCTTGTACAAAGGAAAGGGGATGGTTCCTTAGGACACTCTGTATATAGAAAACCAACGCATACGAACAGGTACTTAAATGCAAATTCATCCAGCACAAAAGCAATCAGTCATTAATTCATTGGTTTACAGAGCTCTCGCGATTTGTGACCAAAATTCTTTACAATCGGAAACAGAGAAACTGACTCAAGTTTTAAGAGGGAATGGATATTGCACTGATGATATTAGACGATCAGTTAGAAAATATAATAATCTTACTCCACGAAATGATACTAATAAGGAATTACAGATAGGAAATGTAGTTCTTCCATTTATACATGGAACCACAGACAAGATTGCAAGGTTACTTCGGCGGTCTAACATACGTACAATCTTCAACACACACAAGAAAATTGGACAATGTTTGAGATCGGCAAAGAACACTATTCCTTTTCAAACGGAAGGAGTATATGCAATTCCTTGTTCCTGTGGTGATGTTTATATTGGAGAAACTGGACGATCCATATCGACTAGGCTTAAAGAACATGAACGATGTATCAGAAAGAAACAAATTGTACAATCTGCTGTATCTGAATACCAACATTCTACTGGGCATGTCATAAATGTAAAAGAAACCAAAGTTCTTGCATCGGTTTCGCGACTGTATAAACGCAAAATTAGAGAGTCTATTGAAATTTATAAGCTTCCTAACAATTTTAATAGAGATACGGGCTTCACTCTATATCATACGTGGAAACCGATCGTTACACCGAGTCACGCTTCGGTAAACACAGATCGAGTATAAATAGCCGGCCTGGGCTCTCCGAGCTCATTCAGTGTTCCGATCTCGTGATGTGAAAATCCCTGAAGATGCCTCGTGCAATCAAAGGCGAAACGTCGGAAAGTGATTCCATTTTGACACGGTCTAATCCCAAGAACCATGATTTCTTAATTGACCACAGCCGTGAAAGCTTTCGTTCTATTCATAGTGTATTTTCAGGTAGCACTCTTGACATTTCAAACGACGAAACCACGGCGATATTGTCGTCGCAATATCTGAAATAAAGCACTCCTGGATGAACTTAAGAGTGTCAGTAATGCTGAATGTTCAATTAACTTATAGAAGTTCAAAATGGCGTCGTCAATATGGCGGACGGTTTATACCATTTGTGGAGATTCAAGAAAATTGGCGAATGGGGGTATTTAAAAGTGTAAATTATTACATTTGAAACAGCTTTGAACAATTCAGTATAGCTACGCCAACGTGGCGGATGAAGTTTTTCACTCGGAGTTGGCTAAAAACCGGTATCTGGAGGTATTTATGTTAGAAAATTATTTATTTTCAGCCGTAATTTGAAAATTCTAAACTACCGACATATTGTGTCATTTGTTTAGATATACCAGCGGTTACGGAAGTATTTAAGAATGTGAGTTTTAAATTTGTAGTATTTCTAGAAAAACTAGAAAGTATAAATAAAATTTGAACATAGAATATATACAGTGTTATTCACGCAACCCGTTCATTAAAAGTTTTTGATGATGCCATTTAGATACAAATTTCAAATTTTGGGATTAAGGTAAGGTCAAGGGGTGCTTCATTTTGAAATATTTTCAACTTCCTGTCACTTCCGGTTTAATCGGAAGTTGGTATCAACTTGCTTATTTTAAATAGAACACCCTGTATTTTATGATATTTTTGGATTCTACGGAGAATTTTAATGCTATTTTATGTAGCATGTCCTATACCTAGGTTCAAGCGTTCTTAAGATACTTGACCTTGAACCAAAAATAATCTTATGTTTCTATTTTTTTATTGAATTTATGTATAATATTTATTATACAGTGTGTCCTAAATTCCGCGGCAAACATTCACATTTTCAAAGCCGCTAAAGTCCGTTTTTTTAAATGGGACACCCTATAACTTTATGCACTATCAAGTGTAGAATTTAATTTTCTATCGAACTGTATTAAGGTTCTCTATACCTATTCGTAACCATTTTCGAAATAATCAGGTTTTTATTAAACTATCATATGTATTTGCTAAATGCTTACCGTAGTAAGCCATGGAAAAACAATTGTTGTGCTTTTCTATTCAACATGACAGCTGATTTGAAACTTTTGAATTAAAATAAAATAACACTCAAAAGCTGATATTCTCAATTTATTTTATATTCGCGGAGAATGTAACAAAATATTGGAGAGAACGTGCCATGTTTTTAATGAAAAACATCCTCATTTATCGCCAATGAACAAGAGAAAACTGAAGAGGATTGAAACGAAATTTTTTCGTTTCGGAAAAGTTAAAGTTATAAAAAATGTAATAAATTGTTTACACTATTTTTAACCATATCTACTAAGTTCGAGACTGTTCTAAACTTGTTTTAGTGAACTTAAAAATTATAGGAATCTAACAATCAACAATAAAATAATAAAATTGGATTATAACAAATGTTCTATATGCTGTCCGTTCATTTGAAGACATATTTCAATTCTTCTCTGTACAGTTGCTGTGGCCCGTTGAATTTATCCGTTTTCTAATTCGGCAAAAGCTGTTCGTATCCTGTCCAGTAAATCTTGTTGGTTATTTACTGGGGAAGCATAGACTTTACCTTTGATAAATCCCCTCAAATAAAAGTCTAGGGGTGTTAAATCAGGCGATCGCGGGGGCCATCTCCAAGGGCCATTGGGACCAATCCAGCGATCTTCAAAAATTCACTGTTTAAATTGTCTTCATAAATACAGTACCGCACCTGATCATTTAATACTATACCGAAAACATTGAAGCTAAACCTCTCTTGAGAACGCGTTTCGCGTAAAGCGTGCGGATTTTCTGCTGTCCAGAAATGTTCGTTTCTTCTATTTGTTATTTCTTCTCTAGAAAATTTCGCTTTGAGGGTCCTCTTGAATTTTCAAAAACATGAATTCGCAAAATTCTACTCGTCGGACGTCATCACCATGTCTCAAGGCTTGCAGGTTTTGCAAAGAATAAGGGTGCATATGATGTTCACTCAAGATTCTTTGGACAAATGAAGAAGAAATTCCCAAATCGTTTTCTGCAGACGGTATTGAACTCTGCGGGTTTGCGTGGAAATAAGCTAATGTGTTTATTATGTTATCCTCGGCATTTGTCACTGGTTTCGGAACATTTTTTGTAACTTTAACCTTGCCAAAACGCAAAAAGGTCGTTTCAATCCTCTTGAATTTTGACTTGTTCATTGGCGGCAAATCAGGGTGGCGTTCATTAAACACACGATACGTTCTCTCCAAAAATTTTATAACATTCTCCATGAATATAAAATAGATTGAGAATATCAGCGTTTGAGTATTCTTCCATTTCGATTTAGAAGATTTAGTTTATCACTGACAGCTTTCGATAAATAACGCATACTAATCATCTGTCATATTGGATATTGGATCTCAATTGTTTTTCCATGGCTCACCATTGGAACATGTAAACATTTAAGCAAATACATACGATATTTTTATAAACCCCAATTATTTCAAAAATTGTTACTAATAGGTATAGTGAACCTTAATACAGTTCGATAGAAAATGAAATTCTACATTTGATAGTGCATAAAGTTATAGGGTGTCTCATTTAAAAAAACGGACTTTAGCGGCTTTGAAAATGTGAATGTTTGCCGTCGAATTTAGGACACCCTGTATAAAAATAGACAAATTCAATAAAAAAAATAGAACCCTAAGATTATAAAAAAAAATATATTATAAAATACGAGATTTTAAAATTTGGTACCCCGAAGGCTCATTTTCGGTTCAAGGTCAAAATATCTTAAGAACGCTTGAACTAGGTATAGGACATGCTACATAAAATAGCATTAAAATTCTCCGTAGAATCCAAAAATATCATAAAATACAGGGTGTTCCATTTAAAATAAGCAAGTTGATACCAACTTCCGATTAAACCGGAAGTGACAGGAAGTTGAAAATATTTCAAAAAAGAAGTACCCCTTGACCTTACCTTAATCCCGAAATTTGAAATTTTTATCTGAATAGCATCATCAAAAACTTTTAATGAACGGGTTGCGTGAATAACCCTGTATATGAATTTATGACAATAAATTTTGGCCATAGATATATTAAGTGATATGCTTTTTGCGTATATACAGGGTGGCCCATCGAAAACGTACCGCAAGGCATAACGGCCAGGGTAATTTTTTTTTCAAAAAATCCAAAAACACATCAATTTTGTTTGTGAGGGGGACAACTTTAGCCCTTAAAATGATCGCAAAATTTTCAACCCTCTAAGCGGGGGTGTCATCCCCCAAACTTTTTCAAATGGGAAGAGGGGTCAAGTGGTACCGCAATGAAAAGGGCTTTCTATTCTCTATACATTCCCGCTTTGGTTTTGAAAATCGGTCAAGTCATTTAGAAAATATGAAGGATTGAAATTTGAAAAATACATTTTTCAAAAAACGCATAAATTGAATTAAATAAAAAAAAACTTACCGTATTAATGAAGCAAATGCTGAAAATGTTGCCCGTCGACCTCCATACAGTAATACAAATTAGCTTCAAATCGTTCTCGAACATTCTGAAGAACTTGAGGGGTCACTTCGCGACAAACGTCAATAATTCGTGTTCGCAGATCTTCTAATGAGGCAAGTGGAGTGCTATACACTTTACTTTTTATGTGTCCCCATAGAAAAAAGTCTAAAGGAGTCAAGTCGGGTGACCGGGGAGGCCACTCAATGGCACCCCTTCGTCCTATCCACCGCCCGGGAAAGTTAGTGTTTAAATAATTACGCACATTTTGAGAGTAATGTGGAGGTGCACCGTCTTGTTGAAATATCAGTTCCGCTTCAACGTATCCAGGATTATTTTCGATGATGTCAGTTAGGGCTGGGTCGATGGTATTTTCCAGTAAATCTAAGTACATATCACCTGTTAGAGTTCCAGGAAGAAAAAAAGGACCCACAATAGAATTTCCAAAAATACCAGCCCAAACGTTCAATTTCTGAGGATGTTGTGTGTGCACCTCTTGAAATACCCTGGGGTTGTTCTCAGCCCAGTACCGACAGTTATGCCGATTAACTACACCGTTCAAAAAGAAAGTGCACTCACCCGAAAAACACACATTGAATAGAAAATTATTATTATTGGCCACTCGTTCACTAATAGTTTCACAAAATTGCAAGCGGCGATCAAAATCGTCTTCGTTGAGTTCTTGTACCAACTGAATTTTATACGGGTGGAAATTGTGTTTTTTCAATACTCTTTGGACACTTGTACGATTCACGCCGGTCTCATTGGCTAATTTTCTTGTACTCAGCGTACTATCCATGGCAACTTGGCCCAATACAAAGACCTCCATAGCTTCATTTACTACAGGATTTTCCATCTGTCTCTTTTTATTTATAAGGGATCCAGTTTCGCGAAATTTTGCTACTAACTCGCGAACAATTTTGCCGGAAAGGTGTTTTTCAGGATGTCCTTCATTAAATATCTGCGCAACCCGATTGCCACATTCATTATTTTTAAAATAAAGTTCGATTATTTCCACTTTTTCTGCAAGTGAGTACACCATAATTATTGATAAAAAATTTAATGATATTGAGAAATTTAAACGCACAAGTTACAGAACAGCTATCTAGCAACTACCGCACCTGATCGTTGTGGCATGTCAAATCACTAAAATCAGCAGTAAACATCTAAAATAACAGGACAAAAATAGCGAATTGGTCGAAGGAATTTATGCTTATCATTTACTCTGATAATTTGTAAATAAACATTTTAAATTTCAATCCTTCATATTTTCTAAATGACTTGACCGATTTTCAAAACCAAAGCGGGAATGTATAGAGAATAGAAAGTCCTTTTCATTGCGGTACCACTTGACCCCTCTTCCCATTTGAAAAAGTTTGGGGGATGACACCCCCGCTTAAAGGGTTGAAAATTTTGCGATCATTTTAAGGGCAAAAATTGTCCCCCTCACAAACAAAATTGACGTGTTTTTGGATTTTTTGAAAAAAAAATTACCCTGGCCGTTATGCCTTGCGGTATGTTTTCGATGGGCCACCCTGTATATATATATATATATATATATATATATATATATATATATATATATATATATATATATATATATATATATATATATATATATATATATATATATATATATATATATATATATATAATTTTTGGTTCAAATTATAGAAGCGTGTGGTTTAATTTTTTAATTATATTATTTATTTTCTAATGTAACTAACTGCTTTCGTTTTTGTTTAAATTTCCCGTATTTTGTTAACATCTAAATTCGTAACGAACGTTTGCGAATTCTAATACATATTTGAAAAATACGTATTCTTTATGTAAAAAAAACTGAATTGAATATACAAAGAAAAACTTGCAGAGAACATATGGCGCTTAAAATTTCTTTATATTATGATTTCAAGGAATGAAAAATGGTTTCAAGCATTTTGTGCATAAAACCCCTATCAGACTAGCGAAGCGGCAGATTGCCTGCGATCTCCCCAGGGATTCATTGTATAAACCGGTACGATGGACGATTTATACAGTTTCATGCTCCCCGTTGTGTGTTGGTGGCAATATTTTGCGTTTTTTATTTACTGTCACGGGCAATTTTGAGAGCAATTTTTTACTATTCGAAAATATTAAAAGCGAAATACTAAATCAGATAACAGCCAGATATGGATGGATAAAGTAAAAAGGCAAACTGACTATTTTCAAATGCATTTCGTGAACTAATTTAGCCTCTCGTATAAGCTAAAAAAGAAAAACTTAACGGAATGTATTTACATATTTTTTTTTTACTTTAAGTTTAAATTGTAAAAACTATTAAACACTATATATCAAACAATACCAAAACTAAACATTCAAAACGCAATGACAGTAAATTAAAATTATTAAATATATCTCATTCATTCAATTAGTCATACAATTTTCTAAAATATGTACAATATCTTTATTTTTTGCAACTGTTGTTTTCAAATTTACATACAAATAAAATAAAATGGTTTACAAAAATTTAATTTAAATATTTTTATTCAAGGTCTGCTTCTTTTAACTTTACTGATGAAAGCCCTTCTCAAAATTAAGATTGTATTGCACTGCATTTATAACGAATATGAATATGAGCAGGGAACAGATTCAGTTATCGAGGTCATTCCCCGGTATCAAGTGAAAGTGTAAAGTGCGGGACACGAAAGAAAACCGGGCGGTCCTTAAAATAAAGGTTCATAGTCTTAAGCAAGCAGAAAAGTAAAATTTGTGTACGCAAATAAATTTTATGTTATTTTATTTGTTGTAATAGTTTACCGCTTCACTTATAGAGTGCGCCAGCTAAGCAGCGGAAAATTAATCGAGGATTTAGTAAATTTCGCACTGGTCCGCTTGTAATTGGGTGTGCCTAGAGTCTCCATCCACTTGCCGCTAGAAGGTTCTAGCTATTTCCAGTGGCGCCTATACATTTCGAGCATTTGTTTTCATTTCTATATAAATGCGTTGCGTTGAATTTGAATTATTATTTCGAAGTAACGATGGCGAGCAAAAGAGGAAAAACAATTCGAAGCGGTGCACGTGAAGTTATTACGAGCGTTATAGAGGCCTGTACTAGAGAAGCTGAAAATAATAGTTTGACTATTTCAATTCAAAATCGAACAGAACGCGGTGCATTTTACACTGGTGTTTCGGAAAGTAGTGTAAGAAAAATTCAAAGAGAACATAATAATCGCTCATGTTCTACTTCACCTTTAAAATCTCCAGGTAAAAAAGGACCCCGATTATCATACAAAGATAAAATTGACGATGGTGATTTTCAAGTAATTCGACGAACAAAAGAGGATTTTTATATAAACTTGAAGAAGATTGCAATATTTTGCTGCAAACCCCTACTTCGTGCTGTAAAGAAGAAAATAGATTTTCCGTATGGGTATAAAACCTTAAATCGGCTTTACGATTAAATGGTTTTGTTTGGCGCAAGTGCCAAAATAAAGGAAAATTGTTCATTGAGAGCCCACATATTTTTCACTGGCGGGTGAAATATCTATCAACTGTAAGGCAATATAGGCAAGGACGCAATATTGTGTATCTAGACGAAACCTGGGTAGATAATGATATGACAGTGAACAAATGCTGGCAAAATGAAAGCGTTACAGGTGTTGTTCAGGGAATCCGCTCTAGTAGTGGCTTTATTATAGTTCATGCTGGTTCAGAAACCAGATTTGTTCCAGATACTGCTTTAGTTTTTCGGTCGGGGCTAACAACTGGAGACTATCATGGACAGATGAATAGAGAAAATTTTGAAAAGTGGTTGCTCGAGAAGTTTCTACCTAACATTCCTCCCAAATCAGTAGTGGTAATGGATAATGCGTCTTATCATTCTCACGTAGAAGATAAAGTGCCAACAAAATACTCTACAAAAGCTCATATGATATCGTGGAGTAAATCGAACAATCTTGTATGTGATCCAACATGGAGAAAATATCAATTATATGAAGTAGTATCAGCCAACAAGCCTAGAGAAAAAAAGTATAAAATTGACGGTCTTTTACGTAACCTCGGTCATACATCTTTAAGGCTGCCTCCGTACATGTGCGACGTCAACCCTATTGAACTTGCATGGGTAGGAGTAAAAAAATATATTCGACAGCGCAACACCGGTGAACTTTCAATTAAAGATTTAAATAAAATATATCGGCTGAAAATTGGAAATTGTATGTTAAACATGTTTGTTCTATTGAAGATAAATACTGGGAAGTAGATGGCAAAATTGAAACGGTTATTGATGATTTAGTTATCACACTGGGATCTTCAAGTAGTGACGACTAAACCTCATCATTTTCAGAGGAAGACAACCATTTAGAAGGAATCGAACCATTAGAATCACAGCCGTCAACCTCAAAAATGTCTTAGTTTTTTTTTCATATATTTTGTAAAATTGTTCATAAAGTAGCTGTCAATAAACTGCTTCAAAATAATTAATTTTCTGTTCAATACCGGGTGTCAAAAAATATCTAATATTGCAATTAATATTTGAAAAGCTACAGAACTCATATTTGCACTGATTCCAGTGAACAAGATTTATCAGAATTTTAACTTATGCAGTTCGACTGTAAGCTATTCGGGTATGCCAAAAGTGACCGTACAATAGCATCAGAATTGGGATGAAAAAAAATGTTTTCTTTTTAAACTTTATCATACTGTATCTCAAAAGTTAAGACTTTTAGGATATAAAAACACCCCCTTTAACATCAGCACGAAATTAGGAAACGCCCTGTATAGTACTTCACAAAAAAGGCCCCTGTATAAAGTAATATGACAAACGGAGACAGACGGCCACTTTTGGCATACCCGAGTTGCCCAAAGTCGAACTGCATAAATTTAAATTTTGATAAATCTCGTTCACTGGATCTGATGCTGGCTGCCCTTGTAAAATCTGGACTTGTAAATCATGTATCACTATACTGGGTGGTCCAATAATAGTGGACGTAGGCAGTAGACCGGGAAACGTTAATGACAGAACTCAAGAAAAGATATATTTATAGGTAAATCGATCAAGAAAAATCAAAATTAAATCATTTTAAAATTCGAAAGTTCGCCATTTTTGCAACATAAAAGAGATATTAGAAGTGCGGTGCACGAAAGAAAACAAACAAATATAGATAAAGGTTCATTAAGCATAGTTACATTTTTTAATTATCTGAAGTGCGTATAGTCAAAAAGAAGTGCCATATTATTTAAAGAACGACGGGACACCACTGGTTTAAAGAGATTTCTCTGCCGCCCTTCCTAAACCGATTGACTCCCGCCCGGTTTTCTTTCGTGTCCCGCACTTTACTGGTTGTCAAGATAGTGTACCGGGTCGGATCACTCATGGCCGAGGAAGTTTTTACTGAAGTCGTAATGCCCAGTCCAGATCAGCGGAATGAGGGTGATACCGACGACGAAGGGGAAGCCCCCAGTAATTTGATGTTAGAGGTCAGGAAGGAGGTCAAGATATTTCATTTAAGGCAGGAAAAACTTATTTCACCTGTCAGCTCTTATTCTGAAAAGGTTAGTCAATTTAAAAAGTTCCTTACCCGCCTTGCTGTCAACTCCAAATCAATTGAAAAACTGAGAACTTCCCGTGACACTTCGAAAAAGGACGTAGTAGGCCACGAAACTTAATGATACTGAGCAATTTCTCGAAACCAAACAATATTGAAATACATGGAGTGCAAGAAATGAGAGACGAAAACCTTAATACAGTCATTGAAATGATGTCCACTTCTCAGGGGGTAGATATCTCCAGACAGTTTAACTTATACGCAGAATTCAATTTTTCTGCAAGGAAACCCCTAAGAGAATTATTGTTGGATTCAACTCTCGAAAAATAAGGATCCTGGATACCGCTAAGATAAAAAAAGATGCTGCTTCTCCTGGTTTAATTTAATGGCTTGCCACAGTCTATATTTATTAAGAACATCCCGTCTCACAGAATAAAATACTGTTTAAGGAAACTCGTGAGGTTGCTAGAAAAAAATACTAAAAATCCCTGAAAATGAAAATTCACAGATGAAGCTTATTCGCGATAAGGAAAATCTCGCCTTCCTTTAACTCTCTTGCGTATATATATTTTTGAACTGCACTACCCCATAATCTTATTTTCAATTTATCATCAAAACGTTCCCGGAGTAAAATATAAAACTCGCCATATAAAAGTGAATTCTAACAATATTGATGCCGATATTTATTTTTTTACAGAATCTTTCCTTAACAGTAGTGTCTCCAATTCTAAATTTTTTCATTCTGCCCCACCTTCCGACGTGACTGTGAATCATCTGAAAATAATAAGTGTGGTAGAGGTGGAGTGTTAATAGACTTGAGCAATGATTTCGGTGCAACTCAGATATAAGGAGGATCTTTGGGTCTCACTTAAATCAAATGGAGGCACTAAAAAGGTTCATTTATGCTGTATATACTTACCTCTGAAACAGCTCTGTCCCCAGGTTTATTCAAAATAATAAAATTATAGTTTGAAATAATATTGAATACTTCCTAATTTTAACTTTAAATATCTATAATTAGAATTTTAAAATATCGTTTTTAAAGGAATTTGTACGGGAACACAGGGCCTTATCTCGAAACCACTTTAAACGTCACACATACATACCAGACAGGGTAAAAACCGTGAGAACACTAACCGTCATGGGAACCCGCGATTAAGGGTCAAAATTACGTATTTTTCTTGTGGCTCGTTTTCATATAAATAACACTCGAAACCACCAAAAGTTTATTCAGGATCTGAGTCTCCCTTCTCGACGGTGCACAACCGGAGAAGACTACTAAATTCGGAACCAGAATCAGCTTCAACGGTATATCCGGGGGAAAGCAATTTTTATCTTCAACGGTCTATCCGGGGGATACTGCACTTTTTCTAACTTCATGATCCGAGTCTGCCTTCTCAACGGCTTAATAACCGGGTAAGACTACTAAATTCAGAACCCGAATTAGCTGCAACGGTATATCCGGTAACAAAAATTTTTTTTTATATCTCCGACAGTCTATCCGGGGGATACTAGTTTAACTTTTTTTTTTGATTTAGGAAGATGAAGCCTAAACCTCCTAGCTATATGGGATTTAAATTTACCGGTGAGCATTTTATCAAGGGGAGTGTTAAAGTAAATAAAACCTTTTTATGGTCCTGGCCATAAAAAAAATACCGAGATTTAAAATGGTGAATATAATAATTGTTTATACTATAAGGGATGTAAGTAACATTTACCAGTCGAGGACGAGTTTGCGCCCGAGCGATAGCGAGGGCTGGCATAAAAGTTCGAGACTTGTTAATGTACTTACATCCCATAGAGTATACAACATTTTCCCCCTCCCTCTATTGTATGTTAACAAAAGAATGCTGAATATATTTTTGAACTTTTATTATCATTACATTCGATAGCATTCTCATTAAATTATAAAGGCAGCTGTGATCCGTTGCCAGAGCAACATAAGCAGATTTTATTTTATCAATAACGTCAAGTTGACAATTCATAACGAAAAGTTTGAAAAGTCGAATTGTTTCATTCTGTGTGGACAAAATGGATGTTTTAGATACAGAAGAATCAGCGAATATTGCTTGTTTATCTCTACTACCGGAAAAGTCGAAAAAAAGATATGAAGCAACATAAAAATCCTTTAAGAATTGGTGCCAAAGCAAGACGGCTACTGCAGTCTCAGAAACCTTGGTTTTGGCGTATTTCCACGAAAAAAGTGCTATATTGAAGTCCCCATCAAGCTTATGACGGGAGTATTCGATGTTGAATATAGGCCCAAAAAATCGAATGTGTTTAACAGGGAAGATGTGATAAGTTTATGCTTGAAGCCTCCGATGATATACACTTATTGATGAAGGTCGTAATGGTAATGGGAGTTGCTGGAACGTGCCGTTCTAATGAACTCTGTGAAATGAAAATGGACAATGTTGAAATAAGTCAAGAAGTCATAATTGTGACCATTACTGATTCCAAGATTGAAATGTCACGTACATTTACAGTGACAAAAAGTGACGTCACTCAGGTTTGTCATTTCAAAATAATTCAAAAGTACATTGATACAAGATCCCACATGACGATTACTAATCCGCGCTGCTTTATGCGATATCAAAATGGAAAGCCTGTCGGGAAAAATACATTTTTCTCAATTTCAAGTAAAATTGCGAAATTTCTAATGTTTGAGAACTTTAAAATGTATACTGGACACTCTTTTAGAAGAACGTCGGCAACTTTATTAGCAAATACTGGAGTTGATGTATTAGCTATCAAGCGACATGCTGGATGGAAATCCGCTATTATTGCGGAAAGTTACGTAGCTGAGAGCTTCAATAATAAAAAGGAAGTAGTAAATAAAATTTTATACAATAAGACGTAGCCAGAAGTCTCTTGCAGTGCTTCAACCGTGACAGGAACATTGGTTAGAAATGAGGGATCTGTGGAGTCAGCAAATGTAATACACATCGAGAAGAAACGAGAAAACGTGTTTCCAAATTGTGTTAATAATGTGAATAATTGTAATAATTGTACCATTAATATTCATTTCAATTAATATCACCGGATTTTTGTAACAAAAATTAAAGCTGCTTATAATAATTTTAGATTATTATTTCCCTAGGGATGTAGGTTGACTTACATCCTGTCGTTAAGGGCAGCCATTACCTTGTTGAGTAACTTTCACGTCTGTCACATCAGTATCAAAACAGGTTGCTTACAGTACAGGGAGGGGCAAAACATTTTTTAATTCAGGTGGCATTATTTATAGAAATAAAAAAGGAAAATCTTAAATCGAACTTTATATTTTTGTTAGGGCAGTTAGTAATGGCTAAAGAAATTGAGAGCCAAATTATTATTAGTATTATTATAATTATTAGGATAATATAAAATTATTTTATTAGAAAAAAAACTAATTATTTAATTTATTTGGTCAGGGCAATTTGTCATACAGTGTGACTAGCGAATGAACCTTATCAACGCCTGAAGGGGCAGGGGAGAATCTCGTCAAAATTCTTCCCGTGTCATAGGCGTGCGAAGTTATTTTAATCAGATTATTACTCATTAATATTGATGACAATAAGATTGTAATCATGAAAAAAATCACCCACCGAGATTTTTGCAGATTCTTACATTTTTGGGTCTCTAGACCTCGGAAAACACGTTCTCCCATTTCCATCGCTGTGTTTGTCGGTCTGTCTATCTGTATGCGGCATAGCTCAAAAACTATTTATCCACTATCTTTAAAATTTGGTCAAAAACCATAGATCATAAGAGGATAAAATGGTAACATTTTGGTGAAAATCCATTAAGGCGAAACAACATGGCGGTCTAGTGAAATATTATCACTAAGAAATACTAAGATTATGTGGAAATTAGCTGGTAAACGTTGGTTTGAATTTAAGATGGCGAAACAAAATGGCGGCTTAATAAATAATTTAACAATTCGGCCCGAAAAGACCATTTTATAGATTGATTTCAAATTTTGCTCTAGAAATAATTGTTGTATAGAGATGAACTTGTAAAATTTTGGTACGATTTCAAGAGAGCAAAACAAAATGGTGGTCAACTACAACATTTATAAACATGGAAAAAATCAATATTTTACGTATCTTCGTATTCTAGCGTCCCTAGGTCCCAAAAAAATAGAGTTTCTTTTGATCTGTCTGTCTGTTTGTCTCTTTATTAATTTGCGGCATAGCTAAAAATCTACTTGCCGTATTAAGTTTAAATTTTTGTCAAAAATTAAGGATTGCATGACAGTAACCTGATAATATTTTGGTAAAATTCCAATACGGCGGAACAAAATGGTGGCCTAGTGAAATGCTAAAAAGTATATTGCTAAAAATGTAATTAACTAATGTATCTAAAATTCCGCACAAAATTCGAGTGTTACACAGGAATGAGCCCATAAAATTTTGGTTCAAGGCGCAATTGTTCAAAAACTATTAGTTCCACAAAGCCTGGTTTTGGTGTGCATAAAGTACTTAACAATGACTATTATTTCATCAAAGGCTTCCACCACATCTTCAAAAAATAAGGACATGCATTTTTGGAAAAAGCCTAATTTTTCAGATTTTTCAGCTTTTTCTTTTGTTCTAATGATCCGATCAAGTCGGCGATGACATTATATTATTTGTAAGTTCATTCTCTACTATTCATGTCGTTATACCATCAAGATTACTTTATTAGTTTCGATTTTAAAAGCCGAAAAAAATAGGATTTTTTTGCATTAAATTCTTTATAACCTAAGTTGATAACTAGTCGTGAGTGGAAAACATAAAAGAATATTACTATGAACTATCTTGTGTATGATGGCGCACTCGGATTCTGGTGAGTATTTTTAGCAAAAAACGACTATTTTTTTGCTCTATTGATTGGTGTAAAAATCAAATCTCTCTCTAGCACATTGAAATTTATGACAAGGTTTTTGTCGATTCACTCAGTCATCTTCAAAGATAAATATATCACCGGGTATATTTAGAGGAAAGAGAAAGCGATGTCTTTGAAATTGAAAAGTATACATGGTATTCCATTTGAAATAAATTATTTTTGTTATATTATCGAGTTCTCACGTATATATATTTTTTGACAAAGGAAAGTAAAAATTTGATTGAAAATATATATAAATTTTGTTAGAAAACTTTTACCACTTTGTACAGAGTGTCCCAACAATAATGGCCATCGGCGATATCACAGAAAGGAAATTATTTCCTTTGCTGTTACGTTCTGTAGCGGTAATTTTTTGTACTTTCTTGGTGAAAGCGGCCACGACAAATCATTGGAAAATATTTTCAAATTGAAAGAATTGCCGCTAGGGGTATAATAGAAACGGAAAATACTTTTCATGGTTTCGACGAGAGCCATTTTTATTAAAACTTTTTTAATTTTAATTAAAACACCCAGTACTTTAACACAAGTAATAAATTATTATGATCGTTATCACATCATAAATAAATTAAATATAATCAATTCCAAACACTTACCACTTGCCCTAATATTGCTTACTATTCCAAATGAGTCATTGCTTTGCCAACATTTCCCAAAAGTTAAATCATTATCGACCCATGTCTCATCAATGTAAACTATGTTACGACGCTCCTCTCTATAATTTCGAATTGCCCCTGTATATTTATAGCGCCAATGTAAAATTTCGGGTCTCTCCAACAGAACTTTCGTTTATTTTGTCACTTACGAAAAAAAAAGCCATTGGCCTTCAACAACATCCTTAATGTTTCGCGACTATAAGGGAAATCCATTGTTTCTTGCAATTTAAGGAGAAGCTTTCTGAGTGTAGGCGCAGTTTTTAGTTTTAAATAAAACTTGTTTATTGTTTGCCTAATGAAAATCATCAAAATCCTTTTTGAGAGACAAACGGGTTTTCTTGTTGGGTGAAGAAAATTTAATTATTGTAAGAAATATATAAGCTTCAAGAAATAATTAAAACCTAGAAATATGTCACCAAATAAAGATACGTATTAAGATTTAAATAGGTAGGATTTAAATATGAAATTTGCATGTATATACTCACTCACTATATTAATTAATTAAAACTAAACAAATGCACCAAGAAGCGAGTCGAGTCGATCATTCAATATAAAATAACTAAACAATCGGAAATAATTAACTAACAAGTAAAATTAACAAAACAACTAATTAATCCTTATTAATAAAATAGAGTTTAACAAGAAGTTTTTTTTATTTAACGTCAATTGGAACGGCGAAAAAACTTCTCCCCCATAAAATATTTCAAACAATTTCTGGAAATGGGCGTAAATATTTAATTTTTTTTATCACCTTTTGTGTGTGCTCTTCCATATCTTTGTGAAAAAAGTCTTCAACCACAAGTTCTACAAGTTCCACATTATTGCAAGTATTTCCCCAAGTTCTCCAAATGGCTATGATTATTACTAATTATACACACAAGAAAATAAAAAAAACAGGCAATACTCACATACACAAATAAAACTAAGTCGGTATTATAAATATTAATTAGTAATTAATTTTTCGTATTTCGGTGACACCACTGATCAGAAAATCGGACATCAGACCCCGGCCCGTTCATAATTCGAACCAAGCCTCGAATAACGATCTTTTATCTTCGTCTTTTCCACGCCATCCGCGCCGACCACGGCTATCTCTCTCTGACAATGACTGCTAATTGAACGGGCCGGAGTTTGGGAAAAATTCCTTGATATACTATCGATACCGATCAATATATTTTTACTGTTTTTATTTGAATTCATGATGCAGTAAAAATATATATTTTGAACGGACCAGTTATATAGAAAAACGGAAGGAAGTTTTTTGCCCGCATTCTTTCTGTCCAGGTTCGTTCAGTTGCCAGACTGTATATTTTTCTTGTTTACAAATGAATTTTATATTCAAACTTGTAACTTGTATTTTTAAAAACTTTATTTTTATTTAAAACACGAAATTACAATGAATGTTGACCGATCTAGAGCTACTTAATGACTAAAGATGGTTACTCATTCTCCTGTATTTATATAAAAATAATGCTGAAATAGCAAGAATGAATGAGTAATTGGAAATACGATGCTTAATTCTAAATGATTCATCGGAAGTGGCCATATAATTCCTCCCTCCTTAAGTTTGAGAAAATCGGGGTTGATTTTCGAGAGATTCTAATTTTATGCCCACTTTTACATTTTCTTTAGATTTTTCCTTTCTACAATAATAATACAAGAAACTTATGATGATTGTGAATATTATAATAATAATAATTATTAGAGTAATTGAAACTCCAGAGCTTACAAAGTCCATTTGTTTTAGGGGATGAATTATTAATCTTTTAGCATTCTCTAAATCTTCATTGATTTTATCAAGATTTATTTCTTTTAATTCCAAGGGTTCAGTAACTTGGATTAATTTTTCATCAATATTTATTGATGGGAGTTTTAGTCTTAAACTAATTGTTTCTAGTTTTTGAGAATCGTAAATATTATTTTGGATTTTTACTTTGCAATCTGAAGGCAATATTAAGGATACTTTGTCAATGGTTTCAACGCTATGTTGATTTGGACATTGAAAGTATATGCTTTCTTTAGAAGCAGGTATAATTATAAGGGAATTGTCTTCAAGTTGTGTTATAGAAGTTTTATTATATTTAATTGGTATTAGTGGACAATGGTTTGTCAAATTAATTGTTTGAGGTATACAGGGTTCGTTTTTATTCAGTGTGTCTCTAGAACATAAAGATATATTTTCTATTTTATAACAATTTTCTTTTGAGTTGTAAAAGTCATCTGTAGATCTCAATAAATACAGATTATTTAAAATCGTTATTTGATTATTTATTGGTATTGGATATATTCGATAAAGTATGTAAGGTTTCTCTAAAATTAAAGGTATTGCAATATAGAATATAATTAGATCATTCTTAATTGTCACATCTGCGTGTGCTACTTCGTAATATTTAATTATATTGTCGAAATGAATACGACTCTCGGGCCTTATCTTTGTTATTATTCTGCGAAGTTCTTTATACTTAATAATACTGTGATGCATAATGTTTATTTCCGCGAAGTTTATTGCAGTTTGCAAATTATTTTTTATGTCATGAATGACACGTAGATTAGTCTCGATATTGTCTAGCGTAACAATATAGTAAGACGAAGTGGTTGTAGTATGAGTCATATTAGTGAGGTCTTCCATCCGGGTTAATAACTTTTGCTGATTAGTTTTAATATTAGTCAGCTGTGCGTCAAGATCTTTTGTTAATTGTTTTACAATAGTCTGGGTTGCAGACAAATCTTTATGTACGATTTCTTGATTTTCTCGTAATATTTTAATATAATTGTCGTATCTTTCTCCATCATCGGCATCTAATGTACCATAGAGATATTTTTGTGCTTTTCCTAGGAAATTGAAAAGTCCGCGTTTAGTTCGCTTTTGTGGGGTAGTATAATGTTTAACAAATAATTCGATTGATTCTATTTGATCGAAAAGGTTACGTGTTCTTATAGATAAAAGTTGGTATATAGGTGCGTATAGATTACTTAGGGTATTATTAATTTGTGTAAGTGTTGATTTCGAGTTTTCTACACAATCTTTTATATTAGTTAGATTTACATGATAATAGACATGATAATAACCTGTTATTATGTAACCTGTTGATTGGTAAACTGGTAACAAAGGGTTATTTAATTCTTCTATTTTATATTGTGCGTTGACAAGTAGTGGAAGTAGTATCAGGATCTTCTTCATTTTGTCAGTAAGTTCCTGAAAATTACGAACGTCTTTTAATATCTTTTGGGTGTCTTTGGTTTTTAAAAGTAGTTAGTTTGTATTTTGGTTCTAACTTTAATGGTAATTTTCGAGGTGTATGTAATAGTTGTTTTGTAGCTTCAGCTATTTCCGGGTCAATCTCGCGTTTTTCATTTAATTTGGCTAGGACATTAGCCGTTTTCGCACTTAATTTTAGATTTATTTTTTCATTAAGTTCATTAAATATTTGGGCGAGTTCGTGAATGTAATCAGTTTGTATTTGATTTATATTTTTCTTGAAATTTAATTGATAATTTAAATTTCCTTTTAATATTTGAAATGGTGTATATTCATGTGTTGAATGTATACTGTTATTATAATTAAGGATTGCGATATCCATTAATTCTTGTATTGTTTTATTTCGATGTTCGTTTCTAAGGACAATAAGACTTTCTTTCAAAGTTGAATGCCATCTTTCGATTGGTGAGTTCGAATTTGGATTATAGGGTGTAGTAAAATGTAATTCGATCTGATAAGTCTTGCAAAGGTCTTGTACTAAATTACTTTTAAAACTTTGTGCATTATCAGTTGTAATTTTACAGGGTGTACCATGATGTGAAAAGAATTTAATTAGATTTTGACAAATCTCGATTGATGTTTCATTTACAGGGTATGCTGTAGCAAATTTAGAGAAGTTATCTATTATTGTCAAATATTTTTGACCTGAAATGGAATATATATCCATATAAATATGTTCCATGGGTTTACAGCCTGTTGGTGTTGGTTTAAAAATTACTTTATAGGGATGTCTATCATATTTGGTTTTTTGACATATTTCGCATGTATTAACAAAATTAATTACGTCTTTTTCAAGGCTTTGCCAATAATATCTTTGCTTTATATTTTTTATATTTTCAGTCATTCCTCTATGGGATGTTTTAGTGGCATGGTATCTTTCAATTATTTCTTTTTGTTCATTTACGTCTACGACGTCCTCTAATAGTGTATTAGAAATAACAAGGTTGTAGGCGTTATTTTGAAAGGTTTCTTGGAAAATTCGAATTATTATTGGTTCTAATTCTTTATTAGGAAAGTGTAAACAATAAGTATCTGGGGGTAAATAATCTCTTAAGAGTCTTTGGATTATTTCAGTTATTGGGTTTTGATTTATAAAAATTATTAATCGCTTTTTATTTTCAAATAATTTTTTAGTGACAACATAAGGTTGTTCCTTTTCAGTCCATTTAAATATAATTTGATTTTTAAAAGTGTTCAGGGCTTTACTAACATACGGGGCTCCTAATATGGGGTCTTCTCTTGACGTATGTATAGTTTCTGTGTCTGAGTTGTTTTGATTAATTTTTTCTTCGTCATTGATTTTACTTGTTGACGGCAATGGCGATGGTGTTTTAATTGGTTTATTTGGGGGTTTAATTTGAATATCGGAAATTATATTAATTTTTGATTTCTTCTTTTCTTTATTTACCTTCTTTGGTTTTTCGAATAGGTTTTCTTGGGTGTTAAAGAAATGTTTTATTTTTTCATGCCAAATATATTGGTCGTCAGAATTTTCTTCTTTTTCGCATACTGCTGACATATGCGTCAATGGTGATTTTATTATTTCGGTTGGGTACAATTCTTGAGGTGGTCTTGAAAGTGCATCGGCGTTGGAATTTAGGGTTCCTTTTTTATATTGAATATCATATTCATATTCTTGCAGTTTTAGTCACCATCTTACTAATTTTGAATTCGGTTCTTTTATTGAGAACAGCCATTGTAATGGTTTATGGTCTGTTACAATTGTGAATTTTCTGCCAAATAAATAAGGTCTGAAATATTTTGTTGCCCAAACAATAGCAAGAAGTTCTTTTTCTATTGTTGAGTAGTTGCATTCTGATTGATTCAGAGTTCTGCTAGCAAATGCTATAGGTAGGTCGTTTCCTATTTTTCCTTGTGAAAGTATTGCTCCAATAGCGTAATTTGAAGCGTCACTGGTTAAAATAAAAGGTTTACTAAAATCTGGGTGTTGTAATATAGGGTCATTAGTTAAGATATTTTTACATAGATTAAATGCGGTAATGAATGCTTTGTCATGATTTATTTTAACGTTTTTCTTTAAACAATGAGTCAAAGGTTTCGTTATTTTTGCAAAATTCTTTATAAATTTTCGGTAGTAACCGACTAAACCGAGAAATGATTTTATTTCTTTTGGTGTTTTAGGGATTTTAAAATTTTTTATTGCTTCGATTTTTTTGGGATTTGGTTTGATACCGTCAGGGGTAATAACATGACCTAAAAATTCAATTGTCTTATGCAAAAATTCGGATTTATCTAATTGGATTTTCATGTTAAAAGAACTTAATCTGTTAAATACTTGTTTTAAAGAGTCTAAATGTTCTTGAAGACTGGTTGAAAAGATAATTATATCGTCCATATATACAAAACATATTTTTCCTTGTAATCCGCGTAAAACGTTATCCATTGCACGCTGAAAAGTGGAAGGTGCATTTTTTAGTCCGAAGGGCATTCTGGTATATTCATAATGTCCATGTTCTACATTGAATGCTGTTTTTGGTATACTTTTTGGGTCCATTTCTATTTGATGAAAACCGCTGGCTAAGTCAAGTGTTGTAAAATATTGACTTCTTCCAAGTTTATCAAGTATATCTGCGATATTTGGAATAGATATCTATCTTCTATAGTCTTTTCGTTGATTTTTCTGTAATCTATCACTAGACGCCATTTTCTTTGTCCTGATGCGTCAGCTTTCTTCGGGACGATCCACACAGGGGAACTCCAGGGAGAATTTGAAGGTTGAATGATACCGTCTTGTAGCATTTGATCTATTTGTCTGTCTACTTCCTGTTTATGTATGAATGGGTATCTGTAACTTTTCGCATGTACGGGTATTTCATCCGTAGTCTTAATAGTATGTTTGACTTGATTGAAAAATGTTAATTTATCTCCAGGTTTATGTAAAATATTTTGAAAGCTTTTAATAAGTTTAAAAAGTTCTTTACGTTCTTCAGAGTTTAAGTGTTCGTGCCTAATTAGTGATTTTAAATCGATATCTTCGATTATGTTTTTTTCATTAATTTGATTCTGATTTGGTTCGAAATTTATTATTTCAAAATTATTAAGCTCGATTGGTCTTAAGGGTAAATTATCATTAGTGGTTTCTATTAGAGTAAAATATTTTTCTGTATGGTTAAAAATATCATTAGCGTACGTGTTTTCTTTTACTTCTATTAGGGTAGGTTGAATTTCTATATTTTCGTCTAAATAATAGGGCATTAACCAAGTAGTGTCATTTGGTCGCGAAGTTTTCAAAATTACTTTTTGAATCGATTTAGGTGGTATTTCAATTGTATATTCATCAAAATTTTGCCTATATTGAAAGGGTATTTCTAAATATTGGTTTTTCAATTTTTTATTTTTTAAATCAATATTTAAATTTAATTTACATAAGTCTTTAATTCCGATTATTCCATCAAAATATTCATGGAATGAATATAAAATGAATTCTATTGGTTCGGTTATACCAAAGCTTAAAAATAAAGGAATAGTAGCTTTACTTTTTGCTTTCTTTGAACCTGCACAAGTTTGAAGTGTGCTTACGTAAGGTTTAATACATTCGGGGAAATGTGTTTCCGCTAAAGAGGGTCTAAGTAGGGATGCATGAGAACCTGTATCAATTAGTAGTCGAATATTATAATTCGGTATTTCTACATAGGGTAATTGATTTACTTGAAAACTGTTTAAAGTTAAGCAAGGTTTTCGTCCGAGGCTGATAGATGAAAATTTTCTATTTGCTCGACTAAATTCTCATTATCTAATTCACATGTTTCATCAAAATTTTGATAATCTTGATCATAATTGTCAAATTCGGGGTTTTCTTCATTATATAACTCGTCATTATTGGGTTCATTATTTTCTAAATGCGTTAATTCTTGGAATGTAAATTTCGGGTGATGTTGTTGTTGGGGTTGCTGTTTATAGAAAGTTTGTTGTTGTTGTGGTTGCTGTCTGGCAAAAGTTTGTTGTTGTTGTCTTAATGGTGGCATTGTTTTTTGTACACTCACACCTGACATTGGTTGTGGGTATTGTTGTTTAGGATATTGATTGCCTTTTTGATTAAATGTTTGATTTTGTACTCGATTGAAAAATTGATTTGGTGGTTTTGGTTTAAAAGATGAATTTGGAAAATTATTCGATCTATTTACCAAAAATTTATTAATATTATTTATTGGTGGCGTTTTCTGATTGCTAAGTAAATTATTTGATCTATTATTTTGCAAATAATTATTTTTAAAATTATTTTGACTAGTTAAGATTTCATAATTGGTTACAATATCGATTGCATGGTCTAGATTTTGGGGATTTTGAACGATTAGTAAAGTTCTTAATTCGCTTGAAATGTTTGCAAGAAGATTTTGAGTTGCTGTTAATTCATTTTGTGCTATAATTATATTTCTAGCTTCAATATTACTTATTTCTGTACAAGTTTTCGTATTTATTTTGGTGACTAAGGCTTTGAGTTTTTGTATGTAATCTAAGGTTGATTCACCTTTTCTTGAAAAGAATATTAATTGTTGTTGTAAATTAGCTCTTGTTATTGGATCACTGAATTTTTGTTTTAATGAGATTTTTATTTCTGGACAAGTATTAAGATCTGGTCTAGTTAAAAGAAAATCTTCGGCTGATCCTATAATTTTTGATTTAATTGCCAAAATTACAAATTCTTGTTGGGAAGTATCAGTATTAAAATATCTTGTATAAAAAGTATCTATTTGGTTAATAAAAGATTCAAGACGTGATGGGGTACCATCGAAAGTTTTTAAGAGTGAAACAGTACTTCTCAAAGCGTCTGCCATCTTATTAATGTTAGTATCTATGCTTATACTAGGGTTAAAAATATTTTCTAAATTAATGTCTGAATAAAGTTCTGTTAATTCACTTGCAGATTGATTTTCAAAACTACTTTGTAATAATCTACTTGTAGAAGGATTTTCTAAACTATTTCTTCGAATTGTTTTAGGATAAGTAATGTCTTTACTACAATTCTTAAATTTCCTCATTAAATATGTACTTAACTACTGTTAACTGCGTTAACATTTGTTTTCTTTACAACTAAAATAATTAGTAAAAGTTATTCAAATAATTGTTCAATACAATTGCTTTAATTCAATTATTCACTTTTACACAAAAAAATAAATTTGTCTTTGTTCAAAAAATCCTTTCTTCAAAAATTTCAAAACTTAATTAACAGGGATCTCAACTATAAGGGAAGTAAGTAAATATCTTACAATGTGTCCCAAGTTTTGGTCCTGTATCAAACGATGCTTTGCTGAAGAGATGAACTGTTCAGGTTGGCTACCGCTTGTCTTGGACGCTAGCACAGGCCAAATCGTCCTTACTGGCTTCTCGAATGACCTACCAATAATCGATGTACCAGGAGTTACAAGTGCCTAGTTCGGTCGTAGATGTTCCTGATCCTTTTCTTAACTGTTGAAACAGAAAGATGCAGCACTGATAATCCTTATGGAGATGAAACGTTGTTACACTCCGATTTCAGTATATCCTTTTTTTCGCACTCCGAAAAGGAATCCTACCGACTGCGCCAATTTTATATTCAAACTTGTAACTTGTATTTTTAAAAACTTTATTTTTATTTAAAACACGAAATTACAATGAATGTTGACCGATCTAGAGCTACTTAATGACTAAAGATGGTTACTCATTCTCCTGTATTTATATAAAAATAATGCTGAAATAGCAAGAATGAATGAGTAATTGGAAATACGATGCTTAATTCTAAATGATTCATCGGAAGTGGCCATATAATTAATGTATCTGCAATTTCTGGGCACTAAATACAAATCTTTTGTAGCAAATGTTGCTATGGCGGGGCCGCTTCGAGAAATTCCTTTAGTTTAGATATATTTTATCAAAGAAGTAAATTACTTGAGTGCCGTTCGGTGATATCATACATTTTGTTAAGAAGATGTTAGAACACTAATTATTGTAATCTTTGATTGAAATAAGGAGTAACCCTTATTTCAATCACACGCTCTGCTGAATTATTTTTGTAGATATATCATGGGAGTCACTAACATTGGGTAGTTTTATTTCGCTTATTTTTGTTTTAATATTGCCAAAAAATGCCACATTTTCAAATTTACGTTTATAGCCTATGAAACTATACTTAACCAAACTGAAGATTTTAGATTTTAGATTTTATTTACCATACAATATGTCTAATAAAAAGATTAAATATTTCACCACATATTATAGAAAAACGCCGACCTATCATATAAATGAAGAAAAGGCAAAAAATGAGAAATTATTTAGGTAAATTTCGGAAAAAATGTTACTCAAAAACTCAAAAAAACAAATCAGAATTTAGCTAAAAAAGCTCGATTTTAAAGTTAAAAAGTAGCTAATAAACCCAACCATCATGGCCGAAATTCCCCACTTTAGCCATATTTCCGTCTTTATACTGTAATAGAACTGTTATTTTGGCTAGCAATTTTAGCTAATTAGCCAGAGATATTAGCAAATATCACAGCATTTTAGCCTATATTATATGACTATATGTGCTACTTGGGCTGGTATACAGGGTAGGCCAAAAAGGAGATGGCACTTTGGCAAGTTTCCTGTTAACAGGTCGAGAAAATATATTATGTTATACAGGAGAAGTGATAACTTTGATTTGATTTTTATATACGAGTTTCATCGTTCTATGTAACTTTAAGTGTCGTAATTAATTAAAAAAATATATATTTTTTGACAGCTGTCATAGATATTAATTAAATCGTATATAGCCGAAACATAAAAATAAAAATATCGTTAGAGTTTATAATTAATCTTATAAGTCTCAGGGCTTGAGCCCCCCCGAAAGTCGACGTCTAGATGCGCCACTGATGGGTTCAGTACATTCTCTAGTAGTTTTAAATGGTACGATTGTTTAGTGGCAGTAATCTTGTCGATAAAAATTTAAATACATTTTATTCGGTTTTATTTCAAGGAATCGATAGATATGTCCCTAAATTTAAACACAAAAAAAGTAAATTTCCTGCAAACTTTAACACAGAAACTATTAATTGGGTTCAAGAAAAAACAAGTTTCACAATAAATGGATGACTTTCATTACCTACGAATGCTTAGGCGTCTTAGTAAAATTTTAATGCATACCGATTATAGGGGTCTTATAACAAATACTGAATAAATCCTTAATCGGAATATGAAAAAATGTCGGAGTTTTGTTTCTGATTCCAGGCGGGACGCAGGTATTCCCAGTGTTATGTCAAATGGAATAACGATAGCCACAAGATGTATGTGAGCCATTTACATAATATTTTAGCTCTGTTTATGAACCATATTCGTAAACAAAGTGTGTACCTCGGAATGAGTCGCATAACAATCTTAATATACATTCTCTTATGTTTAGCGTGGAAGAGGTTTCGAGGAGGCTGTCCAGTCTAGATGAAAATAAGGGGGCGGGGAGTGATCGAATACCGTCTTATTTTGTAAAAAAATGTTCATCCAGTTTGAGTCCTCTTCTGTTGCATATTTTCAAAATCTCACAAGTGGCCACTACCCTAGAATTTAAAAAACGTCTTATTTAGTCCCAATCCCAATTTATAAAAGTACTGGTGACAGTTCATCCGTCTCCAATTATAGGAGTATAAGTAAGATCTGTATATTCAGTAAAATTATGGAAAGTATTATCTATGACCAATTATTTTTAACATTTAAAAATATTATAATACCTCGATATCATGGGTTCTTCTAAGTCAATATCTCATCAGTATCTTTCCACTGCCCTTGACGACTGTATCCAGGTTGATTCCCTGTACAGGGTACCTTATCTAGAAAACGGTAATAGTTACGACAAAAAGTTAAATACAAAAGTTGTTTGGATTCAATTGAATTTTTCTTTTATTTCACTTTTGCTTATACAGGGTGTTTCGTTTTGACGTGACACATGTCAACTTTCTTAATCTAAATGGGATACCCTATATATTATTACACATTTTGATTCTACTGTTAATTTGCGAAAGTTTTTATAATAACATCTGTATTTGAATTCTTTATCGTTTTTGAGTAAATTGAGTTTTTAGAACTTTTTTAAAAAAACATATTTTTTTTTTTAAATTTTTACATATAAAACTTTAATGGAACTGACTAATATCCTAAACATACATTACTAAGGGTTCAATTCAACGAGTTTCCATGTTGGTCTTACCAATTAATATACAGGGTGTTAAAAATGGAGAGGAAAACAAACAGAACTTTAAATGTAAAAATCTCATGTTTTTCAAATGGAACACCCTATATATTTTTATTTCATCTGATTCAGCGTTCAATTACCTATCATTACTCGTATATATGTCATATACCTAAAATGAACAGTTTCGATTTTATTAGCCGTTTTCTGATTTATCCCGGAATTTTGCCAGTAAATGAGATCAGAAACTAAAAAAATCAAGATAGGCTTAGGAAATAACCTAATGCAATTGTTGACTTAAGTTGACATTTGCTCTGTTTGTCGTTTTTGTCAAATTTTTGCTGCGAAATTTGTTAAAAAATGGCTTTATATAGTTTAGATGAAATTATACAACTGTTTCATAAAAAATAATAAAAGTCCAGGGTTAGCCCTTAGAGAATATTCGTGGGAATATCCTAATAATCGAGTTCCCTCCAGGACTATATTTTTTTTTTATTTTAAATTATTTTTAAAAACTCTAAGAAAAATCGTCCCAATGTTGTCCTCACTGAGAAAAAACAACTGGAGATTTTACTTTATTTCGAGGAAGATGATGGAAGATCCCAAAGAGATGCTGACAGAGACATTGCAGGTGTCAGTAGAGGAAGTATTCAAAAAACACTGCAGGTGAATGGTTATCATCCTTATAAATTTTTTCCAACTCAATTATTATCACAATTAGACTTTAATGAAAGATTGACTTTTTGTTGTGATATTATGGACCGGCAGTTCGAAAATGTGTTCTTTTCAAAAGTACTTTGGACTGATGAGGCCTCATTTAATACGGCGGGTATTTTTAATCGGAAAAACACTCATTACTGGTCTCAAACTAATAAACATCTAATAAAAGCAATTAAAAAACAAGGCCGTCAAACCGTAAATGTGTGGTGCGGAATTATTTGCGACATAATTATCGGACCAATATTTTTTGATAGGTCGTTAAATGGCAAAAGATACTTGGAGCTGCTTAGGAATGAAATCATGCCCCTTATCAACGAAAATATCATTTTTCAGCAGGATAGCGCCCCTTACCACATGGTTGCACCGGTAGTAATTTTCCTTAATCAACATTTTCCATTGTAGATAGGAAGACATGGTTTAATATCCTGGCCACCACGAAGCCCTGATTTAAGCCCTTTAGACTTCTTTTTGTGGGGTGCACTAAAAAATAAAGTTTATAAAAATAGGTCTAATAATAGAAATGAGTTAAAAATAAGAATCAGGGAAGAGATCAATAATTTTAATGCATCTAATTCGGTAAGGAACGCTAGTCGAAAAAATGGAGGCTATTTACACTTCATGTATCGCAATGAACGGTGGCCATATTGAAAATGTTTTAAAATCTGTTTTAAATCATATTTAATACTCAGTTAGTTATTAGTTATACCGTGTGGCACAAGATATTTTTTTTCTCTCCCTTACTTTTGTAAACATTAAATAATAAGAACATAAATTACATAATATTTCACTTTTATTTGTATTTTCTAACATTATTTATAGTCGCTATCTGTGTTAAGGAAATGAGAATAAGGCTTAGTTTACGACATTTTTATTTTAGCCCACTTCATCTGTTTACTTATATTAAAAAAAAAATAGTCAAATCAGAAAACGGCTAATAAAATCGAAACTGTTCATTTTAGGTATAGGACATCTATATGAGTAATGATAGGTAATTGAACGCTGAATCAGATGAAATAAAAATATACAGGGTGTTCCATTTGAAAAACAGGAGATTTTTACATTTAAAGTTCTGTTTGTTTTGCTTTCCATTTTTAACACCCTGTATATTAATTTGTAAGCCCAGCATGGAAACTCGTTGAATTAAACCCTTAGTAATGTATGTTTAGGATATTAGTCAGTTCCATTAAAGTTTTATAGGTAAAAATTTTTTTTTTTTAAAAATATGTTTTTTTAAAAAAATTCTAAAAACTCAATTTACTCAAAAACGATAAAGAATTCAAATATAAAGGTTATTATAAAAACTTTCGCAAATTAACAGTAAAATCGAAATATGTAATAATATATAGGGTATCCCATTTGAATTAAGAAAGTTGACATGTGTCACGTCAAAACGAAACACCCTGTATAAGCAAAAGTGAAATAAAATTAAAACTTAATTGAATCCAAACAACTTTTGTATTTAACTTTTTGTCGTAACTATTACCGTTTTCTAGATAAGGTACTGTATCACCATAAAATGGCCACCCTGTACACCGATTTTAGCAATGCTTTTGACAAAGCAAATCACCATATTCTTATTGCTGTTTTGTCTGATCTCGGTGTACTTGGCAATCTCTTGCGCTGGTTCTCGTAATATCTTTCTGTCGTAAACAAAAAATTTCCATTTTTAATAGTCTTTCCAGATCAATTTTAGTCACTTCAGGGTGTGCTCCAAGGCTCTCATCTAGGCCCTCTTTTTTCCATCTGTATATAAATAATATTTATAACTGCTTTCAACATTCGAGATTTCTCCTTCACGCTGACGATCTGAAGGTTTTTTCTACGATTCGGTTTCTGGATGATTGTGTCGTAATATCACATTTTCTACCAAATAAATTAATAAAAACAAGTAAAAACATTGCCAAATTAAAGAAAACATATTCCTATAATATTACACAAAACAGATAATGGAAATTCGGCCTAGAAAACATCTTCTAGAACACGAATTAATTGAATGTAAACGAATAACCACGCCTTGATCTCGAAAATTCGATGATTTAAAATAAAGCAATAAAATTACAGAACTTAGGAACGACCACGACGAGTTTGGCTTGACCTAGTCAGTTCTAGAAATTCCATAATTAAAACAATTAATTTAAAATATTTCTAATTCAGATAGAACATTGAAACTTTGTAGAAATGATTAATTTTCAAGCGCTTCACGCTTGTACAAAAATCTTTTCATTATCTCAAACTAATTCTTATAGAAACAAAACTAATTTAATCTTTCAAAATTCTAATTTTCAATATTTTTCCAAAATTTTAACGTTTCCAAAAAGCCACTATTACGGCAAACAATTTAGTAAAAGATTCATTAAAAACCGATTATAAACACCTGAGAAAATCGACTTTAAAATTTAATGATTTAAATTGCAAGTTCGTTACATTTAAAATTTTCAATTTTAAACCTTAATAAAAATCTTTCCATAATCAAGGGCCGTAAAGACCAATCGAAAGTGATCCATTAGGGCTACCTTGTACCGAAATTTCAGTAAGAAATCTCAAGACCCCACCAACTTATGGACAAAAAAAGGCAGGCGTCGTGAACGCCAAACTTGCAAAAGGACACCACGTCCATAACTTTTAAACGCGTGGAGACACCGAAAAAAGTCACTTTACAAAAAATGCTCAGAAGGGCCTAAACTACATAATGTCAAAAATAACTCAAAAACTACGGAAGTTCAAATTTCAATTTTTGGACTAAAAATTCTACAAAAACAAAAAAATCAAAAAAGGAAACATTTTATGTAATATAACCTTTTGTGAAAAAACCAATAGGAACCAAGGAAACAGGCCTTGGAAGAAGACCACCAGGTCCTGGTGAAAAGTTCCCATATCTCAATAACCACCAATAGGAAAAATCCCATATTTGACAGGCATTAAAATACAACTAAAAGACAACGTTTTACAAACTTTCAAATGCATACGAATTTTTTGTGTGAAAAAAAAGTTTTAGAAAAAATCTGAAACTTGGCCAGAATACGCATAAAGCAATGCTATTAATGGGAAAAATAGGAAATAGTGAAAATAATCAAAAACAACGTTCCCACGGAACTTCAAAGTTTCCTGGGAGCTGTTATCCATAAAAATAGTTGCCAGAAACTAAAGAAAATTGTAGACAGTTTCGTTCACGGAATTCCGCCCAAAATGGCCACGATTGGTCTAGAGCTGTCAAAACGGTGTAACCGTGACGTCGACAGAAAACATATAAAAATGGATGGAAATTTGAAACTTTAGCATTTTGGTTAAGCAGATCGTGAAGCAAACTCGTTAGTGACACTTGTATTCAATAGCCCCTACGCACCGGTTGCAGTTTATTTGTATGTTTCTTAAGTCCCTCTTAGTGATACAGCCGAAGACAGCTAGAGGAACCTTGCACTATTGTTGCCACCGTTGGATTTCGCCGGGTCTTTGTACTGAAAGGTTGTGTTGGGATTGTGAAGATCGTCCTCGGGAATTAAATCAGGTTCTATTGATTTATGTCCTAGTAGGAGGCATCTGGAAGAACAAGAGGAACTGGCTGTCAAAATTGCGTTCATCAAGCTCAGTTAAGTTCTCCAGATCAAGTTTCCTTTCTAAGTAACATAAAGTGAATCCAACTAGTGTTCTTTTATTGCTTTGTTATTGTTGTACTTCGGGCATAAATTAATCCTTTGATTGTATTTTTTGAAACGTACAAATTGCTTAACTTTTTGCTAAATTATTTGTCGCTATTTCTTAACATTTAAAATTTAAACTTAAAAAAAAAAATTCCGATTTGCTCACATAACCTTAAACTGTTATTAAAATTTATGATTATTTAATTACCGATTACCTAATTTTTATATTTATATTTTTGCGAATTATATATATATATATATATATATATATATATATATATATATATATATATATATATATATATATATATATATATACATATATATATATATATAATCATAAACTGTTTTAAATATTTTGCTATTTTTTAAACTTACTATAATTAACATTTTTAAACATTTTCGCGTCTAATATCCCAAGCGGCGTGACCCGGGTGGATAATTAGATAGGGAATTGACAAGCTTGAATTAGAATATCTTTTTCAGTTTGATTTTTGCATTTTTAATTAGTTAAATATTTTCTGATTTTTTGCTATTTTTATAAATAAATATTTTTGCATATTTTTAATTACTTCCTTGTTAATTATCATTTACATATTTTATTCTAATTAATAAAAAGATATTCATTTAGTTAGTTCGATTTTAGGCTAAGTAAATATTGTATTTTGATTTTAAAGTTGTTGACGTAAAAGACTTTACTGTTGCAGTCACAGTGTCTCTGATTTTTCTAACAAATACGAGAGATTTGTTAATTTATTTTAATTGAGCAAAAACTAATTAGTGAGCAAAAGACAGTACACAGGTATTTGTTGTCATTTACCTGTTTTATTGAAAAGAAACTGTTGAGCGAACTTTGCTAAAAACTAAACTTTAAAACTTTAAGTACTTTAAAGTACAAACTCTTATAGTGATAGTGCATAGTGCTTTCTTAAAGACGTTTCGACTTGAGATCTAAAGGTGACATATTTAGTAGTGTATCGACTTAGAAAAGCCTGCACACGGCAAGAGCCATAAATTGATAGGACTATTTAAGTAAATAAATCCTTAAGATTTTTGTAACAATACTTAGGCTAAGAAATAGGTATCCACCCGGTAGCGTTTCTTAGTTATAAGTTGACTTTACCTCGACTGACTCCCGTTGCTCTTAATTTGTTCGTCCAGTAGGTGTGGACTTTGATTTTTTAACTAAACTTTTTTCACTGTCTACCGATGACCACACCAACTTCTGAGGTGGTTCCCAAGAAAGGTATGACAGCTTCCAACATGCGTAGCAACACCGTCCCCCTTTTTGAGCATCAGCTCACTCTATCATCTGGCGAGGGGAATGACCATTCTAATGTTCCTTGGGTGAGTGGTGGGTGCCTGACAAGCTTGTCAAAGAAAGCCCCTGGACATTACAATAACCATTACAAATCTTATAGAACATACATGCATAATACATTTTCCGGAGCTAATTACACGGAGGACCTCTCCATGGAGGTACCCCGAGGAAGGGAATATCCAATGTTCACTTCACCAATAAACAATAAATTTAATAAAAAAATAAGACCTATTAATTCTGAAAAAGAAACAGCATACATCTAACAGTGATAATCTGTTGCTCGATAATGCTAGCCGATAGCGCGAATCTCTGCAAACCATTTTTAATGACAGTTCTTTGGAATTACGTAAACCAGCAATAGACCTTCAGTCTCCAGTTTCCCTCATTAATTTAAATTTATCCCCTCATAGACAAAGTTAGGTTAGGGAAAGATAAATTGATCTCAGCTCCATTTGCGATGGAGACTCAGACCTTGACATGGACTGCACGTCCGGATTAAATGAAATTTCAAAATTAAATTCAACTACAGGACACTTTGTTAATAATTTTTATTCCGAAAATTATGACATGCGAGAACATGGCATCCCTGGTGAGGAAGTTCACCGATGAAAAGCTGTGTTCGACCGAGAATTAAAAATTTTTGCCATAAAAAATTATCTGCGAGAACAATTGCTTGCTACTGTAGGAAGACCTCGATATAGGCTTTCTATGAAAAGTACAAAGTTTTTTTAAACATAAAAAATGCTGTTATATTTTGTTTACTAAAAATAGACATTTATTATTATGTAGTTAGTAAGTGCTCTCGAATGCTGGGGTTCATGGTGAGAATGTGCAGAGATTTCAATTCTGAGAAGACAATAAACCTAATTTATTTTGCTGGTGTTTATAGTGGACTTAATTTTGTGAGCGTTATTTGGAGTCCTTACTACGAAAAATATGAAATAAACGCGTTTTTTGAATTAGGGAGTGAATGGTATCTATCTAAAAACTCTAGAAAGTTGAATAATTAAATCTCAGCTTATTTTTGTTTGTAAGTTATTTATTAACAGTAATAATACATCTGAACTTTTCTCACTGATTTCTTTGCACGTTCCCTCTAGAACCACCAGCCATCAATATTGTCTTCAGCGAGACGTGGCTTATTTTAGACACATACTAATCTAGGCGGAAGTTCTTCTACTTTTACACTAAGCTCATACTCTGACTCTTACTGTCAGAATATTGACTTGTTTTTAATTTCATTATATTTCAAAACTTATCTAAATATTATGTTAGTTACCTAATGTGTGCTTAATATTTTAAGCTCTTCTTTCAGTTTTATATTTTTTTAACTTAATACATATTTATATTAAAACATATGAAAGGTAAACTCAATATGTCATTGTAATTAATTAGTGGATACGTTTTGGGTGGCTATACCTGTTTGTGTCCAAATGTAATAAATAAATAAACAAGGCCTTAATTTAGCTGCAAAAATTTATTTTTGCTTTGCTTTGCTTGTCATAGATAACATAAACCAAAAAGAAGGAAATCACTTGCTTCAAATTATACTCCACTTGTACTGGATAAAACAAATCACTTCCTTGCATTTAATCGGCCAAAAAAAATTTCTTTCTTCAGATTGAAATCACTTGAATCATACTGTCTACAATAAATATTAACTAACGTAGACAATAATTGCCTTTTATAATAATTTGAACTATACGTCCTATACCTACAAATATATGTCAAAATCGCAATTAAAAACGAAGTAGAAACTACACTTGTTGCAGCAGCTCGAATTAAACCTGTACTTTAAGAACAGACTAAAAAATTAAAGCGTTTCTGTGGTCAAATACATTGATTTCAATGAACTAGCTGGTGGAAGGTATTGATCAAAATTAAGTGCCTTTCCTTACATTCTTGAATAAAAGGGATATGCAAATATAAAACTTGATCTTTTACGATAAAGGAGGTGTGACATCAAACATGGCATAATATTTCTTAGGAATAAAGAATGTTTGTTCAAATTGAGGGAACAGCAAGCAAATGTTTGCTTTTACTACTCGGAATTTCTTGGAAATATGAAGCCGATGCCGAACAACCTAAAATTGTGGTGTTAAACAAACAGACCGGTTATATGTAGGAGTTTTATTTTCGGCAAAGTCTTACCGGTATTTCCGAATTATTTTGGTGGTAATAAAATTGGAACAGTTTTGCTTGAAGGATTGATATAAATAATTCATGGAATTCGACAAGCTTTAGCGTGTATTATATGACATGTAATATTTTATTATTTAATATAGCGAGAGTGGTTTTTAGCCGGGGTTAAACATTTTATTTATATTGGTTTACGATATTTCTGGCCTACGGTTAATAAGATTAAATACGCTAGGTATTTTTAGATGTTTGTGAACAACGTTTCTCGAACAAGAGAAACACTAGTTTTTAAGGCTAAATCTGAAGTCAAATATTTCGAAAACCATAACAGTAATCTGCATGCCCATGTTAGAACTTAATAAAAAATTCTTGGTAAATAAACTGTGTCATAGTTGCTAAGTTAATAGATAAAACTTTTAATATAGGGTGTATAAGAAAAGCATGTTTTATGTATTTTTGATTTCTAGGATTTTATAAAAATGTTTCAAATTTTTTTTCTAATATATTGTTCGACAGGGTAACGTTGTTAAGACTAAATTCATATTTATAATAATATAAAAATTCATTTATTCTTAAACATAATTGCACCAAGACGTGGCAACGCCGCACGTAGGTCCTTTTCATTAATCTAGGCGTGCAAAAGTCGTAAAATTTAGCCGCGTTAAATGGATTTAAACTTATTTTATTAGGTACCTACTCAGATAGCCATGGAAAACAAAAGAACCATTGCCTAGGAGACGCCGCTAGTCGATACAAATAAATATCTGCACGAAATGACAATTTGTCAGCGGATGTTGTGCATATGCATGTACTTGATAACTATTTACGGAGTTTCGAATCCAAAAAAACTTGTGTCAGAGAAAGATTGTTTAAAACGAACTTTTGTAATTTGTACCTTGAGGTATGTCCAAAAAATTGTGTAAAGTTTGTTTTGATATTTGCTAATTTACCAAAGTAATTATATTAAAACTATTATAGAGAAAAAAGTACTACAAAAAAAGTTAAATTTTATTAGATTAGAGTAGAACTTATGTGATTGAAGAGGATTGGTCTAAAGGTATTTTTTTTTTAATTAACTTTTATATTATAATTGTAACGGTAACAATTTTGTTTGCCGTAATTTGCCGCATCTATTTTTATTTGATGTTTTCTATCCGTTACTCTAACTATTTTGCCTGATAATCGATCTGCCTTTCAAGGCGTTCATCATTACGGGTACTAGGCGTTAAGCCATAGGGGGGTGTGCGGTATCGTTTCTGTAGATTAAGTGAAACCTACAAATTTAGGTTTGTCTTAATTATAGGATAAATATTTAATATAATAGACCATCAAATTCGGTAGCTTAGTAAAGCTATGATGTCAAAAGATAGGTGAAAATCTTAGGTTACTAATTCTTATTACCATATAGTATTCTAAAGTCTGGTAAAGACTAATAAGGAATGAGAGTATTATTTATACACATTTTTTAATTTAATATAAAGCAAGCTTCTGAGTGTTTTTAAGAAAAATTCGTTAAGGGGAAGGGGGTGAAATAGGGGGTTGATTGGTAAAAATTGCATTTTTATATAAATAATCAAATAATACTTTTTTATGGGATTCTAATGGTAAAGCTAGGGTATTATTTTTAGGAAAAAAAGGGGTAGGGGATGAAAATTTTTAAATTTACAAAAAGTCGAGTGTCATTTTATGGGTGTCTAAGGGTATAGATTTTAATTTTTTGGATTTATTTTGTATGTTGACAAAAAAATGAAGATATAATTTTTTTAAATTCTGTCACCACTAGCCAAAAACAGTTTTTTGTATCCGAGTAGCTTAGGATTTCCAAAGAATTTTCTAGCTATATTTTTAGTTTTAGTGGTATTACAGCCTTGCTTAAATCTTTAACTTTTATCTCAAATTTTCCTGGACTTATTTTTTCTCGGTTACCTCCTGTTGCTCTTTTCCAATCTTCCATTGCTTTATATCAAAGCGATATGATAGATTTAGGATGCACTCTATGCATTTAATCCACGCTTAGACGCTTGTCCAAATTGTTCGTTACGCACTTCCTCAAGGTTATTCATTGTCTTAGGCGAAGCTCCGCAAATATGACAGTTTTGAGCACCTTTGTGTCGGAAAGGGTGTTGCCTGTTTGCTTCTCAAAAAATCTGCAGTTTCCACAATATTTTAAAAGGATGGTAATATTTTGTAAATAAAGATACTGGGTTGCTCCAAAGAATAAGATCTTCATTTCCAGTTTTTGATTCAGCTGTTGTCATTTAGGGGATATATTTTTCACAATATTCAAGAAAAACGCCTTTTTGTATAGAAACAAGTATTTGTATGGTATGTTGCCCTAGCGGGCCCTTTGGGTAACACATCATTTTTTGCCTTTAGCAGGCTGTTGTAAGTTCGGTTGATTTTTGGGTTGTGCGCTTTTGCAGTTTGTTGGATAATATGGTCTTTGGTGAATTGGTTATCACTAAAAAGAGCCAATGCTTTTTTAAGTGTCATTTTTAGGGAAGCCTTGGTGAAAGTAGCAATAGTTTTTTTTAACCTGGTTGGTTCTATTTGCTAACACGTTTGGAGAGGCCACCATCTTAATTTCTATGCCAATAATAAAAATAAAAATAATTATAGTCTGTATTTTTTTCGCATTATTAAAATAACTTAATTTAATTTTTGCTCCAAATATGACAATTGGGGACTTTTTTATAAATAAATCTTAGTATTACATCTTTTCTAAGGGTGTTCTTGCATTTAACTGCAAAACTTCCAAGACCGAAAAGTAAACAGACTTTTGCACGCCTAGATTAGCAAAAAAGACCTACGTGCGCCGCTGGCGCAACCAAAAACTTTGATGTTGTACCACACCGGTTAAGGGGAAGAAGGAGTGTGTTTCAATCATGCCAGATGAACGGTCACTTTTTCTTTTCCTTCCGCGAATCGCGTAAATTAGCATTGCGCCCAGGCTTGAATTAAATTAACAGTTGTAATATTAAACAACCTGATTTTTAATTTGTGTGATCATTTTATACAGTACGTCATTTTCCCTATATACAGTCCATAGTCTCTTCTTTACGCAAATTGCGTCAAGTTAATCAACAAGTGAACCTATGTCCCGGAAAAGCGGTGATCGTTCCATTTTCGCGAACAAACGTAAATAAAACAGTTTCCCAGTTGTTGCACTTATTTTGCTGTTTTACAATTTGCGCAAGTTTTCAAAATTTTCTATTAAATAATTCTTCATCTTTAGCGTAAGGAAGAAATGTTTACTAATAAAACGAAGAAACTTTAATTAAAATAGTAAGTACCCTGGTGACCAATAGTGACCATGTTTCAGATGAAATACGTAACACCTACAAAACACATGATCTTTGTAACATAACAACTATGTTTCGCCGAAAGCTCAAACTTGTATAAGGAACGTTGCATAGACTCCAAAATGTCTTACCTAAATAAGAAACAATGTTCCCTAATAAATAACAGAAGAACATTTCTGATCTATATCAACAACATCTCATTCATAATTGATTTTGCAGTTGAACTGCAATTTGCACTGAAACATATTATAATACACGCTGGTGCTATTATGACAATATGGCATTTTTGTATATACTACAGATAACTTATAGTTCTTTTTCTCTATATGAGCTCTAAGAAAATAAATAAATGAGCATCGAGAAAGACCCTCCTTATTATATGCTCAATAAACACTTCTTGTTCCACTAATTCCACACACACAAGAGTTTGTATACCTATTTATGTTTAAAAAGTGGCCATGAAAATAAACAAATACAATGGCATAAGAAACAATAACGTTTTCGAGAGAAAATTAATTTTATGTAATTATAGTATTTGTATACTTTAACACATCTTATTGCATTGTATTTGTTATATTCTTGGTCACTTTTCAGATGTATATACAAACTCTAGTATACTTAATAACAGTAGACAAAAACTATTTATTGAACATAATATAATATACAAGGTATTGCATTACAAAAAAAATTTGGAACTTTTTAACAGCTTACCGATGCTTATTTGTTTTATCCGAAGACAAATTCTGGAGGTTCGAGATCAACCCTACAACTTTTATGCAAGAAATTTGTTTCTACCTTCAAACATAATATCGGTAGAAGGGAGGGGGTGCATGTTATGCGAGAAACCTTGTAGTTCCTGGACAATACACAAATAATTTTACTAAAAATAAAAATCTGAATATAAATATTTTATATTTTCAATCATCATCAGTGTTGTACACAAAAACCAAGTCCACTTATTTTAAATTATTCCAACATTTTTTTTCTCTTTGTATACAGAATTATCTTCTACGGCGTCTGAAAAATAAAATATATTACTTTTGTGTTGCTGATTGATCTATCGTGTGTTGTGTGATACGTACGTCGCGTCATACATGGTGCGATTTGGAAGACAATAATACGAACGTGGATATGCAAATACCCTTAACTTCGGCTGTCGGTAATAACGTTGAAAATGTTGGAGAATTTAGTAAGAAGTGTGTGTGTGAATGTGTGGTGTGTGTCTTAATAATAAAGGGATTTTCAACATTAAACTTCGCTGGTAAGCTTCAAATAATTTCCAAATTGAAAGGACAAAACCGTCTATGAAAAATTTAACCACAAAAATGAAAAACTGTATTAGACAATTTTATCCGGAAAAACAATACGAACAATTTAAATGGCTAACAGGGTGTGAAAATATAAGTAAATTATTTTGTTGGCGCTGTTTACTTTTTGAAAATGAAAAAGGTCTCTGGAATAAAACTGGTTTTTCCGATTTAAACAATTTCCATAAAGCTGTAAAAAGACACATTATGTGCAAAGCGCATTTGCAGGCCGTCATAAAAGAAAAAGTCTTCGGCAAAACCAGAATTGAACACGCCCTTAATAAACAGTTGGAAATTAGTCACCGCCAACACAATGAACTAGTCGATAAAAATAGGCGAATATTAAGAAGACTTATCGATGTTGTTTGTTTTATCGGACAGCACGAATTGGGATTTAGAGGTCATGACGAAACAAGGGTTTCTTCAAATAGAGGAAATTTTCAAGATTTACTTAGTTTAATGGCTAAATATGATGACTGCTTAAAAAATTATTTAGAGCAGTCTAGCGTTTTTCGCGGAACGTCTAATCGAATCCAGAATGATGTAGTTTCCGCTGTTGCAACCATTATTCTAAAAACAATTAAGCAGGAGATTGGCGAGGCGTGGTTTATTGCTATTGTTCTGGACGAAACAACTGTTATCACTAATTTTAGTCAATTGTCTATAGTAATACGCTACGTTAAAACAGACGGAAGTATTCAAGAGCGATTTTTAGGTTTTAAAAATGTGTCTGAAAATCGTACAGCAGATGCATTATATACCGTATATATTTATAACGTTACTAAAGATATTAATGGAGAAAAAAAACTTAGTTGATCAAAGCTATGCTGGAGCCGCAGTGATGGCAGGACAATTAGGGGGTCTGCAAGCTAAAGTTCGAGAAACTTTCTTAAATGCTGTGTTTGTCCATTGTTTTCTCATAAATTAAATTTAGTTTTATCCCAGTCTATCAATCACATTAAAGAGTGTAAAGTATTTTTCCTCGCTCCTACTAGATGGAACTATAATGGAAGACTTGTGTTAACAGTATCTGAACATCGTGAATCACTGATTGAACTATTTGAGAATATAATAGGTAATAATGAAACGTGGAACTCAGAAGCAATAAATAGTTTGAGGGGGTTTTTGGACTGTTTGAAACGAGATTTTAATTTTAATTATTTGTTGAACATATTTTCAGAAATATTTCCATTCTCGGACAATGTTTTTAATATATTACAAACTAAAACAAATGATATTGCTTTATCCTAAAAAAAGTGGATGATTTTAAGTCCATGTTAAGCCAAAAAAAAAATGACTTTGACCTATTTTGGAAGAAAACGATGACGTTAAAGGTAGAGCCACAAGCCAAGCGTCTTCGAACAGATAAGGTCGGAGATGTTCAAACATCATACAGACGCTTCTTTTATGAAATAATTGATCAAATTCAGCGACAAATAAACTATAGATTTAACGGTTTAAATGATTTTAAATTCCTCGAGCTCTGCAATTTTGATGCATTTAAAGGAAAAACTTTTCTAGAAAATGCGTTTAAATCTCTTCTTTTTCATTATGGCCAGTTCTTCGACCGAGTGTTACTGCGATCTGAACTAAAAGTGATTTACGAAACTGATGACATTAGCGCAAAAAATAACGCTAAGGAACTAATGCAATTTTTAAAAGACAAGGAGCTGGATGATGCCTACACCGAACTGTCGAAATTGTGTGAATTAGTATTGACCATACCTGCCACAAGTTCATCAGTAGAACGCAATTTTTCAACACTTAAACGTATAAAAAATTTCGTGAAAAATTCAACGGGGCAGGTGAGACTTTCGCATACATCCCTGTTGTCCATTGAAAATAAACTTCTCCAAAATATGTCGGAGCATCGACGTTTTTATGATGACGTCATTGACGAATTTGCAAAAAATGTTCGAAGAATCGAATTACATTACAAATAGGTAAGTTTCTAAAAATTGCTTCCCTTTCTTAAAATTTCACCTCACGCCCCCGCTAGCAATATTTTGGGAAACCAAACATACACCTGCTTGTTTTGCGCTAGAAAAAAGCTTACTGTCCTAGAAGTTATTCTTCTTTTCTGTCTTTTCGACAAATGGTTTTGTGAGTACATTGAGGTTTATACATTATTCAAACACTAACGGCGGACACAAATATCGTGGAATAAAATTAACATAAGAGTTAAATTATGCAAATATCATTTATAAAGGCATATAAGATAAAATAACATAATAGAATCCCTTATTTTTATTTTATCTGAAAACCGAACTGTGCAAGTAATTATACGCATACACCTGACAGTAGCCTGTTTGATTGACCAAACCGCCAGAAAGCACGCCTTCAAAATTTTTGCTAGTCAGAGTTATATTATTTTTATTTTATGTTATTTGTATGTATAACTCCAGCTTAAATACTAAATAGTAATAAATGGAATACTTATCTGCGCTTAGTACTATCACAAACCAAAGCACCAGTGGATCATATTATAATCGAGTCGCAGCAAATAAAATCTAAATAGACTTGTATATTTTTAATTAATAAAAATATTCTTTGAATTAATAAATATAGACGACGAAAGCGAAACCGGAAAACAATACAAAAACCATCGAAATCCTTGCAAAGTAATACAAGCTGGCAAAGCAAGCAAAGAAATTTAGGTTAGTTCCAAAAACCAATCCAAATGATCGCGGTGGCGTCAGTATTTGACGCTTCTCGAATTGGGAGAGCCAATAGTACTTCAACACATTGAAAGCGGGTTTTTTAAACATTTATGACTACAAATCAAGAACATAATATGTATGTCTATCATATGTTTAAAGAATATAGCAAAAATACCGATTTGTTACACAAATAATACATTTTTGAAACATTTTTTTAAATATGCATGTTTTATCAATTTGGAAGATAATATATAACACATGAACAAAACATTGAGGTTCCAATTAGTCATATAAAATTTGTTGTAATAAGAGATCATTTTCTAGCACCAAAACATAACTTCCACAAAACTAAAATACATGCATTTTTTTTTCTGTTCGATCTTTTTTAAACATCACAGAGATGTTGTTGGTCACAACACGTTTACGAGTATAGAGCTTTAATAAAAAACGAATTGGCTAAGTGGGAGCTGCTAGCCTTAGAATACGCATTACAATGAATTTCGGCACATGGTGGGTTATAAAAAATTGTCTAGATTTTCTGAATTAATAATAAAAACCGACGACTCTATATATACCATAATATTTTAGAATTATTATTCTTTTCCAAATATTACATTTTTGTCAAAAACTTTTTTCCGTAAATCTTGCAGATTTCCAGATATCGCAGGCCTCCCTTCTCAGTTGTACAACTGGAATATGCAAAATTGATTCTTGATAGAAATAAAAGGAATTCTTACAATATATGGCATATTTTTACTACCAACTCATAGACGGCGTAACCGGTGGTACATAAGTACAGTGACTTTATACGAGGACAGTGGCGACAATAGAGCATAAGCTCCGCCCATCTGCCAGTAATGGGCTAAATCTTTGTTGTTTATATGTGCATAAACGGGGATTCTGCATATTTGTTTTGCGTTTTTAAATAGTTTCTGTCTAAATATTTTCACTTTTAAAATACCAGTGTTGTGTATTTGTGTATGAAGTTTGAATCTCAGTTAGTTATTGTACATTTAGGTAAGCAAGTTTTAAAATAAACACTGTTTTTATAAGCGATGTTTGTGAAAGTTATAGAGATTTCCCTGGGCAAAAAAGGGGAAACGAATGTCTGAGCGAGTTGTTTATCTAGCCTAACAAATAAATAAAAAAACCAAAAAAGGCTACTTTTTGTAACAAGGATCACCTCAACAGCCACTCATATAAAAAAAAGTATTGTCTTTTGCATACTGAATATCCCTAATAAACTGTTATCTCTGATGTAGACATATATATTTATAATTTATATATGATTATAATTTTCACATACAAAAAAGAGCCAAATTAATTTATAAAATATAGTGATGTAAACTGCAAATATTATATAAATATTTTTTTGCAATTCTTAGTTACTACAAGAAGAGCAATATCTTCTCGGGTTATGTTATGTAGCTTGAAATTTAATTAATGTTTACTCTACATGGCTTCGTTAAAAGTTTTTTAATAACATACTTTATTAAATACAAATGCTCAAATCAAAAAAGCTTATATTTGAACTTAACCATTCTATTATAATTATGGAACGCAGTTTTACTTTTTAGTCATACGCGTCTTTGATACCAAACTTAATTGCAAAACATATAAATGATGCTACCTGCATACAATTTTTATTCTTTTTAATTCTTCCGATATCGAATTTTTGGGCATACCGATTTTACCGAATGACATTTTTATGATAAGCAATTTCTTTGCAGACCATTTCAATTGATACCACAAAAAAGTACTTGTTTATCCTTTTTTGATACGTATACAGCCTACTTAAAATTTCTATATACATGCGTCTTTCCTTAGTCACACACCTAAAAATGTAAATAGAATAATGCTCATTATTTTGATTTTGATAGTCGTTTATCTGTAATTTATACTACATCAAACGGATATAACACGGACCCTTTACCATGGAAATTAAAATACTTGAAATATACATTTGAATAAATAAATAAAAGTTAATACGAGATTTAATTGTATAAGAGTTGTGGAATTTAAATGATTAGCGAGTATACGGTAACTGGTTTTATTTAATATGCATTGTTTTGATTTCGAATTTTTATTAATGTCGATTCTTGTGAATATCAATTTTCATTGAATGCAGCCACCTTGTTCCAATTTTAATTATCGGACGTGGAGCGATCTAGTGCAAAGTAGGGACAACAAGAGCAGAAATCTGTAATTTTTTAATACCCGGGTTGCGAGGCATGCGTTCGAAGATTTAAATGTGCATCTAAAATCAACCGACTGTGTTGTGCATGACGTCATCACGAGTCGGATGCGAATAATGAAAAACATATTCGTAGGTAATCAATGACAGTTGAAACGTGATTAATTATTGTTCGATTAGGAATACTTAGTTATTAAATCATGGGGGGATACAATATACACGCCTATATTTAAAATGCAACCACGTACAAAATTACGGATTATAATGAAAAAAAGTTAAAACGAACGTATCTAGCTCTCAACATCCTATTCCAGAACAAGCTATTTTACAATCCTTTGATGATTTTCTGGTCTAATCTAGAACCAGTCATATATGGTAGAGCAATTACAACGATTTTTGACTTAGTGTTTATATTTATACCAGAATAAAGAAAACAAGGTTTTGAATTTCCCAGCTATAATTCACAGATTACCACACACTATAATTTGTAATGGGAAATTGCAATTTCTCCTGGAAGCTGTGTGCTGGCGGCATGCTCTACTGCAGGTTTTTTGGCTTCTTAAATGTGATTTAAAGTAGGCTGACCAGATTTTTTTCAATAAAAAGAGTACATTTTGATGAAATGTATAAATAGGTACCAGCGTATAATAGTTAAGTAAAGTCTTGTCACTTTCGCAGATTTCAATGACTTATAATAATAATTATAATACACATAATAATATGGACTAAAAATAAGAAAAAATAATTAGAAAAGGGTACCAGATTTCGCAAAAATAGAGATCATTTGTCCTTATAGATTTCTCAACATAGAGGATATTTTCGTATTTATGGAAATAGTAAGAGTACCAGAGCACATGGACCTGAAAAAGAGAACATTCCTCTTAAAAAAAGAGTATATCTGGTCACCCTATTTACAGCAAACTCTAGTAAGCTTATATAGGTATATCACTATAACTTTATTTACAACATTTCATTACAACAATTTCATGTTTGTCTCCCTTGTTTAATATGTGAGTAATTATTATAATTTATAGGTATGTGCATTTCACTTTCAAAGCAAGATACGAATTTACAAAAATGAACACATTTTACAAAAATGAACACAGTGGTGTATTTAGAATGCCGCTTAGAGGGGGAGGCAAACATTTGATAACTAAAAAAAACTTCTAGGTTCTTGTTGGAACGACATAAGCATGAAGACTAAAAAAAACAAAGTTTTCATGTGTTTATGAAATGCTTTATATAATGTAATTTTTGTTACAAAATATGTGATAGTTTTATAGGTCATAAAAAACGATTGATGGTTGTGTCTTGTATTAGATTTAATGCCTCCACATCTAACTGTAATAACGGTAAATATTCAAATACTAGAGAATCTTTCGATACGAATCCACGACATGGTGATTTCTATCTGAACTGAAACCTGGAATCATATTCATATATAGCTACATATAGTATATGTTGAACCTAAATACAGGGTGTTACTAAAAGTCATAATGTAATTTTAGGGGTAGT
>JAUTXW010003566.1:0-95000 GCA_030620095.1 Kuschelorhynchus macadamiae
TTTTTTAGTTAGATATGAATTATATTAACTCAACAAAAGAAGGTGCGACGTGTAGAAGTTTCAAGAAAAAAGATAAGAGTCTGTCGAATTACGGTGTTTATAATCATCGGTCGACGCATTAAGCGATTATTTTGTGTTAGGTAATGTTCTTCCAATAAGGACTTATTCGTGTTTAAAGTACTTATTTATTATTATTTTGTCTTTTATAATAGTGATCAGTGTATGATAAAGACCACTCAGCACATTAAAATGTTTAAAGCGTGACATCAAGGATCATCAACACCACAATCGGGCCTTCTAATCATTGCACTACGAGATGTGGTGCTAAAATGTATCTGGTAATGATAATATCGTATATTCGAATGAACATCCTTTACCTCTCTGCATATACAAAGCACATGTCCCCAGGCCTATTTTCTGTATTTACTGCGAAAATAATGTCAAAAACCTTTGGGCTGACAAAACAAAAGGTCCCTATACAGCGATATTTTTGCAGTTGACTTGAACTTTTGTAATAATAAACTACAGTGGACATTTGAAAACAAAAAGAAATATTTCACATATTAACATTTTGTTATCATCAAACAAAAATCATTTGAATGAAAAACGTATTGAATTGTACATAGTCATATGACCATGAGGAAATTTCAATTGAACAAAATACATGTAATTTTTCGTTAATTATTGTTAAAATTGAAAAATAAATGGTAAAATGATTCCATTTTGGGGAAGTTAATAACATTTTCAGCAGAAGCTAACATTGTTTCGATTAAGTTTATTAGCCTCGTTTAGTTTTATATTGTTTTCGAATAATTGCATATACATTTATTACATTAAAAGAGAATAGTTAACACAACAAAAATAACTTTTTATTTTTTAGGGTTTATTGTTCCAATATTATTATTTACTTTAGTGCCTACTTATAACCTTCTTTCTTACTCGATTATTTTACATACGAATTAAGGGTGAACATACGCCTGAAATTTAACACGATTTTGGTCGATTTTCTGGAACAAAATATGGCCGCACATGTTTTTTTTTCTAAGAAAATCCCAAACCAGTCTATAGTCATGTTCCTAAACTAGTCTATTATACTTTTTTCTTTTTAAAAAATATACAAAACGTATTTAGAAAGAATAAAGGAACGTCAAAATTTCATAAAAATGTGAAGTTTTAATCCATTTTTTTTAATACCTAGATGACTAATATTTAATTATAAATATACCACACGTCAATAATCAACATTTTTCTAGATGATTTCCAAAACCATTTCCTAATTGGTTTAAAACTAAACTCAGGATTTCTTCTACAAAATGACCCTATAAGTGAAATAATTCCATCTTATTTTCTGAACAGCCAACATCTCAGTCTTTTGGTACTGCTATCCTCGTTTCTTGAAATCCGCATATTTTTTATCGACATAGAATTTGTGTTAAAACATTTGCGAGCAGGGGTGGATTCAAAGATTTGGTGACGTTTTGCAGTCAAATAGTAGTTCTTTTCTTTTCAACTTTTAGAGATAATATAGTTACAGTATTTGTTTTTAAAAATTAATTAATATTTTAAATATAGGAAAATATAGTATTTTTTACTTCTCTCGTAAATGGGAGATCGTGAAAAAATCACTCTCCGAGACTTTTTCAGATCTTCACGTTTCAGGGTCCCTAGATGACGAAAAACATGTTTTCTCAATTCCGTCGGTCTGTCTGTCTGGTCGTGGCGTAGCTAAAAAACTACTTACCCGATTGACTTTAAATTTCGGTAAAAATCCAATATAACGAAACCAAATGGCGTCCTAGTGAAATGTTAAAAAGATTATTATTAGAAACTACTCATCTAAATTATCTCAAATTTTGCAAAATCATCAAGTATTATGTTGGAACCAACTGGTAACATTTTGGTACGAATCCAAGATAGCCGAACAAAATGGCGGCTTAATAAAATATTTAAAAATTCAGCCTGAACAAACTGTTTAATCGTTTCATTTCAAAGGGTGTTCCATAACTAATGTAGTATGGGGATCAAACAGTAAAATAGTGGTACTAATTCAAGATGGCCTATCAAAATGGGGCCCAAATAAAGTGTTTGTAATCAATAAAAATTCAGCCTGAAAAACTGCTTAATGGTTTTGTATAGGAATCAACTAGTAAAATTATGATACTAATTCAAGGTGGCGGCTAAATAAAATATTTGTAATCGTGAAAAATCACCCTCTCAAGTTTTACACATCTTTACGTTTCAGCGTTTCTAGATGCCGAAAGATATGTTTCATCAATTCCGTCGGTCCGTCTGTCTGTCTGTCAGCTCGAGGCATAGCTTAAAGACTTCTTACCCGATTGACTTAAAATTTGGTAACTGGTAATGTTTTGATACGAATCTAAGAAGGCGGAACAAAATGGCGGTATAATAAAATATTTAAAAATTCAGCCTGAAAAAAACTACTTAATGCATTGATTTCAAATGGTGTGCCACAAAAAACTGTGGTATAGGGCTCAACTAGTAAAACTGGTTTTATATACGTTTTAGCGTCCCTAGGTGCCAAAAAACATGTTTTTTCAATTACGTCGGTCCGTCTGTCAGTTCGCGACATAGCTTACTTACCCGATTGACTTAAAATTTTGACCAAAAAATAAGGGTCAAATTGGGATGACCTGGTAAACTTTTGGTAAAATCCAATATGGCGGAACAATCATTAAAAACTTTTGATAGAGTATCTTTTATCAAATTGTCGACGATTTGCAACTTAATTGTTGCATCCTCAGGACACATATAAACCCTATATCCTGCATGAAATCCATATTATCAGTCTTTACCTACTCCGTTGGTCTACATATATTTCCCAATATTAAGTTTCTAAATGATTTTCGTTAATAATCCTCTTGTTATTTTGTTAGAGTGGTGTATTATTTAGGGTTAGGATCCAGTAGAAAAAACAAAAGTCTATTAAATAAAGTTTCTTAATAATAATTTTTTTAACATTTCACTAGGCCGCCATTTTGTTTTGCCACATTGGATTTTTACTAAAATATTACCCTATCATCCCTATAAGACTCTTAATTTTTGGTCAAAATTTCAAGACAATCGAGTAAGTAGTCTTTAATCTATGCCGCAAATTGTCAGACAGACAGATAGACGGACAGACGGACCAACGGAATTGATAAAATATATTTTTTGGCATCTAGGGACGCTAAAAAGTAAAGATGTGTAAATCCTAAGGGAGTGATTTTTCGCGATTACAAACATTTTATTCGGGCGCCATTTTGTTCGGCCATCTTGAATTAGTACTACTATTTTACTAGTTGATACCCATGCACACAATTTAAAATCAAACCATTAAGTAGTTTTTTCAGGCTGAATTTTTAAATATTTTAATGAGCTACCATTCTGTTCCGCCATCTTGGAATTGTACCAAAATGTTACCAGTTGATTCCAACATAATACTTGACGTTTTTACAAAATTTGAGATAAATTGGATAAGTAGTTTTTAAATAATAATTCTTTAAACATTTCACTAGGCCGCCACTTGGTTTCGCCATATTGGATTTTTACCAAAAATGCATGAACCCTGAGAGGGTGATTTATCACAATTACAAACATTTTATTTGGCCGCTCTTTTGTTCGGCCATCTTGAATTTGTACCACTATTTTACTAGTTGATCCCTTTACCACAGTTAGGTATGGCACACAATTTGAAATCAAACCATTAAGCAGTTTTTCAGGCTTAATTTTTAAATAATTTATTAAGCCACCATTTTATTCCGCCATCCTGGATTCGTACCAAAACGTTACCAGTTGATTCCAACATACTACTAGATGTTTTTGCAAAATTTGAGATAAATTGGATGAGTAGTTTTTTAATAATAAATGTTTTAACATTTTATTAGGTCGCCATTTTGTTTCGCCATATTGGACTTTTACAGAATGTTACAAGGTCATCCCCATGCGACCCTTAATTGACTAAAATTTGAACTCAATTGGGTACATAGCTTTTTAGCTACGCCGCGAAGAGACAGACAGACAGACGGAATTGAGAAAAAAATTTTCTCGTCATCTAGGCCCATGAAACGAAAAGATCTGAAAAGATGTCGGAGAGTGATTTTTTCACGATGACAATACTTCCCTTTTACGAGGGAAGTAAAAAGGTAACTTTGTCAATGAATTCTATAAAAATATCCTTAACCCCAACCCCGTATATTTGCTAATAATGTCAAAGAAAACTGGGCACCCTGTAGAACGTAATTATTATTAAACTTTGTAGCCCTGTTAACCAGGTAATATAATACATGTTTGGCAAACATATTTCAAAATTGGCCATTAAATACCTAATCTGATTTATTTTGAAAATATTTATTTTGGTTTTTGATTAAAAATTTAATTAAAAAAATTAATGAAATATTTAAAATTTAGTACAAAAATCAAATGAATAACAGGGATAAACTGATAAAATTTTAGTGCAAAATCTATATGGAAAAACAAAATGGAGACCTAATAAAATGTTTAAATATTCGGTAGAATTTCATTTCCTGGAATAAAACCATCTTTTCATGGAGGAAAATAATAAATCAGAAAACTGATTTTTATGCACAATAAAATTAAAAATAAATGTCTAACAAATTTTAATAAAAGCGGTGAGTGTGTTGCAAGAACCTAAACAGGAAACTGAAATAAATGACAGTTTACACAGAGCGTTAATGTGATCTTTGTCTTGTCATTAAAATGATACTGCTTGTGAATGTGGAATGTCGCTAAATGTTACCGTTTCTTCGGAAATTGGCTAAAATCAAGATAGGATACAATTGTTAAAGTTTTATTATTATTATGCTAAGTAGTACAAAAAGCAACTTAAAATAATGGTTGCCGAAAATGCTCGGTACATTTAATGCACCTAAGCTTAAGGTTAGGGTTGAAGGTGAGTGTTTACACTTCTTCAAGACGCTCTAACTCCTCAATGAGTCTTATCATTGCGTTTGGGGGGGTATTCTTCAAGTCTTCGGGCAGCAGAATATTCCTACCGAATATGAAGAACCTGATCCTGGCAGCTGCTGGGCATTCACACAGCGCATGGCTGGCTGTCTCGCCGTTGGCACTCGGATTCGTCTTCAAGCCCCATCCTGTGCATGTGATGTCTTAGACAACAATGGCGAATGTATAGGCCTATTGCTGTTTTGGGCTTAATTCTGTTCATATTTAATAGACTTTTTGTTATCCTCTTCTTCATGGGCTTCGTGGGCTACTCCTAAAGCTGGTTCAGGTCCCACAAATCCATCGAGTCTCTGCTCCTTTCTTTGCTAGAACGTCCGTAGGCTTATTCCACTTCAGACCCGCATGTCCTGGTATCCAGGTAAGAGTGATTTTATTGATACTCTTCTAGGCCAACAAGTACTTTTTGCCAGTTCCAAACTGTTTGGGATGTACAATGACTCGCTTCTAGTACTTTAAGGGCCTCTTAACTATCTATATTCCCAAGATGTAATGGTTTTTCACAATTTTCAGTATGTTGGATAATTCCATGTGACTCATGCTGTCCACAATTCTGCTAGTGACATAGTGGAGTCTGTATGTTGTCCTGGAAGCAATGGCTTCCCCTTCTACAAATTGGTGGAGTTCAGTGGCCGCTGTCGGGGTGGAGCGGATCGCTCCTGTATTTGACAAGCAAAAGCCTGTCTCTGCAGTCCACGCAGTTTGGCTTGGGCAACACTTTGTTGTCCCTTGCTCCACCAGGCTACAGAACCATAGGCTATCATACCCCATAACCTCCCGCAGATTTTACGGCCAGTCCACAGGGAACTTTCTAAATTATTTTATTCATATGAGCATTCATTTTTCAATAGGCTCAAATAGATGAACTTACTAACAGAAATTTATATCCCAAAATTGGTTGTGGTAGCTGAGGTAGTTCCGGGGCTATAAAACGAAAACTAATTTATTAAGGCCATCTTCATCAGGCTCTAGCTCCCTGAGAAAGCGTCTCCGGACCCATTTTCATATGAACTTTACGTAGAAGTGTGTAACATGATCACATTAAGAGCCTGTATAGAACTATATAACGTTATTATCAAATAATTATATACATATAATTTAAATTGTGTTATCGGTACGGAGTAGAATTCTGTACACGGGAAGTTCTGAGTAAAGGTGAATTTATCGATTTTTTTCTTGTAGTGCACAAAGGATTATTTTATTTTTGTTTCGCAGTGGCCAAAAAAATATGGCTCTAGGGTTATGAGTTTCGCCGCAGCAGGCTTTATGGAGCTCCATAATATTAGAGTATCAATTCCGGCAAGGACTTCGGATGTTTTCTTGGTAACCACAAATTCGGTTTTGCTCCTGTTGGTGACTCTGGTGTGGTTTTGTGTCTTAATTTTGGCGTTAGTTGGATTTGTCTCTCAACTAGTTGACCATACTGATGAAGATTTGAAAGTTGGCCAAATTTCATTGTGCTTTAGTGGACATTCCAAAAAAATATAAATAAAAGTACGGTCCCTTTTTTAAAATTATGTGTACGCAGCTCATAAAACGCCATTTGAATTTTTTTCTATCTATTTCCGCTTCTGAGATTCCAATCGTGAGCGTTGAATTTGCAGCATCCAATATATAAAATCTGTATTATGTTTTTGTCACCCGAGTTACGAATAACTAATGTTAAAAAAAATATGCGTAATTATCCATAATTTTATTAACTTTACTCACTATTCGGTGATTCGTACATTCGCTCATTCGCTCGCATTCAAACGCCTGAATTCTATTCGAAAGTATTAAATAAAAATTGAATAATAGTGTAGATGAAATATTTGTACATCCGTTGATTCGCATAGTCGTTCATTCATATGAATAAACGAATCGAATCAACAAATCGAACCGACGGCGACGAATCGAATCAAATAGTGAGTAGCGGGCTTAAAGCTATTATTTATTATAAAAATTACTCCCCCTATTGTTTTAATATTTGAAACGAAACTAAAAAAAAAACAGTTTTGAGCTTTAAAACCACTCTTCTCAAAAATAATAATAAAGTTAACTAATTTAAGAAAATAAAAATATATGATTTTGTTCCGTTATAATTATACCAGTTTATCTCTATATTACAGCTGATTTTTTGTGGAAAATTTGAGATCCATTTGATAAATAGTTTTTTAATAATATATATATTTTTTAAAAATTCACAAGGCCGCCATTTTGTTTCGTCATATTGGATTTTTTTTACAAAAAATATTCTCAGGTCATTCCCATATGACCCTTAATTTTTGATCAAAACTTGAAATCAATCGGGTAAGTAGTCTTTAAGCTATGCCGCGAAATGACAGACAGATAGACAGACCAACAGACGGTCCGACGGAATTCGTAAAACATTCTTCTTGGCATCTAGGGACGCTAAAACGTGAAGATATGTAAAACCGGGGAGGGTGATTTTTTCGCGATTACAAACATTTTATATGGCCGCCATTTTGTACGGCCATCTTGAATTAATACCACAGTTTTACTAGTTGATTTCTATACCAAAATTAGTTATGGCACACTATTGAAATCAATCCATTAAGCAATTTTTTTCAGGCTGAATTTTTAAATATTTTATTAAGCCGCCATTTCGTTCCACCATCTTGGATTCGTACCAAAATATTGCCAGTTGATTCCAACCTAATACTTAATGCTTGTGCCAGATTTAGGATAAATTGGGTAAGCAGCTTTTTGATTATAATTTTTTTAACATTTCACTAGGCCGCCATTTTATTTCGCCATATTGGATTTTTACCAAAATATTACCCGGTTATCCCAATATGATTCCTAATTTATGACCAAAATTTAAAGTCAATGGGGTAAGTAGTTTTTAGCTATGCCGCGAACAGACAGACAGACCGTCAGAATTGAGAAAACATGTTTTGCGGCATCTAAAACTAAAACCTAAAACATGAATATCTGAAAAAATCTCGGAAGATGACTTTTTCACGGTTACAATACTTCTCTTTTACAAGGGAAGTAAAAATTCATTATCAAGAACTACCTATTCAATTGATTTTTGTACAAACATCATACTGTGAAACAGCGACAAACTGGCAAGATTTTAGTGCTAATTTTGAAAATATTTGGTAAAATTTCATTTTTTGAAATGTTTTATTTAACAAAGGAAAGTTTGTTAAAATCAGTCAAACTAAACAGTTTTTTAAAAATTAATAAAAAATGCTTACGTTGTGGAGCGGAGTTGTTTTAAGTTTTATTGAATCCAAAATAGGAGTAATAGCTCTATTTAGTCGACATGTTTGTTATTTATTTAAAGTAAAAATTATATAATCATTTGCGAACATTTGGCCGTAATAAATTAGGTCCCCAATGACTATACTCTGTCACATTTTGTCATAATTTTAGATAATTTTGTTTCGCTTACGTAAATTTGAACGAAACGTGACTGACTGAGAAAGGTTGTTAAGAGGATTTTCAGCCCCGAAAATAATTCCCCAGGGAAATGTATAACAAGGGTAGTGGTATTACTCCGAATGAATGCAGTATTGCCAACTACGTTGGTTTAAATATATTAGTGAAATTTGACTAATTAATAAAACTAAAAGTTTTCTGAGCGACAAGCAACTAAAAGCAAGTGAGACATTAAGCACAATTCTCCATGTTGTAACGATACGATCTCTATATATAAGACGTCGAAGAAGTCGGTAATGTATTTATTATTTTAGCATAATATGTTAAATTCAATCTCCATTTAGGCACCAGGACAATACTACAAGAAATATCTTCGAGTATCGAACCAATAATAATACCCGATTATTTAATTCTATTAAATCAGTGACTAAGCATTTAATTTTTCTTTACAGATCTTTTCGTTTTAGGGCTCCTAGATGCAAAAGAATTTGTTTTCTGAATTCCGTCGGTCTGCCTGCCTGCTAAAAAACTACTTACTAGAATGGCTTTAAATTTTGGTCAAAACTTTATGTCTTGTGGTCCGATGAGAGTAGGTTTACGAATTGTGGAGTTTTTAATAGGCACAATAATAGGCACAACAGTCATCATTGGGCTGTGGAAAACCCTCAAGAAGTGACAGAGAGACGTCTACAGACCAGATTTGGAAGTAACGTTTGGTGTGGGGTCATTAATCTAACTTACCTTTTTTAATTTGGCACCTATTTATAAATTATTAATCATTTCATGAAATCGACTTATAGGGCCATTTTTGTTTGACTACAATCTAAACGGACAGAAATACCTAAAACGTTTGCAAAACCAGGTAGTACCGTCTTTACGGGCTACTCTAATGGAAGATGAGTTTAGAAGAACCTGGTTTCAACAGGATGGATGTCCGGCTCACAACACCATTCAAATCAGGAACTTCTTAAGAGAGCAGTTTGACGAAAGAATTATTTCCTTAAAGGGTCCAATATCTTGGCCCCTGACCTTTCGCCCTTGGATTTCTCCGTCTGGGGTCACATGAAGAATGGGGTCTATGAATTTGATCCCCCCGAGACCATATAAATCCTGAGACAGAGTTGTGGATACATTTCAACATATTAACGGAAATATACTTGCCACGGTTGTACAAAAAACCACTTGTCAAAAGTGTCTCGATGCAAATGGACGTCATTTTGCAAATCTGTAAATTAATGTAACCCAGGTACGAAGTAGTTAAGAACTTATTTAGATTTTTTAGTTGTTATTTACTTTCATGTTCTATTGGAAATTCAATGCGTTTAACACATTACTTATCAATGTAATCTTGTGACAAATAAATCATGGCCTCTTTAGAAACCTAACTTTAGGAAGTGTGATATTTCGATGATATTTAAACCCTTCATACACTTGTGAAACATCACTAGGCTGAAAATTTTACGCTCTTTCCAAAAATCGAAAAATATAATATGGCGGCCATAAGAAAAATGAAAGTTGAGGCGGGTTGCGGGATAACAAAAGAAGATTGAGACAACTCGAACACACCATCTTATTCGTCTTAAAAAAGATTCCGAATAATGTCACATTTTGACAGCTGTCAAATTTACCGTTTTGGATTTGCTGGCCAAAACCGAAATCCGAGCCGATATTTCCAAAACCAGTTGAGCGATCGTAATCTGAATCAGGATATCGAATGCGCTAAGATTCCTTTGCTGTTTGCTGTAGAAATAATAGAGCCGAGATCCCTATATAGAGTAGCGAATCTGGGACAGACTGTATATATATATATATATATATATATATATATATATATATATATATATATATACATATATATATGTATATGTATATGTATGTATATGTATATGTATATATATATATATATATATATATATATATATATATATATATATATATATATATATATATATATATATATATATATATATATATATATATATATATATATATATATATATATATATATATATATATATATATATATATATATATATATATATATATATATATATATATATATATATATATATATATAAATATATATACATATATATATATATATATATATATATATATATATATATATATATATACATATATATATATACATATATATATATATATATATATATATATATATATATATATATATATATATATATATTTTTAACCATATATAAATATTTTGTTAATTATTTTCTTGGGCATAGGTTAACTCATTGAGAAGTAAAACTATAATTCAATCGACATTTCGCTCATTATATTGAGCTTTCTCAAGATATTTATTTTCTACATAAAAACACGTATAGTTAGTATTTAAATTTTGAAATGGTTAAAACATTACTGAAAAAACATCACTCAAAAAACATTACATTTAAAACAAAATTATTATTATACAGGTCATATAGATTAATATCTATATATATATATATATATATATATATATATATATATATATATATATATATATATATATATATATATATATATATATATAATGTTAAATATGTCTAGAGAAATTTAGCCTCTTACAACTAGACTAAACGATGTGCATTCTTATAAAACCAGAATTAGAGGAAATTTTTTAGTTGAATATCACCGAATACATAAATAGAGATTTGCTTTAAACTATTATGTACTAATGTTGTTTAACAAACTTTTTAAACGTATAATTTGTCAGCTATAAATTTAAATAGAGTACTTTAGATTAATAGCTAGTTTGTATTTAGTAATACTCCCTCTCTCTCTAAAACTTTATGTTTTATAGCAGAGTTTTTGTTAATTTTCTCAGTTATCTTTAAAGATAAAGGTATCAAACTATGTATATTTATAATCGGTAGGGCGAGACCCGTTGAATGAAGTAAATATAGGTTATGTATATTCTACAGCTTTTTTAAAAAATTGTGATATTCTTAAGAAATAACACGGGTATAATCCTACAACTTTTCTATTTAAAGTTTTTTTGTATCTGTAATATTTAACCCTCTAACTAGAGGGCAAAATAAAGTAGAAAACCTTGCATAATCTTCAACACACCCAAGACAATTGGACAATGTTTGCGATCACCAAAGGACGTTATTTCTTCCCAAACGAACGAAGTATATACAATTACTGGTTCTATATGTATTAGGTATATACCTAACCTGATGCCTAGTGGAATCGAAGGCAAAACATTGGAAATGTTGTAATTTGGCCACATGGTCCAGAAAACCTCTCTGGGTTTCTTGATTATCTGAATCAACAACATGCTAATATAAAATTTACAATGGAAATTAAATCAGAAGGCACGATTCCCTTTCTAGATGTTTTTGTACAAAAGAAAGGGGATGGTTCTTTGGGACACTCTATATATAGAAAACCAACGTTTACGAACAGGTACACGCTTCGGTAAACACAGGTCGACTATAAACAGCCGGCCTGGGTCTCTCCGAGCTCATTCAGTGTTCCGCTCTCGTGAAGTAAATATCCTTGAAGATGCCTCGTGCAATCGAAGGCGAAACGTCGGAAAGTGATTCCATTTTGACACGATCTAATCCCAAGAACAATGATTTCTTAACGTCCGTTATATATGAATTATTGAAAATAATTTTACTAAACCACGAATGTACTTTTGACTATCTATCTTTATATAAAGTTAGCTAGTATAAAAATATTTCGTTAATAAATACAAAGAAAAACGTATTTTGTTACGAGTTTAGTTTTCCACCATCATTAATATTTGCTCGAAATATTTTACGTACTTTATTTACCCTACGGCAATTTATTATCCTCCCTAAAACGGCGTTTACTGAAATTAGACACTACCAAGAACAAAAACATTGTCTGTGTAATAAAGCGATTTACTTTTCTGTATAGAACATAATTTCTTTCATGTTGACGTTGAAACATAGTAGACTGATATTTTGTTTTACAATTTGGTTTAAACTTTCGTCTCATTTGTTGTTTAAATTATTTCAACAAAAAAGGAACAATAAAGCAACATAAATACTTATCTAAATGCTCTAAATATCTTTTAAACTAATAGTGTCATCGATACCTATACAAACCATTTGCGAATTGTCGTTGTAGTTCGTCGACGTTCTTTCGGTTTTAGTTACCCGTAATCCTACCTAGTACCAAGGAAAGAGAAAGATACCATAATTTGTGTATGTACACGTTCAGTGACGATTTTAGAATTAGTATACGGGGTCAGGTCAAAAAGTTTTCGGACCAGACTTTATTTTTTTAAATGGGACACCCTATATATTATTATTTAGGTTTATTAGAGTAATGTGGGCTTTCCAAAAATATATGCATGTATGCAGTTATTTTGAAAAGAAAGCTCAAAATTCGAGATTTTCTAAAATTTTATTTCGTGTCCAATTAATAGGTAGTAGTACGCTATGGCTAAAATGTATTAAAAACAAAATTCATATAAGAAATTGTTATACTAAAGGTGTAATACTTTCAGACCTAATTCAAAAGATTTTTTTAATTCAACTCTTAATAATTTATTACAGCATTTAACTTAATTATGACAAAATTATTGAATTTTACTCAAAACAATAATTACCTATCTTACTTAAAACTTAAGTTAGGAAAGACAAACGAGAAACAAAATGTTGAAAAAGCAAAGACTTTTCAAAGACGGTTTTCAAAATTACGGCCATTTTCCTGTATGCAAAATTAGCACATTTCCCGTATGCAAATTGCGGCACGAACCTCCGCTATAGACTGATAATGTATTATATATATTTTATTTTGCATGAAACCCCAGAAGAAAAAATCTAAAATCAAAAGATCCGGAGATCGAGGGGCCAGCTTACAGGTCCGTGGGTACCAATCCATCTTTGAGAAAAGTTATTGTCTAAAATGCTCAAATAGATGTTTTATCAATTCCGTCGGCCCGTCTGTCGGTCTGTCTGCTGATTCGCGGCATAGCTTAAAAACTACTTACCAGATTAACTTAAAATTTTAGTCAAATATTAAAGGTCATATGAGGATGAATTGGTAAAAATTAAATATGTCGAAACAAGATGGCAGCCTAGTGAAACGTTAAAAAATTATTACTAAACAACTAATTAATAATTATTTACCCCAAATTTTGTACAAAAATCAAGTGTTACATAAGAATGAACTGGTTACATTTTGGAATTCAAGATAGCAAAAAATGACGGCCTAATAAAATATTTAAAAAAATTAGGCTCAGAATGCTACTTTTTAAATTAATTTCAATGTGCAAGCATTAAGTGCGATATAGAGATAAACTGGTAAAGTTGTAGTACGAATTTAAGATGGCGGACAAATGAAATTTAAAAAAATCAACTTGCAGAAATCTTGTTCAATTTTGCAGAAAAATTAACTGGTAAGAATTCAACATGACCTAAAAAAATGGAGGTATACGTCAATGTAAAAACTACTTATTGAATTTTTTTTAAATTATGCCCAAAAATTAAGTGTAGCCTAGAGAGAAAGAGACTGCTAAAATTCTGGTAAGAATCCAATATCATGGAACAAAATGGCGACAAATAAAAGTGTTTGAAAAGACTGTATATGTGACACATGTATACTGTGACTATTCACTGTACTAAATTGGGTAACACTTCACTATTCCTAATAAATGGAAAGAATCATAACGAATGAAGTTCCGGATGAAGGAAATTTACCTAATATGAGTTACAGTAGTAAACTCAGCTTTCAAAAAATGATCTGCTGAATTTTTTAAAACTTCTATCGGTTTTTATATTGTAAAAGCGTAGCATAAAAGGAACTTGTGCAAAATTGTAGATATCGTCGGGTATATTTTTCTCCTCAAAAATAAGAATCGACCAAATATATATATGGCAGATATGTTTTTAGCATCCTTGTTTTGCCAAAAATCTAAAAACCCAAGTTTTGCAAAATATGTCCTGTGTATCAAATTAAATATGAACTTGACGATGACATGCTCACATCAAGGTATACTACAGATATTTTTCACATTAAGCTACAAAATCCGCCTACCTGCTGTAGTACTTCGGCGCCTAAAAATAATTTTTGTATGTATATCATACCAGACATAAGAAAAGAAACAAAGTATTAAATTGAAATACATAATAGTAATATAGTAATAACCACCAGACCAAAGAACAAACATTCAAAGCAAAAACATCGCTTAATGTAAATAAATATATTTTGCAAACGCTTAGCATACTTTTTTTTCATGTATAATAATAATATTATTATTATTAATACCAGCTTGCTTGCGATTTTATTGTTTGCAACTGTTGAATATTCTAAAACAGATTTGGAAAAAATAAATCAAACGATATTTTCACCACTAAAATAGAGGAATATGCGGTAGGATCAAATAAAACATTTCGCAAATCTCCGGAAATCGTTCCTTCAATAAAACTTTTCGAGACAGGCTGAAATTATACCGCTTTATTGATTTAGACTAAAGTTTCAGCAGCACAGTTCTCATCTTAAACATATTAGGCTGATTTTCACTATTCCAGCCTTAGACATTATCAACTGTTATCGTTAGAACGAATAGAGGATTTGCGAAAATCCCAAATAGTTAAACCTCGCTTGAACGTTTGATGAATAAGAATATATTTTAGATCAGATATATATATATATATATATATATATATATATATATATATATATATTAATATTATCGAATAAAATGTATATATATATACATTTTATTCGATAATGTTTATCGTTCTTAAGTATAAGTTTTTTCTGTGGAGTGAACGCCTTTCCAAAAATTGAAAAATACCAAGGATAGGACTAGTAGTTTTCATAATTAATTTATCTTAATACTTTCTTAATATTTAGAAAATATATTTGGCATTTTTCTTTTTTAAGGGTAGAGATGTCAATCCCGGGATCCCGTCTTCTTTGTGTGAAGACGTTGTTTATGACCTCCAGTCTGTACTATTCACCTGCGGCCGATAAAACATATGCCTCTCCAAACCATTATGGATCCTCCTCGGCATTCCACGACTATCCAAAAATCTCGCTTACCTAGATTCATCAGTGAAAAGGACATTCCTCCACTCATACATCCAGTGAATGTGTACCCTAACCCATTCCAACCGTTGCTGCATATGCAGTGGAGTAAGTCGAACTCGGCGCAAAAGACGTCTTGATTTTAAATTTATATCACCTAACCTTCTTTTTTTGGTATCAATAGATAGAGCGGTTCATGTTGTGTTAAGAAAATCTTGAGAAAATGTCTGCAGGTGGACAGTGGTTCTCTCCGTGCGCTTAACGTAATTAGTCGGATTTGTTTTTTTGGGATGCTAATCCTTACATTAGCGGTAGCGGTAGGTGCTTTTTCTAGGACAGACCTATCAGGGAAAATGAACCAATCCCTGCCCTCCGCAGATTCCAGGAGCTTATTGACCCGGAAATCTGGCACCTGTAAGAGTCCCTTGCTCAGGGTTACGAACGAAATCCACAACTACCGCAATGACGGAGAAGAAGCCGTTTGGTACGGTGGAGCGGGTGGAAGTGGCAGCCCCATTTTTAGGGATGATATAAAAACCCCTTATCAGAGTTACGATATAAAATAGCGATAAGCGGCGTTGTTATTATTGGATTAAGGCCACTGAAGATTACTTTCCTTAAGGGCTTAATTTCAAATACTCGTGAGCGGAGTTGAAACACCGGTACAGTCACGACACTGTGATACGGAAGGCAATGGAAAACCGCCGTATTAGCCATTCCTTGTATAATCATTATGGCTGAAAACGAAGATAAAATAGCCCCTAGACCCCGGCAGGCTTTAAGTGCGAAGAATCTCCGGGTCAGCTATCAGGATTGCTACATGGAATGTGAGAAGCTTATTTAAGGCAGGAAAATTAGCAAACGCCGTCCAGGAAATGAAGAGATTGAACATCGAAGTCTTAGGAATCAGCGAAACATGGCCTGGTTCAGGGCAGAAAACAACTTCTACCCACACAATATTTTACAGTGGTAACCAAGACCCCCAGCGTCGAAATGGAGTAGCCTTTTTAATCTCGAATACCATCAAGAAGAATATCGTCAGCTTTCTACCAATATCAGACAGAGTCGCTCTACTACAATTGAGGAATAACCCCATAAACACCAACATTATACAGGTGTATGCCCCTACTGCAGATGCACATGAACATGATATTAAAAAGTTTTATGCCGACATTGAAAATGTTATGAAATCTCTTAAAAAACATGAGATCAACATAGTCATGGGATATTTTAATGCAAAGATAGGACAAGGAAAATCAGGAAAGACTGTTGGTAATAAAAACGGTTTGGGAATCCGCAATGAACGTGGAGCCCGACTTTTGGAATTTTGTCAAGATTATGAGCTAATTATTACGAACACCTTCTTTAAAGTTCCTCCTAGACGACTATATACTTGGAGATCACCCCGTGATACACCCAACCATATAGTTCGAAACCAAATTGATTTCATTTTGATAAATCATCGCTTTAGGAACTAATTCTTCTCAGTCAAGACTTATCCCAACGCTGATATAAACTCCGAACATAACCCGGTTGTCGGATTGTTGAAACTCAAACTAAAGAAAATCCAGAGTAAACGAATAAAACAATATGATACTTCGAAAATCAGAGAACCTGCCATAAGACTTCAAACATAAGAGCACCTAAAGAAAAATCTGAATAACATACGCAAGAAAAACCTTCCAGAAAACATTAACACCGCGTGAATAACTGTGAAGAATGCTATAGCAGAAGTGGCTGATCAACATATCTCCAATACCAAGAACAGACAGAAAAAACAAGAATAGTTGACGGACGAAATTTTGGATCTTATGGAACAGCACAGAATACACAAATCAGTAAATAAAAACATGTGCAAAACACTCCATCGTGAGGTATGCGGAAAGAGGCAAAAGAAAAATGAGGAAAACATGATTTATTTAACCTCCATAAGAAGATCAAAGAGGCTATGGGAACAAAAAAAAAACGGCAGAATAGAATACTATGTGGTGAAGATGGTCGTGTCATAACAGACATAAAAGAGATTCTGACTACATGGAAAACGTATGTTCGGGATCTTTTTAGTGATGACACATTGGACTAGCATGCATTTCAAGCCGCAGATACAGGTCCACCAATCTTGAGGGAGGAGGTATTACAGACAATAAGACAGGCGAAGACCACCAATGCTGCAGGACCAGATTAAATTTATATAGATCTCCTTAAATTGGCTGAAGAAGATATCGCCAGAATTCTCACTTGTTTAATAATATCTATAATTCTGGAGAAATTCCAAAGGATTAGTTAAGATAGACATTCATTGTTCTGCCAAAAAAGCCCTATGCAAAACGTTGTGCAGAATACCGCACTATAAGTCTAATGAGCCATATACAGCTGTTTTTTAAGGTTATTCACAGCAGAATTTATAACAAAACTGCGAAGAAACCCTTTCTGACACGCAGTTCGGGTTTAGGAATGGTCTTGGAAAAAGAGATGCTCTTTTTAGAATGCAAGTTCTGGCCCAGCGTTGTCTAGACATGAATAAGTCGGTGTATATGTGCTTCATAGATTATGCGAATGCTTTTGATAAAGTTCAACATACTAAACTGATGGAGATATTGCAGATGGTAGGTTTGGATCAACGCGATACAAGAATTATAGCGAATCTATATTGGAATCAGAGCGCTTCTGTTCACATAGGAGATAACCTAACAGAAGAAGTGGCAATTCTAAGGGGTGTTAGACAGGAATGTGTGTTGTCACCACTGCTTTTTAATATTTATTCCGAACATATTCTATCGGAGGCCCTGACTGATGAAGAAAAAGGAATTTGTGTAAACGGAGTATCAATAAATAATATCCGATACACTGATGACACTTTTACTTGGCAGCTCTCTAGAAGATCTCCAGTGGTTGCTGACACGAGTTCACGAAGCCAGTAACAATTATGGCCTTAAACCAAATTCATGATAGTCAGCAAAGAAGCAATTGATAATAATGTCCAGATTACCCTGGGAAATGAGGACACTGAAAGAGTTACCCGATATCCTTATCTTGAACACTGCTTGAACTCGGAGTCGGATATTGGACAAAAAATTAACATTCGCATCGAAAAAGCACGAGCCGCCTTTGTTAGAATGAAAAAATTGCTAACATGCCAACAACTCAGTCTAAGTGTAAGGTTACGGTTGGTAAAGTGCTATATTTTTCCTATAATGCTTTGTGGTATGGAGGGGTGGATATTGTTAAATATACATTGTAGGGAAATCGAGGCGTTCGAAATGTGGGTTTACGGATGGCTGCAGAGGATATCGTGGACCAAAAGAGTAAGCAATGTTGACATCTTACGCCGTCTCAACACAACAACTGAAGTCCTGTTCATCATAAAAACAAGGAAACTGGAATACCTTCGCCACGTAATGCGAGGGGGAAAATACAGTTTACTGCAGCTTATTACACAGGGAAAGATAGAAGGGTGACGAGCGCCAGGTCGAAGACGCACATCGTTGCTTAAAAACCTGAGGGAATGGTACGGCAAAAGTACTTGATCTCTTTTTCGTCGAGGTATCTCCAAGATACAAATAGCCAGAATGATCGCCAACCTTCGGTAGAAGACGGCACTCTAAGAAGAAGAATCCTTACATTCAACAATCTACCTAAGCCCAGAACATACCGAAACATAAGCTTAAAATAAAAAAAAATGTACTTTATATCAAAATGATCATAATAGATAATACCCTTTTTCAGAGTAAATTTTATTAAGTTCCTGTCAAATTCAGATAGGTGAAAATATTTTACTTACCTATACCTAGTATCAATAAGCGTCAACACCTTAAGTAAATTTACATTCTTAAAATTTGAGTTTGTATTAAAATGGTAAGGTGTAAGTTAAGTGTTGAACAAGCCAGTCGAACATTCAGCATGCCTCAAAGTGGTCGTTTTCAAGAATGTATCGCAGAACTGTTCAACGTATTACAAAGTGTCACAAGTAGACTCGTTAAAACAGTCGTTTTAACGAAACTGGCACATTACTCGAGCGCCAAAGAAGAGGTCGCTGTATATTAAATATTTTAAAAATTATGACAAGTTAAAAATGAGTTACGAGTATTAATATCCCTAACTTTTAAAGAGCAGTTTATTTTTTATAGGTCTGACATGTGGGTAAAGGTGGAACCCTTCAGCCTTCCTTCAAAATTTATAATTTAAACATTTTTTCATAGATATTAACATATCTCACATTGAATTGCACAGGACCAAAATCTCATAAATTTAACAACCAACGGATTAATATTATTTGGTTATTTACAATTTTGTTGGTAGAGGAGGCGTTATTAAAAGTAGTACATCATATAGTCGTGACAAAACTGTTTTTATTGTCACTTGTTTCGTTTATCACAGTGCTATGATATTTGATTACATGTTTAATTTCTGTTTCACATTGCCTCTTACTGCTTGCATAATCTCTTTAAAGTTCTCTGACATTGAACATACATTTTTTTAAATATTATCTGTGGATACAAATAGAGAAGAATGAATAGGTCTATAATTCTTTATTGTGAAAAAACATAACAAAACAAGCTTTAGAACAATAGAACGCAATATGTTTGACTGAATGACAAAATGCGACACCAAGACAGTCAAAATGGCAACATCTCAGTTCTAGGAGTTGTTTATTGTTTATGTGAAAAGGAATTGAGGATAATTCAAAAATGTACTATTTGCAGATGACGACGCATTACTATACAAAAATATATCGACAAACGGTTTATTTGATAATATAGACAAATGAAATTCCCACATTGACCATTTAGCAAATAAACTTTGTAAAGGTATATTTGTAATTCGGTCTAAATGAATTGACATTATGATACTACTAGTTGGCAACTTCTTTCGCATTAATTGATTCTAACGTTTGTTAAATTAAAAACAATTACACTGCCCTTATTATATCCAGCCTTTTGTCTGTTTAGGACAGCAAGCATCAGTTTAATATACAAGCCGATTTTTTTTTCATTTTTTCGTATCATCTATTTAAAATCAGTGGTTACTGGGTTCTTTCAATTTTCTAACAGTGTACAAAAAAGTCCTTAATCACAAAAAGAATATTCCGCTTACTTCGGAACTTACCCGTTTATTTTATTTCTCCCTTGGGTTAAGAAATAAAAAGACGATTCCCTCGTTCTTTCACGGGGATGCCTCTCTAGGTAAAGTATTCAGTAAATACAAATGAACAAACTGGGACCTATTACTGCCCCTATCTTAAAAATATATCAATTTACTGTATGGCTGTTCTGTCAAGGAGAAACAGATGATTCAGAATTGTAAAGAGAACTTATTAAGGTAGATTTTAATTATACTTTAGAGTAATTAAAAAAGTTTAACAATTTTAACTATATATAACTAGCAATTAAAAAAATTATGGTCTGTTTCAGAAATGTATAGAGTAATAAAAGGGGAAATTTCATCCAGTTTGGCTGAATTTCGGGGTCGTCCATAGCCTCCATTGGCGTAGGTAAACTTTGTTTATAGAAATAATAATAAAGAACCTTTTGAATCCCTGTCCTTTTGCCCTCTTCTTTTGCATACCTAATGGCATTTTGTTACTCAATAGATTACATTTATTACTCAATGCATACATAATAGACTAGTACGGCGGGTAATAAAACACAGATTATAAATACTTCTGTGTTTTAAACATGTTAGTATTTGCTGTTACGCAATACTGTTAACAGATTACAAGTGGAGTTCGGTCTTGGGACCTATTATTTTCTTGTTATACATTAATGATATCACCAAACTAAAAATTAATGGAAAAATCTCTCTATTTGCTGACGACACAAGCATAACATGGAGTGATTTTGATACAACGTCTTTACATTGTAATATTTCCATCGACCTTGTCTTGATTAAGGCTTGTTCCGATTCCAATCTGCTTTGCAACAATGTGGATAAAACGCTGGCCTTATCTTATAAGGGGACTTTACAACCACTTCAGCTACTTAACAGCAATATTAAATACGTTGAGTCGGTTAAATTCGTGGGTTTGAATATAAATAACAACCTAAAATGGTCTAAGCATATTGATACCTTAATTAAAAAACTTTCTAATGCCTGCTTTGCCATTCGATCAGTTTCAAAAGAAATGGACGTGTCTTCTGCCAGACTTACTTATTTCTCTCTATTCGAATCCTATCTTCGCTATGGCCTTCTGTTTTGGAGCTGCTGTACCACCGAGCAATTTCTTAGTATTTTTAGGCTTCAAAAGAGAGTAATCTGTTTGGTCTAAATAACAGAGCGCACTACCAATATTATTTCAAAAAACATGAAATATTTACACTTCCTGTATTATTTATTTTAGAAACCGCCTGTTTGGTAAGAAAACATACAAGCACATTTCCGAAAAGACCATAACACGTATATCCTAGCAGAAACTTTAGGCATGACATATACCTTCCCATTCCTTCCACAGAATCAATAAAAAAATCAATTATTTACAAGACCTATGTCTGCACTTTTCCGAAAAAAAAAAAACCAAAGCGTACCTCATTGAGAGACTTTTTACTGCATTATTGATTTTTATAATGAATAATGTCATTAAAATGTTTTTTATTTGCTTGTTTACTTAAATCATGTTTCTGCAAGGTATTTGAAAATATTTTATAAGGAATGAACTGTCTGATAGTCCGTTTAGAGTAATTATTTTTGTTACATATTAGATTAAAGTTATACTGTTTCTTTTTTTCCCCTACACTTTAATTATTATTTTAGTTCAGTACACTTTTGGTTTAACTTCACTTATTTTGCTTGTATAACGATAACAAAATAGAGTTTAAGGTCGCGTAATTTTAATTTCAATGTCCTCGATATTATTCACCTCGCATATGTATTTTTTATTTCCTTTTGTTAGGTCACCTGGATTCATTAACGGCTTTACCGCAAACGAAATATAACGAATCTTCATTTACAATTTATGTATTTGCTTTGACCTATCGAAAAACATGATTTTTTTATCAATATTTCATTTTTTCATTGTGTGTTTTTTGTTTTAACGTAAATTTTGCTTTGTCTATAAAAATGTGACAATTTTCCTTCGACAATAAAGCATACTTTTGTTTGTTTGTCTGTTAGTATTATAAGAATATTAATAAAGTGGCGACATTCACTTCAACGAATAGATGTTCTAATAATTCTCCACAATCAGTGATTGAAAGTTATTATTACTATATAAATGTACACGATTGCGTAAAACACGATTACCCTAGTTTTCTATACAAGAAATTGTTGAACGATGTCCCCGAATAACTGGAATTGGACAGTCCACCGTTTTCAAATTATTGCGGGAGAGAAAGGTAGCATATCAAGTGGAACCTCTGAAGAAAATTCCAGGAAGACCAGCAAAACTCCTTGATGAAGAGACCAAATGTGCAATTTGAAGAAAAGTTCACTCTTTTTATTTTAAAAAAGAAATACCAATTCTAGATAAAATTTTGATGGTGCTTGGCCAAGATTACAGTATTCCTTTGATAGCTAGAAAACTCTTACGGACAACTTTAAAAAATATGGACTTTGCCTGGGAAAAGCATAACCGAAAAGCACTTTTACTGGAAAGAGATACAATTGTTTGCTGGCTACGAAAATACTTGAGAAGTATAAAGCAGTACCGCAAGGAGCAAGAGAATTTTTTTTATCTTGATGAGACGTGGATTAATGAAGATAATATAGTACAAAATATGTGGCAAGACAAAAATATAACCAGCGCCCGCGAAGCTTTCATCCAAGACCTGTCAACGGGTATTAAAGTACCGTGTCGGGAAAAGGCAAGAGACCAATAATTGCCCACATTGAAAGCAAGAGGGATTTCTAAAAGAAGGTTTGCTAACTTTTCAGTGGTACCGGACGGGAGATTACCACGAGAACATGAATTCGGATGTTTTCGAAGACCATTTTAGTGAAATGATAAAAATATCTTCCGGCTGATTTCGCTGTGGTTATGGATAAGGCAAGCTATAATTCACGGCGCATGGAGAAGACACCCACTTTATCTTGATGAAAACAAGAAATTGTCGACTGGCTAACTACCAAAGGTATTGAGTTTAAACCCAATTTGATAAAAAAGAACTACTAGCCATAGCAAATTTACACAAATATAGGTTTATGAAATATGCCGTGGGACATATAGCAGAAAAATATATTGTAACTGTGCTGCGTTTACCGCCATATCATTGCGAACTGGCGAAAAGCAGTCCAGCTAGTGATTAAACAGGAAGAGAAAATGTGGGATCTGGACAACCTGATAGATTAGACGGTCGACCCTTTAACTATAATGTCAAGAGGTGATGACAGTTCCATGGGCGTCGTTACGATATATTTCAGGGGGGGGGCAATAACATATCCAATTTAATATACATATTTTATTAAAAAACATTACATAACAGGAACATAATTTTCGAGCGGATAGCAAAACAAAACGATTAAACTAAAATAGTAAAAAAATAGGAATATAAGAAACTTTTAAATTTAAAAAAAAATAAAAACTTAACATCGCATTGCATAAAAACTAAATCAATAACGCTTCCCCAGCACAACAAGAATAAAATTTAAAACTACAGTTTAAAGGGTTATAAAATCACATAAGTAAATAATTATTTTACTGAATTTTAAGTAAGTTTCCTAAGAAAATAGGAATTTCTCCTTTCGGAACGAAAAGGGTCTATAACTATATAGTTATACAGTATGTTTTTACCCGTACGAAACGATCGTTCGATAGAGCAAGTAGTTGGTGAAAGTGGTAAAAATATCTTGAAGCATTTCTAAAGGCACGGATAAAACTCACATTCGCTTGATAATAATTCACTGAAATCTAAGTCACATTCAGATAGCTCCTTACATTTTCATGTAGCCACCCACTTTGTATACTCAACCTCAAAATTTTCTAAACCGTGTTTTTCAACTATATCTCTTATTTGATCTGGTGTCAACACATCACTATTTTTATATTTTTGGATGTAGACAAGTACTCGAATCTTCGGAAAAACGGGATTTAAGAGACGTAATTAGTGCGGAATACCTAGATAAGATTTTTTGATATATGATATGAAAGTTGCTCTTATCTCGAAAAAATTTTTGAAAATATCTGTAAAAATTTATATTTTGATGTCCAAAGTATTTTGCGACAAAAGAGGAATATTTGTTACAAGATTTCTTCCTTCATGGGGCTATCCCGAAAAAAAATTATTATTTCTTTAATGGTGCCAATGGTATTTTGAATTTGTTCGACTATATTGAGATTTTTTTTTACCTATAAGATTGTATTTCACAGGGTATTAGTTGGAATTGGTCATATTAACGAATTTATAAGTTTCTTGAACAAAACAAACTTTCTAAGAGCAACAGTCACGTAAAAATAGTCAAATCGATAATCTGTTTCTGATTTTATTTTTTTTCTATATATATTTTTATTAGGTATTCTTAACAAAGATTCTTTTCAACTAACAGGGAAAACGGCAAAGGCCCCCCCCCCTTGCCCGCCCCCCCAAACGACGCCCATGGACAGTTCCTCAGATGCCGAAGAATATAACCTATTTTAATTTAATTGTTGTATAATAATATATAACAATTATTATTTATTTGATGTATATATATATATATATATTACGTACCTGTTCAAATAACATTTCGTTAAATTTAAATTCTTTCTGTAATTATCCAACCCCACGCCTTTGGCGTACCATTATTATGAACGGATAACAATAGGCAAAACGCATGAATTGTCACAAAAACCGGTACTAGCTACACTTGATGAAAAGAAAGAATTCTGCAATGAGATCAGTGTCAAACTATGAAAGTGGCATAAATTACTGATGGGTCACCCTGTAGTCCTTATGCATACCTAATGAGGTTTTATTAGTCGATACGTTTCTGAAATAGACTATAAAAGTCAGAGATACGAAAAAAAGTTTTGTATTACTTGGTGATGGTCCAGTCTAGTAGGCACAGACCGTACAATTTCACCTATGTACATTTTACACCAGGAAAAAGAAACTTTATAAACTCATTACATTTTTCTATGACTCTGAGCATCGCTCAGACTCGTGATGCCGCAAAACGAGACGAGGTTAATGGTTCATCTCGTCTTGCCTCGACTTTGGCTAATATCGTCTCGTCTCGAAATTTTGGACGAGACAAGACAAGATCAAAGCCTAGTCTTTTCACGTCTCGTAATTTTTATTGCAATAAGCAAACATTGTAAAAATACAAATTTTGAAAACACATACCCAAAGGTTAAACCCCACAGTGTATGTTCCCTTAATTTTTGACCAAAATGAGTAGTTTTTTAGCTATGCCGCGAACAGTCAGACAGACAGACCAACAGATTGAGAAAACATGTTTTTTAGCATCTAGAGACCCTAAAACCTAAAGATCTGAAAAAATCTCGAAGGGTGATTTTTTCAGGATTACAATTTTTCCCTTTTACGAGGAAAGTAAAAATGCCTTTAAGTGCATAATTTCAGTATGTTGGGATATACATGGTGGGATGGCGCATCGAAAACGAAATAGAGGCATTTACGGGCAGCTCATTATTTTTTTTTGAAAAACGCTCGGACCCCTCAATTTTGTTTTCGAGAGAGACACTAAATTATCATAAAATTTCCTTCATACCTGCAGCTTCCTAGGCGGGGGTGGCACCACCCCTAAAATCCTAAGGAATGGGGCGTCGAGTGATACCTCATTTTAAAGGTCTTTCGATTTCCAAAATGATAATAAAATTCGTGTACTTTAGTTCAGTAGTTTAAGAGATTTATTGATTTAAAACTTAAAGTTGAATTTAATTTATCAGATTAGTGGAGATCAATTAATGCATGAAATTTGCCAGCAAGTGTCTTAAAAATACACTGAAGAGTTTTAATTTCTTAGTTTATGTATTTTTATCTCTTACATCTGTTTGAGGATGCCAAATGTAAAGCCTAAAAATAAATAAAACTGGATTGGTTTGATTATCTGTGAAACATCTTCAACGAATTTTTATTAATACGTATTGACTGTAAATTATTATTATTATTTATAAACAAAAGAACTATCAACGAAACGTTGAGGATAGCTTGATGTTCGAACAGGACGGTGCCCCGCCGCATTATGCAATATTTGTTTGACAATATTTAGATCAGAGGTTTCCAGGTCGATGCATTGGAAGAAGAGGTTCTATTGAATGGCCCCCAAGATCGCCAGATTTATTACCTCTGGATTTCTTTCTATGGGGTCACTTTAAAAGCAAAATCTATGCGACTCAACCAATTTCATTACAAGATTTGCAACAAAGTATTGTAAATGATCCAATTTGCAAATTACTCCAGAAATATTACAGAATGTGCGCCAAAGTTTTGAGCAAAACCTCTATTACTGCATGCATTTACTTGGGTGATGCGTAAGTACATTCTGGTTATTTATTATTGTGCAGTTTTTTTAAACTCAAGTTTTTAGAACTCTAAAATTAAAGAACAACATATGCTTGCATAGGTGACGCAAGAGTTAAAAATTCATTAAATAATAACATCAGTATCCTCATTAGTTATTTTTACACCACTTGCTGGCAAATTTCTTGCTTTAATTGATGAGGTATTCAAGTCTACTTTAAGCTTTAAGTTTACTTTAAGCTTTAAGTTTACTTTAAGCTTTAAATCAATATATCTCTAAAACTACTGAACTAAAGTACATGATATTTTAATCATTTTGAAGGGAATCGAAAGACCTTTAAAATGAGGTATCATTCGACCTCCCCTTCGATTTAGGATTTTAGGGGTGGTGCCACCCTCGCCTAGAAGGCTGCAGGAATAAATTTGATTTTATGATAATTTATTGTCGCCCTTGAAAACAAAATCGACGGGCCCGAGCGATTTTCAAAAAAAAATAATAAGCTGCCCTTAAATGCCTCTGTTTTGTTTTCGATGCGCCATGCCAAACTGTATTGCTTACAACATTCTGTATGCTGTGTAGAATATCTGCTTTCGGTAAAGCTAGTATCCTAAAACTTGATACATAATTCAATATAATACTTTCTTGCTATATTATTTAAAACCTTTTTAAGTATATATTATTTAAAGATTTATGATAAAAATTGTCTAAACACAAAAAAGGAAAGCATAAAAAAGTATTTATGCAAAATGTAAATGTTGAAGAAGTTTCAAGCTCAAAAAAAATAAAACTGCATTCTGACATCAAGACGTAAAGTTCATTTTAGTTTCAATTTTAGTTCCGTTTGCAAGTGTATTTTTAAAGCAAAAAACGCGTAGAGTACGAAGAAACTTGAGGATGGTTGTTATGCAAAAGATTGTTCGGCTTAGTCCCAGGGGTTTGACTTTCAACCTCTTTCCGAGGTTTGTCAGGCTCGCTTCTGCAGCATACTAATATATTTTCCTTTAAATTGTGATTTTAAAATATATACAATTAGATTGTGTATGTTTCTTTAGATATTTCTTCTTAAACAGTAAATTGGGCCATTTCTTATAGGGATTTGTATTTTCCGTTCCATTGAATCATTTGACGTAAATTGCTTTGTAATTGGCATATCATTTTAGATTTTTCACAACAAGAAAAACAAAATATAAAAAGATGTTCGGCGTCAAAAGTCAAAATGTTTACCCTTATCAGTGGCATCTAACATACTAACAAGAAATATTGAACCTAGTCAGCCGTTCCTTAATGGAGATAAATTTTAACTGAGTAAAATTTCCTCTCAATTTAATTTACAGCACACATGAAATTGTCTTGTTAACATGATGGCTCCATCAGTTGAAAAATCTTAAATAAAAGCACGACACAGAATTTGAACAATAAATATTTGAAATCTTTCTTACAATTCCGAATGTTATACAGGTTAAATACATGGGATTTTTTCTTTATAAACTAATAATGGCTTAAGAATGAGGTACTTCCAACTGATCGTATAATTTTGTACGTTTACTTTTATATTTTTAATAAATATATGGTTATTATTATCTTTATTTATTACCACACTTTCTAGTAAATTTTGTTGTTTTCCTCTTGGATCCTATATGTAAAATTTTAAAATACTCATCAAAAACATGGTTTCTCTAAATTAGATGTTTAGAGTAATTAAAACTTTCTTTTTGGATTATGTAACTAAATTTGTGCTCACTGATTTGCTTCAATGTTCTGCCCATTTATTAAATATAAAATTTTAAATAGATTTAACAAATAAATTCGTAAATACCGAATTGATGAACTGGAAGTATTGTAATTGTAAAAAAATCAACCTCCAAAATTTGTGCGTTTTAGGGTCCCTGGACCCCGGAAAATATGTTCTCCATCTCAGTCAGTACTTATTCAATTGACTTCAAATTTTGGTCAAAATCCAAAGGTAATATGGGGATGATATGGTTAAATTTTGGTAAAAATCCATTATTGCGGAACAAAATGGCGGCCTCACAAGTATTTTCCACATTAACGTATTCTTTCAGTGTTGTAGGATGGACTAAAACCAATACTCACAATCTTCAGCGCAAAATAAGAACATTGTTGGCCCAGTCACGAAAACATCACCCTGGTTAGTGCATTGGAACGAACAACGCTACCACATTATCTCGGAGGGAGATAATTGGTCGATACAGAGAAGTAGTTATCAATAAATACTAAAACTGCGCCTCTACTTCTCCAGACAAGCTGAGGAAGAAGACTGACCAAGAAAAGCTTTAATCTTGGATGAAAAAGCCTCTTCATGGACTACAGGTAAGGTACCCAGGAACATGTCGACAAAACTGCGATGAACTACTGGCTGTCCTTGGAGCAGATGTTCCATTAATTAATTATTAACATTCTGTAACCATCCAGCACCAGGTGATACCAACAAGAAACTACATGAAATATGTCGTCAGGAATCTCTCAGTTCAGGATGACAGGTGCAGATATGGATGCCACGCCTCGGAGACTATCCAGCTTGTAACTGGCGGGTGGCAAGGAACGGCATGATGCAGCGACAAGATACTGCACCAAGAACTAACAGTTAAGTTAAAACACCTAAAAGGTAGAGTTCCTTATTACAAATATACTCCGGAAGCCGTTCTCTAAAACAGTGCTGCTCATAATAGACCCGCCAACGGAATTTCGTTCCCGTCGGCGTCATTGTACAGTCTGGCCGCAACCGTTTTGCTGCAGTGTTGTTTTAACGTAGCTGGTGAGTAAACGTATCGATTTTTAATGATTCCTTCATTGAACATTTTCTGGTAAAAATTACGTTAAGATACATAGAAAATAGGCCTTATATGTAATATATTAGGATTGTATATTGTTTTTGCATTTGAATTTTCTATGCAGTTTTAGGTTAGCGTAGGGGACGCACTTGCCCCAGAAAAAACCTGGTCTGGGGCTAGTGCATTTTTTGCTAGTGGGGCAGGTGCGATAGGTCAAAGCACTTGTCTCTTTTTACTAAAGAAAGAATTTTATGATTTTTACTATAAATAAAACACAAAAACTTGTCAAAACTTTTTTTGCAGGTTTGGCTTATCCCGAAAAGAATCTTTGGACCTCGTCGAATAATACGTCAGAGATAATAAGATAAAGACCCAATTTAAAAATGATCAGCCAGGTACCGACTGGTTTATCAATTTTCCTAAACGTCAACGGCTTTCTGTAAAAAAGCCTCTAAGCGTAGAAGTTGCCAGGAAAAAAATTGTTGATCATTTTATTATTCAAAAATACTTTGAACTATTACAAACCACTTTAAATGATTTGGGACTCAGTGATAAACCAGGGTAGATCTGGAACTTGGATAAATCAAGTTTCTCAATGGACCCATCCAAGACTAAAGTAGTTGGGGAAATCGGGTATCCATGTATCAGAACCACTAGCGGACCAGGTCGTGAGAACACCACCGTGTTGATAGAGGGCAGTGCTTCTGGAATGAAATTAACACCGTTAATCGTGTTCAAATGGAAAAGCTTTTGGAATGAGTGGGTAGGATCCGAAGATTCAGACTATCCAGGAACAGCATATGCCGCAACAAAGAAGGGCTAGATGGAAACCGAGTTCTTCGAAAATTACATTGTAAAGATAGTGATTCCAAATATAGGAGAAGAACGATCAGTTCTCCTGATCTGCGATAGCCACTCAACCCACACGAGTGTTAAAGTTATTCTTATGGCAATGAAAGAGCAAATAACTATACTCATGCTGCCTCCACACTCTGCAGCCTCCCGACTTAGCAGTGTTCCAATCTCTAAAAAGTTTATGGGATGCGAAATTGGTAAATTGGCAGGGAAAACATCCACGGCTAAGATTTCCTAAGAAGCAGTTTTCCTCATTAATGGGTCAAGTATGGAGTGAGGCAAGTACAGATATCCTAAAGAATGGTTTTAAGAAAGCAGGCATTTCACCTTTTAATGCAAATATAATATCCGAAGAACATTACAACTCAAAAGCTCTCGAAAGATGGAGGAAAACCAAAAAACCTGAGAATATACAAGCACTATCCAATCAAACCGAAGTGAATATTGTAAACGAAATCGAAACAAATACCTTCGATAGTATTTTTGGCAACAATTTATCAACGATTAATATTCAAGACACCCCGGGAAGTACTTCAAATGAAGCTGCAGCTGGAATACATCAAGAACCTTCTACAAGTTGTTCAAGTGGATCACAAATGGCGTTTGAAGCACTTCTGCTAAACACTATAAAAAACTTTTCAAGTCAAACCCCGCAAATGAATAGAAATAGAAATAGAAAGGTCGTAATGGAGCCAAGGTCGTCACAAGTCTAGAAATTTTGCAGCGTCTCAGGGAAAAGGATGAGTTGTCGATAAAACCGAAAAATAAAAATAATAAACCCAGTGTTCACACCCAGTCAACATCTGCTATAGAAGACGAAGTAGGCTTGAGAGAATTAAAGCAAAAATTAATGGGCGAAGAAAAAATCCGAAAAAATGGAAATTAAGAAAAAAATTATTATGACCGAAAGCGAAGAGGAATTCGACACCTTTGAAGATTTTCCCAGGGAACAGGAAGATTCACTTACAGACATGTAGGTGAACTGACTATTGATGACTGGGTGTTAGTTCAATTTGGTGGGAAAAATCTATTAAATATTTCGTACGACAACTGACCAATATTGTTTCATGACCTCAATAACTTTTCAAGTCACGGAAATTTGTGGCTTTTTGCTTAATAGTATCATCATCTATTACAAACATATCAAGAAGTATCCAGAAAATATTCAGGTAATTATCGCAAGTGTTTTGTTTTACGATCTCCTACAGTGATATTAACATATTTTGGGGTGCACTTGTCCCAACTTACCTTATATATATATATATATATATATATATATATATATATATATATATATATATATATATATATATATATATATATATATATATATATATATATATATATATATATATATATATATAGATATATATATCAGGTTTCCATGTCTTAATAGAATGCGCTATAAAGGATTATTTATAGGCAAATTCCTATCCAACAACATCCCAGTCAGAGCACCTATAGTGCCTGCGTAGTGAAGAAAGTTTCCAGAAGTTATTATAACAATTAAGTCTTTATATGATGCGGCGATAAAGTGGCAATAAGAGGGTACATGTTTAGCTCACATTCGATAGCAGAAAGCTCTAGAGAGGCTGTGTGCGTCCAGTTGTGTTAATCTCGTCAGGGGTAATGAATGAGCTGGAGCAAAATGGGTAGGAACACTGTTTTTACTATTTCCGAGTCAGCTCCTGGAATTGCTTCATCAGTTTTTAAATCTAGGTATATTATCACACAAACAATTATGAGACGGCCATACCAGGGTCTTGATGTTAGGCCCCTTGAGATGCTCTGAGGGTAACTAGCTTCGCAAATTGAACAAATATCAACTTAGAACTATTCCGGTGGCCTAATAGGACACTGAATAGTGAATTATAGTCTACAAATCGCATTAGTTAACCATTCAATCTGTATATCTTCCAGCGATATAGATAGATGAAATATCGTGGATTTGATCTCTTAATGGAATATTTTCGCCAACATCAAATTATTTTGCTTTTAGTCTACGTTAAACGCGAGTATGTAAGATGTACTTTACCAGAAATTATGATTTTTTCCTTTGAAAAAGGTGGGTTCTTGACCTCGGGCGTCTCGATTCTTATGTGTGCGGGTAATATTTAATAAATTGAATTTGGGTTTAATGGTGATATAATTTTAGTTAACACCAATCGAATCTTGCCCAATAATGGGCGAAGGTTTTTCAAACGATGTGTTCAAATAGTTCATTTTCGCAGGTGGTAAATCAGCCCAGCATTTTTCGAAATATAATTAAAATGGAAATCCAGATTAAGCATATTGGAATTTTACAGTGTGCTTAAAAAAACATGCAATTATATAACACTCAAAACTTAAAAAGCGAAAGTTACGATAGAACAGAATTTTATTATGTGGGTAATAGGCATGGAGTTATATTAAAAAAAAAAACAGTTTTGGTACTACTTTTCTGCAAATCCGCGGTGACAACATTGTCAATATTATTATTTAGAAGTATGCTTCAGATTCCTGTTGAAATCGCTGCATGTCGACGATGCATTCGGATGACAGATATATAGAGCTTAATGACAAATAATCGTGAATGAGTTCCTTTCTCTTTTAATGTCCTCCTTGGGTTGTAGCCGCCAGTACTTGGTTGTTGAACTCATGGTCTTCGTGGACAAAGCGTTGCCCTAAAAAGCCAGAGATCTTGGATTCGATCTCAGCGAAGACATGTTTAATTTTAACAATTTTCTCGGCAATGAAGATTAAATAATTTTGGGAAATCTATAACAATAACAAAAAAAAATCAAGCAAGCAACAAGACACGGTCAGTATCGTCATAGGATCGGACATGGCTTATAATTCCCTTTAAATCAGATATACGAAAGGTAAGAAAGGTAATAAAAATCTATTTTAGTTAGGAACTGAAATCAGGTAACCCAAAAAAACAATTTTGCACTAATTAGGTGTGCTGCACATCCCCTAAATTCGATCTCTAATATCTCCAGGTTGCCCAGCGAAAAACTAGTACCAAGTTGGCAATATTTTCTTGAGTATAAAGTGATGTTTTTAGGTCGTAGCAATATCGAGGTACAAAGGTTTTGAAACATTTTAGATCGAGTATTCCATTCTAGTAGAATACTCGCGTTATTTCTATATGAGTAGAAAAATCTCCTGGTCTATAAATTCCGTAAATCATGACTCAAAGAAATTAAATTGAAATGGGAATTTAGTTTATTATCAACCCTGTCACACTGCTAATGCACTAAAAATTACCTTATTTCCTATTTATTCTAATAGCTTTCTTAAAAACTTGTCATTTCCACCGTTTATCGATGGTAATTTAGTTGCTATTAATTCAGCACCGGCGAGAACGTATTTTATTAAAATGTCTATTAATATTTATGAGGTAAACCATTAGGATTGAAGACATTCTCAAATATTTTACTTCATAGTTGTAAAACGCTCTATTTTATTTCCGACCCAACACGAAATTTTCTATGCAAATTGAGGCTGAGCCATTCGCTAAAGAAACAAATTGCACTTTTGAGACTTTAGTTTAAGTAGGTATGAATTACTTCTTAACCTTTATAAAAGGTATTTTATCAAACTCACTTGATGTGAGTGAGTGAATCACAATGGAGAGCTCTTTCAAATAAATGGATTTGGCATGTTTTTACTTGTTTAGTTTTAGTATGCAGTGACATTTTAATGGAATTACTCTTAAAAAATTACTCCAAGCTGAAAGCACATATAAGCGTCTAATGAATAAACTTCACGCCCTTTGACATAAAACCTATTTAGAAAATGAGACGAATAAAATAAATATTAACTTGAGCTGACATTTGTGTCCCAGCATATAGAAAAGGAGGCAAGAAATAAAAAAACTAAAACTAAGCCAGAGGAAAACTACATTTTTAAAAATAAGAACGGTCGGTCTAATTTATTAAAGAGTGCCTGTAACCATTTGTATATGCCACTTGACATTTTATTTGTCTTCGTACTTTTATAAGTTTTGTCAACATAATAATTTCCACGAAAAAATGCTGAAAATAGAATCCTCGAATATCTGCTTAGAAAACTTGATATATTTTTAGTTGGACTATATAGTTAACATATTTTTAAAAATGTAATTTTAAAAACACAACTTTTCAAAACTAAACTTGAAAGTAATTCCTGGGTCGTTTTTGTAATTTCGTTATAATCGATTATTAAAAGATCCTTACAGGGCGTCTCAAAATTAGTGCATTATTATCATGTTCGCTATAAAATTTTTCAATTAGAACCACAGCAAACCTAAAAGAAGCAGCCTAAGCATTCAACGATTTTTTTATTAACTCCTTACAAGAGCTGACTACTCACCTAAAAGTTTCAACCGTAAACACCAGTAGTAAAGTACAAAGTTGTTTATTTTTAGCACCTTACGCCCGTGAAAAGATCCAGGATATATAATCAGTTTCAAAAAATAATTCTCTCTGAATCATTTTCTGAGGGTTGTTTCCCTAAAATCTTAAGACATGCAATTATTCAACCTATTTTCAAGAAAGGAAACCGAAATGATATTACAAAACTATAGATCTCCTTTCCATTTTTTCAAAAATGTTTGAAAAAGCCTATTATAAAAAACTTCTTGCGTTTTTAGAAAGTAAAAACTTCTTTAATTCTATACAATTCGGATTTCGAAGGGCGTATCTAGTCAGTACGCCATTCTTTCTTTGTACAATAAAATTCAATCATCAATAAAATTATACAGCTTGTCTTTTTTTTTCAATTTAAAGAGAGAATTTGAAGTGATTGGTTTTAAACTATTGCTCTCTAAACTAAATAACTATGGTATTCAGGGAAATGCTTACGACTTGTTAAAAGATTTTTTAGCGGGTCGTACCCAAAATGTAATATTAAAAGAAAATAATGCTCAATATATTTCTCGTACTGGAAATATGAATAGAGGTGTCCCACAGGGTAGCTTATTGGGACTTCTTTTGTTTATAATCTTTATCAACGATATTTTCGAATAGAATTTTGGAAACAACTATATTTCGTTGTTTGAGAATGATACTGCCGTGGCATGTTCCGCTGTGAGCCTGGAAAGTCTTCATATATGTGCCAATGAAGCTGTGACTAATTTGCAGAATTACTGTCAGGAAAATGGTTTATTATTAAACGAGGATAAAACCGAACTGGTTCATTCCTCGTTGATAGACTTGAACAGGAGTCTTTTGGTTAAAGTTACCAATAAAACTATTCAGCAAAATTCAGTTGCCAAATTTCTTGGCGTATTTATAGACTCCCGGCTTTCTTGCTCATTTACATGTTATGAAAAAAGTAGCTATGTATTCATTTGACATCTGGCAACTTCGCTCTAAAGTGGATATAGTTCTCTTAAAACTTTATAATCATTCATTTGTACAAAGTTGTCTCACTTATGCAATTGTAGCTTGGGGAAATTGCAATAGATCAAATGAAGTATCCATTCACCAAAAAAAGATTATAAGAATAATGCTTTTTAAACCACCTCAATACTTCTGTAGGCCATTGTTCACCTTGAGGAATATACCTAGATTTCCATCTATATCCAAACTCTATAAAATACACAAGAAGTAACTCTCAGAATATTGCCTTGTCTCGTGATACTGTTGAAAATTGGGATTGAAGAAAGATTTTCAATACAGCTGTTCCACAATTTCGACTATCGATTGTGTCAAAGAGCCCCATGGTTTTACCAATTAAACTATATAATAAATTACCTGTACATATCAATCAAATACAAAAAAATTCAATAAGTCAATTAAGTAACTTTTCTATAACCGGAATTTCTATTCAGTTGCGGAGTACTTAGATTGTGACACGCTATAATTTGAAATAAACTGTTCAATAAATAATACATTTTTTGTATGTATGTATAAGTTTTTAAGTGTTTAAATGTGGTTAGTCAAACTATGTTTAAACTAGCTAATAAGCTAATGCCAATGAATTGCAACTGATTTGACTTATCTGATGATCATACCAGAAATTGTCAAAGGATAATGTTTGAATATTTTGGCCATCTAAATGTATTTGGGCACATAGTTTTGAAGTAGATTTTGTAAGTTGATTATTGAAAGACTTAGTGAGGGTTTCTCAAACATAAGTACATTACTGCCTAGTTTGCTATTAAAAATACGAACTATCCATCTACATATTAAACACTAAGCCAGTTCGTGAGAGAGTTGTACTGCACCAATGTACAGAGTGTCCCATTTTGGGTACTTTTGCCGGGTATCTCCGATATTTTTATAGATATAAAGTTGAGGTTTTCGCGACAGTTGTGTTACTTTTTCGTAAGTAAAGATGCCGTTAACAAAATTTTCATAGCTCTTTCTAGTTTTTAAGATTCAGGGCTAAATTGAAAATGTTGCATTTTCAGGCACTTCTTCTATCTCTCAGATAACTCATCGAAGATGTAAAAACTGTTTCTTATATAGGATTTCCGGCATAACTTAATTCCGCCATCGGAATTGGTATACAGGGTCAGATCAAAAAATTATCGGACCTTACTTTATTTTTTTAAATGGAACACCCTGTATATCTATAGACTATAAAATTTGTCTTTTTTTAACCTGTTCAAAAATATATAATAGTATGCACTTTTTCTCAGAAACACGCAAATAAATGACAATTTTCTGAAATAAAAATTAAAAGTATTAAATAATTTAATAATAGGCTATGGCTATTGTTTATGAGAACAAACAAAAATAAATGTCAAATATTTGTCTCATTGGTTTTTAGATGGGCTTTTGGTTTATAAAGCAGTTTACTTACAAACAAAAAATTATGAAAAATACGTATGCTGGTATGTTTTATACAGAGTAATGAAAATTCTGAAGAAGCCTCGGAACTATATTTCCAAAGATAAGTAAGCTATTATGGCTATGAAAATTCGTATTATTATTATAAGTTTTTTGCTTGTTAGGTATCCAGAAAGAAGGCAACCGTTTTTGAGGTATTTGCTCGTTTAAAAGGAAATTTAGTTGAGCACGGATCATTTGTGCACCCGCGTCCTCAAACATACAACAAAGAGAACAGGGAAATCAAATAGATAGATGTTTTGGGATATATAGGAGCAACACGTTCGTCCTCATGTAGAAACATTGAGAAGGAAAGTGGTGTGCAAAAAACTGACGGTTAGAAAATCTTGAAGAAATATAAGTATCATCCATAGAAATTTAATGTTGTGCAACATTTGCATCCTGGCGATTCCGAGCGCCGGGCACTATTTTGCCAGTGGTATTTGCAATAAATCGGTGCTAACGATTTATTTGGCAGACTTGTTATCTGGTCAGACGAATGTTTTTTATTTAATATCAGGAAGTGGCATAGTGAAAATCAGCATTTAATGTTCGAAAGAGCACAACAAGGACGCATTGTAGTTGGGGTGTCAAGTTTTATTTTGGGTAGACATCTAGTTTATAGGATTTTTGAAGCAGCTCTTACAGCACGTAGATTCCTACAAATCCTTCAAAAAGTTATTCCAAAACTGCTCGAAAATATTGCATTAGCCAAATACAATGCTGTTTACCTACAGCAAGAGGGTGCCCCAACTCACAACTCTAAGTACCAACTGACCTGTTAGACGGCCTTCACTATCTCCAGATCTCTCAATTTTAGATTTTTTTATAGGGCTATATACAAAATTCATTTAGCCTTTCGAAATCTGCGAATGAGACCAATGTTTCTTTTTAACGCTATTCAAAGAATTACAAAAATATACCAAGTTTGCATTAGAGAAAATGATCGTCAATTTAAACATTACTTTAAAAATTTGTTTTTTTTTTTTTTTAATAAAGTTATTTTTTTGTATTTGTTATGTTGTTACTTTATGCTATAAAACTGTTCTTACAAACTTACTATTATTAAAAAACTCTATAAGTATTTTTATATAAGAAGATACCTATATGCAAGATATTCAATTCTTCGTTAGCAATGTGTAACTTTCAATTGTTTATTTGTTTATTCATGGCCTACTATTAAATAATTATGCATTTAATTTCATAAAATTGGCATTTATTTGCGTGTTTCTGAGAAAAATTATATATTTTTGAAAAGGTAAAAAAAAGACAAATTTTATAGTCTATAAATATACAGGGCGTTCCATTTAAAAAATAATGTAGGGTCCGATAACTTTTTGACTGAATTTCGAAGGCGGAATTGAGTACTACGGCAAAAGTTATATAAGAAGCAGTTGTCACATTTTCGATAAGTTATCTGATAGCTGAGATACGAGGAGAGCCTGAAAATGGAACATTTTCAATTTAGCCCTTAATTTTAAAAACTAAAAGAACTATGATAATTTTTTTTAACGGCATCTTTAGTTTAACGGAGATAAACCGCAAAAGTACCCAAAATTGGACACCCTGTACATGATTTTTTTAAAAATGATCGTCTGGTTACCGAGACCTTTCAGCACTATTTTTTGTATTGTTTTATTGCGTATCTTTTCTATAAAACCAATATGTTGTTTTTTTCAATAACATTTCCGGACGATGTGGTGAATGCGCCCTATATTCTTATAATTCCACTGGAAACTCTTTGCGCCATTTAATGAAAAACGCAGAACAAGGTCTGACGGGTCAGCTAGTTTACTATAAAAAAAAGTTACAATAAATAAACAATAAAAGGTTATTGATTTAATAAATATAAAACATTTCCCAAACCGTCAAAACAGATAGTTTTATTGTTCTTGGGCAAAGATTCTGCTAGCCATTCATACCAGTTTTACCTAAATACCTTAAAGAATAACTTACTTGTGTAAGTGTATGTAATATAAATGTACCATTTTCGGTTTCTAATTTTTGTCAATGCTGCTGTTCTGTAACAGAACAAACATATGCCTTTATGTTTATTAAAAAATCGTTCCTTACCCAAAAATTCGCATGCCTTTTACAACTCTTGGGGTAATTTCAGCTTACAGATAATAACAACTCCACAGAACCACAGGCGAAAACATTATTTAATTATCAGTGTGTTCAATAAAATTAATAATATTAAATACACAATAAAGAGTGACTCGTGCTCAACGTATTTAACTAATGCCAATGAAAGGGCCTTATAGGCCTACCAGTCAGGTCTCTAGACCTCCCCCTAACTACTACTACTACTAATGCCAATGAATAGCAGCTAATTTAACATAATCTGATCATACTAAAAGTTGTCAAAAGAAAATGTTTGACTCTTTTGGATATCTAAATGTAACTGGGCACATAGTTTAAAAGTTGATTATTGAAATATTTATTGAGGGTTTCTGTATGTAACATAAATGTTCTAATATTTATCAGTGCTGCTGTTCGGTAATAGAACAAATATATGCCTTCATGTATATTTTAAAAACCGCCCTTTACCCAAAAACCCATACGCCTCTTACAATTTTTCGGAAATATAAAATCAAGCTTTATTGGGGTAATTTCAGCATAAAGTTAATAACTTAACAAATCGGGGGGCATTTATGAGAAAAGACAAAATAAACGTTCCCAGAAGGCCACCCTCAGGGACAAATGTTTAGTGTCTTATCGAATGATGCTTTATGTTCATTTAAAAGTATTTCAAAGTAAATTATTGACAAAAATGCAATATATAATTTGTTTAAAGATGATATGCCATTGTTATTTAGATAACAATTATTGATAAGTAGACGTTTCCGGTTTTTTTCCATGTTTAAAGTCGCAAAAGTATGATTTTTGTTAACAGTTTTTGCCGTGCCCTTATCAAAAAATAACAGTTGTTGATAAGGTAGTTTAAGTCTCTATATTATTGTATAAACTTTATTCAAATTTCAGAACAAACGGAATACTCTTGAATATATATATTTTTTTAATCCTAGCGACATCTAGGGAGTTTTAGGGTCAATAGACCAATTAAATGCCTTTGGCACAGGCCTTGATGGTTTTAAAAAGTTAACTTTTGATTTTACGTGAGAAGTTAAAAGTTAGTCAAGTTAAAATTCACGGTCGTTCGGTTGTTCTTAATTTCTTATTTTCAGCGGTTATATTTACAGTGTCATTTCATATAAAGGGGGTTGACAAAGTTGAAGGCTTACCAATGAAATTTTCATTTGTTTGTTAGTAATTATTTGTGTAATAGATTACATATTTTGTGGAGTTTAAATGTATGGTTTATCTAAAGAAATTTACTCTTCCTTTGTTTTAAGATTGTGTGTCTGTTTAAATTCCGTTTTTAATTTATATTTAATCATTTCTTTGTTATTAATTTTAAACATTATTTTTGTACAAACATGTTCCTTTACACTTTTTTTAAATACCAAATATTTTATTCAAATAATTAACAGTCAATAAATCATCAAGTAGTCTGTTTAGTATAATAGTGATGTAGAAGAAGAAACCATCATTGTTGCAGGGTGCTGTGGTTCGAGACATTTGTGAGGTCGCAGAGTTGGTAAGATTAATATTTGATAAAATCGTAAACTACACTCCTGGACAATATATTCCGGACAGTTGAATTTACGGTTAAATTTGACAATGAATAGCTTTTTTTATTTTTTAGCCAATTTTATTGATTTGTAGTGTCGCCATATTTTAGGCAAATTATTAGGGTTAATCTCGCATTTGCGTATTTTTAGGAACATGTTCTGTTATGCCATTATGTACCAAGAGAAAGAAAATTTCGTTCTTGTGGACTAATTTCAAAACACCCTTTATAATAATTGGGCAGTGCAATAATGTCGCATTATATTTTAAAAATAAGGCCCATTCATTCTCGACATTTTGCTTTTTGATTCGTATGATCATGTGTCTTTTTCAGAAGATATATATTTTTAATAAAACGTTAACGTATTTTTAAATGAGAACAATAAACAAGGAAAATGCAGTCTTATTTTGGACAACAGTTTATTTCAATTGTAAAAAAACTAATGATAAAAATTTATAAACCTGCCTAAAAGCGAGTGTTCCCACCTCGAGACTTATTCGCAGCCTGCAATTGGCGCGGCATACTGTAAAGGAGGTTGGCAATAACGTCTTGATCTAGTCGTCAACATTCTTCCTATATAGCACGTCGTAGTGCACCTGATGTTTCTGGAACGTTGATGGCGTAAAGTCCCTATGTAGTCTTTTTGGAGAGCTATGTTGGTTGCAGGTTCTCGGATACACCTTCAGAAATTAAAAGGGGCGCTACCTAATTGACTGTGACTCAATTAGAAAGAAATCTATATTGATATCTAAATGCTGATAAAATAAACATTTGGAGAGCTTTTCAATAAGACACTGTATAAAGTGCAGACTGTCAAATTTTAGTGATCTCTTCTTTTTTTTTTAATTGTTTATAAATAAATTTTAAAATCGTGAAATTTAGTTGACATTTTACAATTCAAGTGATATTAAGAAACAAAAATAAATACATCAAGTAAATAGTATGTAAAAATATAAAATATATCAAAGATGGGAAATGTGATGGTAAGTTATTACCATTTTATCAACCTGTGAACATCTGTCAAAATGTTATGACGCAAATATGTAAATATGAAAATTAAATTTAATAGCGCACCGGGAAGTGAAAAATTCATGAATTTTTCTGCCGCAAGGAAAAAAGTTTAAAAAAGTATAAATGCTTTCGTCAAGGCTGTTTTACAACAAAAGGTTACTAACATTCTGTCTTCTACCTTATGTAAAATTTATAAACATAAAATTAAGAATTAATTCCTCGTAGTCTTACAGGAAGGAACTCCAAACCATTGTAGAATTCTTGGTTTATGTACAACAAAAATTACACCATAAACTTGAAACTATATTCCGAGACCATATCTTGAAATCTTAACTTGAAACTATATCCAGAAACCCTACAAACATTTGTTTGTCTTAAAATGAAATTGACACGAAAAGTGGAAAAACAAGTTATTTACAACAAAACCATTTAGAGATATTCCCTTACCTCTACTCATATAGAGGGCTCCTTCGATGTCACCGCTCACCAACAAAAGGAATTTCCAGGCATCTAGAAAGGCTTCTCGAGGAACAGATAGCCAAAACAAAGTTTAGGACGCCATTTTGTTTATAAAAGACAATTGCGAATTAACTCACAGCAGGAAACTAATTTGAAAATCGACTTATCGGTTGATCAAATGTTGATCCAAACATCCTATTTCCGAAGGAACTAGGGAGGATACGAAATTCTTCTCCCAGGGAAGGTCACTCAAGGTCAAATTAGAAATTAGTGTAGGAGCTAGATAAATAAAAACTAGGAAAGTAACTATCTATCTAAATTCAAACTATCTCGTCTGAATTTAGGTATAGGAAATATAAGACCAAAAATATTTACAATATTCAGGAAAATATGAATATCAAAAATTTACAGGGCATTTCATTTAAGAAAACGGATATTGCCACCGGTTTAGGGTAGAAGCGGCAATATTATGTTTACCTATATCCAGAGCCAAGTTCTCAATGTAATCTATTCATTGGTTTTCTAGATACTTCTAATAGGCCACTGAGTTTGACTCGCCCTGTATATGTGTAACTTCAGGTGAAATATCTTGAGGTGGCATATTATTCTAATACGAGCTGAAGTTTTGTAAAACTATCGTAAAAAAGTTTGTTCAAAAACCAAAACTCATTAACTGAACTTTGTACTGCAAAACTGCCGCGTCTCTAGGTCTTATTAGCAGTAATGATACTGTGCTGATAGAGTAAAAATAACGTAGCAAACTCAACCTCGGAACGTGCAAATTGTTGTTTTCATTATTCATTTCATTCAAAAATTAATAATCTTAATTCCCTGTCTTGATATACCTATACCAGATCTCAACTATATTCCTTTTGTTCACATATGTTTCCGTTTTTGGACAAATGTACCGATATTATAATAAAACATAGTCGTACAGTGAATAATCAAAATAAGAATAATATTAAAAGCGAACAAAGAATAAAACACAAGTTGAGCTACAATTATCAGAGTTTAAAACTATTATTTCACTGAAGTTTCTTTTAGTCTTAAACACAACAAAAAAAAACTGTTTTAAACTAAACAGGAAAAACACATGTTTTTTTTTAAATAGAACATTTTTTAACGCTGCTTTATATGAATAGATAATAATTCAAGTAAATTGTTTCTATTATTAATCATTTTTGTCACATTTTAATTAGAGATTCTATAAGCCCGCATAAAAAGCAATCAAATGTGCAACACGAAACCTTTTATAAACATTTTTCTCCCACAATTAGAGCGCTGCATGATATGATCGCAAAACAAAATTCATTGTGTGAAATAATCATACTTCGTTGTTTATTTGCCAGGGGATGATTTTATCAACACGCTACGGTATTTTATGCACAAACGTGTGCATTTTTCCATTTGTAATGATATAAGAGAGCGCAATTTTTTACCCGTTAGGTTAGATTCTTTGATACAACGACTGAGATCAGCTAAGGCAGTTTTGTTTACCTTTTTTTGTTAAAATACTTGAAAAACTATGAAAAACAACACTGTTCAAAAACTTAAATATAGACGATCGCATGTGTATTTAGAAATAAGCTATTGTAAAAATTTAATTTTGTGAAAACTTAAAAAAGAAGCTAAAATATAACATTATTTAAAATTATATTTATAATACTTAAAAACACATAGGTTCATTAGATTTTCAAAAGAGTTGTATTATATTTATTTATACAGGGTATTAGATTTTTGACTACAAATATTTAACACATGATGGTATAGACCATTTTGAGAAAAGTGGCCTTAAAGTTGTATTTTATATTATTTAATTTTGAGCACAACGTCAATAATTGTGTTTATCTTATTGTGTAAAACGGTTACTTATATTATTTTTACATAATTCTTAAGGCTTTTTTTAATTAAATTACCTTCACGATCTTAATTTACCGAAAAAAACACCATTTTTAACTTAATAAAATCGGAAACACTGTTTTATTTGTTTTATTTATCGTAAAAGGAATTAAACGCATTTCAATGCGTTCTATGAACGACAAACAGTTGGTTTTTCTACGCAGCTACGTACCTTTACTTTTCCGTTTTGTGTTTAAATATGTAGCGTGCATCTTAAAACGTTTACAAACGAAGTCTACGACGTGAGGGATAAATTCACAGGGAGGTAAGAGATAAATTCACAGGTCTTCTCCCAGTCCTCTCTCTCTGACTTCTCCAGGTGGTTTAGTTGTTTAGTTCTACTCTCAGCTACATTATCACTGTACAGTACTGCCATTATGTCTCTTATTGCTGGATGTGTGACCATCTTACGTCTTGACTCTCCCGTAGATCTCCTCCCGAAATACATTTCTGTGGCTTTTAGCATCTTCTACGTTTTTTCGTTTATAGACCAAACTTCTATACTTTATACTATATTACAACTGTACTTTTATTATTGTATTGTAAATGTTTTTCTTATTATCTCTTGATATATGTTTGTCCCACAAAATGCTCTTGAATATCAAGATTACTTTTATGCCTTGCATGTTTCTTTATCGAATTGTTTCATGTTCATGTTTCGTAACATGAAATCTTTGTGCCCAAATATTTGTAGATGTTGCAGTGCCCGATGACCTTGCCGTTTGTTGGGATAAGGTCTTGTTGTTTTCCCCAAAGCACATGTACTCAGTTCTTTGCAGACTCACCTCTAGTCACCACTCTTTATATTCCTATATTAGCATGCGCGTCATCTATATATTTAAAACATTTACCCAGATTTCTCAGCAATTTCGTGTACTGAACCAATTTACATTTTTTGAAATGATCGTCTGGTTACCAAAATCTTTCAACACTATTTTTTATATTGCTTTGTTGCGTATTTTTTTCTATGAAACTATGAAAATATTGAAATATATTTATCTTCAATAACATTTATGTGGTGAATGCGCCCCATATTCTTATAATTTTACTGGAAACTTATCACGCCATCTAACGGACAAGACAGAACAATGTCTGCCGGGCCAGCTAGTGTAGTTTATGTCATCATAGACTTGGGCAATGACAATTTGGTCATCCGAAAACGACAGAGACTATAGGGTTGTCTTATCGTCTAGCGGTATGCCCATATTATGACACTTTTCCATGTTTTTAAAAACCTGTTCTAAGTACATCAAAATACAAGAGTTCTAACCTCAAAACACTACAACTTGTTACGTTCTGGACGCGCGTTTCGCTAACCAAGTTAGCATCATCAGCAGATGTTATAAACTAAAGTAACTTATCCTAACCCAGACTATTTATAGGTAAATGTGGTCACACTTGGTTGCACCCGACTGCACCGTTGTCAAGTAAACAATAGAGAGGCCTATAGGGAATAGGCCCTCTATCTTTATTTAGTGCTAAATGTGCCATGTGTTCTTTAAAACGAATGTTTATGGAGGTTTTAGTTTGCCCAACATATTTTGATGTTTTGTAACCAAGCTGAGGTGTTTCTGGATCCTTGTCGAAATTTTCCTACCTGATTGTCCCACGTAAATAACAGGACACACTCCACAGTGAAAGGAATAAACTCCAGATTTCTCAAGACCCTATTTTTTGTCTTTAATTCTAACTATGTGTTGTTTTAAAGTATTGTTTGCTTTAAATGATATGGAGATATTAAATGACTTAAAAAAATTAGCTAAATGTAGAGGTATATTTCCAAACTCTGAATTTGTTTGTATTAATTAGATTATAATGTATTAAAATATAAGAGAGTTTGTATTTGTTCATAAATGTTTAAAAAAGTGTGTTGAATGATTTAATTGGGAAACCATTGTTTAAGGCAATTTCCCTTATTGTATCTAATTCTTTAGTAAAAGCAGCTTGGGATAACGGTAATTTAAAAAGTCTGAACAAAATTGAATAAAAAAAAAATAATATAAATGTGTGAGAAAGTGGTGAGTTAGATGTAAACTGAATGATATTATTAGTACAGGAGGGTTTCTATATACCTCAAAACTGATTTTGTTATTATTTCTAATTAAAAGAAGGCTTAGAAAAGGAAGTTTGCCATCAGTATGAGTGAAGGATATTTTTTGGTGCAAAGAATTAACAAATTGCAAAAATTTTAACAATTCTTGTTCACTGTCTTTCCGCACAATACAAATATCATCCACGTACCTTTTATAGCTTACCAGATGATTTAAAAACAAGCCCTGCATTATTTTCTTTTCTAAGTTGTTCATAAAAACTTCACTCAAGAATGGTGAAAGACAAGAACATTGTCGAAAATATCTATTTTTAAATTTAAAAAACGTTTGTTCTAGCACAGTTTTTAGCAGTAGAATGAGATCAGATATTAAAACAGCCGGAAAGTTTTTGTTTCTAATTAATTATAAAAATAATTTTTCAGTTAAATCAATACATTCAATTGGGGGAATGCTAGGGAAAAGGTTTTTAACATCTAAAGAGACAAGTGTAGCATTTGATGGCTTTTCTTAGAATAGTACTTAACCAAGAAGAAAGTTGATAACAGGGCGATTTTATGAAAGAAACCACTGGTCTAATTGGAGTACCCTCCTTGTAAATTTTTGGCAAACCATATAACAGTGGTGTTGTGAAGTTCATTGGATAAAGCTTTGCTTTTGTTATGTTAAAATATTCAAGCGGGACAAGCGTCTTATCCAAAACTTTCACTTCAGTAAAAAAGGAATTAGTTGGATTCCTTGACAAAGATTGAAATTCGTCGGTATTTAGTATTAGAGTTCTTGAAACCGACTTTTAAATTACCGGTATCCCAAGCTGCTTTTACTAAAGAATTAGATATAATAAGCAAAACTGCCTTAAACAATGGTTTCCCAACGAAAATATTCAACAAACTTTTATAAATTTAGGAACAAATATAAATTCTCTTAAAATTTATTACATATTAATCTAATTAATGCAAACAAATTTTAACATATTTTGGAAATATATCTTTACATTTAGCTAAATTTTTTAAGTCATTAAATATCTCCATAGCATTTAAAACAAAAAATATTTTAAAACAACATATAGTTAGAATCAAAGACACAAAGGATAGTCTTGAGAAATCTGGAGTTTATGCCCTTCATTGTGGAGAGTGTCCTGCTGTTTACGTGAGGCAATCAAGAAGGGAAATTTCGACAAGGATCCAGCTTGGTTACAAAACATCAAAATACAGATATTTCTAATACAAAATGTGCCTTTGCCTTTTGGTATCCTCAAAAGATTGTTTTTCCATATCTGAAAATGTAAATATAATTCACGAATACGATAAAGGTAAGAAGGTGGATCTTTTAGAAAAGATGGAAATAATATTTCAAAAGAATAACTATATTTTCCTATTTCGTAGAACCTTTAAGTCTTTTCTGTCATTTTTACCAATTCTTCTTCTTTTTGTTAATGTAGCATTGTACTTTACGACAGTTAGTCAAGTTCATTCGGAACAATCTCTTCTTTTTTGTTTTGGTCTATCGCCTCTCACGAAAAGATGTACATCGACGTTTCTAATTGGTAACACAAGCGTAGCCTTGTTTCGTACTTCATTGATTCTTTTTTGGTTTGGTTATGTTTGTTTTATGTACTTTGTAAAATGTGTATTGTTTATGGTAAAGTTGTATATTATTCAATTGTATTTTCTTTCTTTATAAACTTATTTTTAACTGAGACCTAGACTTTCTGTATATTTTTTACTTTGTTTAAAATACTACGAGTTCAGAGCTCTACTAAAGTATTCAAAAATATTCAAATTAGTCAAGCGGGGAAATCGAAGAAAAACATCGCTTTGTGTTTCAAATATAAATATATTTTTTCCAACTCAAATGAATGCTATTTTAATAAATCCAATTATGTTTTTATAATCCAAAATTATCATTCATGGCTTCTAAAGCAGAATAAAGCCTTCGAGCCATAATGCATACAGGTGTTTTAAACCAATATAGTTTCACTGCAAAACTACTCCAATTTGAATACTTGGTGCACCTTTTACATATCTTATCCACTTCTGTATACTTTTACTGCTTTAGCGGCAGAGCCGTATCTAAACCCGATTTCGTTCGAGTTATCCATACGAAATTTTAACTGTCTCGGGAAGACTTAACGAAAACTTTGATACTACAAACTAAAATTGACATAAAAGTGGTTTAGTTACGCTGGAGACCAAGCTCAAATATTGTTAGTTAGTGTTACTTTTTGAAGTATGTTTTATTTCGAACCGGGTCGTGCTTGGACATTGCACCTTAAAAATCTACAGATTAAAGTTTAACTTGTTGGTAAACTCGAGAATATGGTGTTACATGGCAAAAATCAGAAGATATAGGGCTTACCCGAAATTGCGCTATTAAATTATGAATTATGAAATTATGAAGGAATAAGAATGGAAAATGAACTAAAATATACAAATAAATTGTTATAATTTTTTTCTTCATTGCACTGAAATAAAAAACTTTTCTTTACTCAGAACTTGCTTCGTACAGAATGCCACTACGTATTTGGTAATAAGTAATTAAAAATGTTATAAACTGTAACTAATTTCATTTTTTAAGGTATTACCAAACAACTATATCAATTCATGAAATGTGTTGACTGTGAGTAGTGGCCTAATAATTTTTTTAAATATTTGGTAAAATTCCATTTGTAGTGGAAGACGAATTTATCGATTTGTTTCATTTTCTTTTAATTTATATTTATCATTTTAATTTTAAGTTGTCTCAGCTGTTTATTATGAATGAAAATCCATCCTATGCATTTGCTCCGAGAAATTTATACCGCCTTTTGCATGACGGGTAAGCAGGTCAGGGAGATTTTTATTTTCTCTAGATTTTTGGGCAAATTTTTGGACACAACTTCGGTGGCTGAAATGACAATCGATTTTATTTTTATTTCCCTCAGTCCCCAACAATGCCTGATCTCTGTCGCTAAGTTCTCATATTTTGTAAGATTCTCTGTCTCTGTTTCTAAAACATTCTGAGTGAGTGAATAGGCAATATTACTTAAATAAGAATTGCCTTCTTAGTTTTTTCCTTATTAGTATAATTCTAATCAGCTTTTATTACTCTCTGTAGAGTGGATCTAAGTAAGTAAGTATAAGAAATATTCCATCGTGCTATCCTGCTTTTTGCATAGTTCGAAGATATTAATTAGGCCACGACCTCCCTCACTTCTTGATAACTCTTTCTACTGCTGCTCCAGGATGATGTTTTCAGAAATTGGTGAGAAACTGGCGGGTTTGTCTATCCAAATCTTGTAAGTCTGTATTTGAGTTAGCACAGGTACAGTCCAAGTGTTAATACCATTAGCAAGACTTTTAGTGTCTAGTAGTGTTTGCTTAGCTTTTGCCTGTACTTCTCCTCGAATTCTAGTTTTAGTGTAACTTCTGTGGCAATCCTGTCTAGATATGCTTTTTCTTTTCCGATAGTAATAGTAGTACATCTATCCAATCCAAAGACCATTTTAATACCTTCGCTAAAACTTTTTGTTGTTTTGATAAGGGGTTTTCTTTTGTTTTATCATACAGTTTGAAAACATCCACAAACAATAAGTTGTTAAGTCTTAATTTATCTCTTAACTCATTCGATATTGTTATTATTATTATTATTATTTATTTTCTTTGTCTTTTTTTTTAAATTGTCGATCCCAGTCTTTGTCCAGGTCTCCGACCACTTGTGGCTTGGTCAGCTTTAGCTACATAGTCTATTCAAAATAAATGTCCATTAATTATTTTCCTCCAATAAAATGGTTTTATTTCAAGAATTGCAATATTACCAAATATTTAAAGATTTATTTAAACACTTTATTAGGCCGCCATTTTGTTTAGTCGTAAAGGATTCGCAAATTTTACCAGTTTATCCTTGTTTCACACTTGATTTTTTTGCAAGATTCGAAGTCTATTCGATAAGTAGATTCTAAATAATGAATGATTAACACTCAGTGAGGCCGCCATATTCAATTTTCACTAAAATGTAACCATGCCATTCCCATAGGATTCTTGATTTTTGGCCATAATTTGAAGTCAAGCATAGAATCGACACTGAACAGGCACATCGGAGTGAGGAAGTTGAAAACCACGTCAACAAAATGCTTAAAGATGGGGTTACCGAAAAGTCAAATAGTCTATAATCAGCACCGGTAATTCTTGCAACAAAGACAGGTAGAAGTAGTTTTTGAGTTATCCACTGTCAAATTGCACATTTCAACTTTTGGCTATTTTCAGCACAAATTTTACAAAAAATGTTTAATTTTTGCGACAGACTAACGCATTAATACTAAAATAATAAACAGAAAAAAGCTCACGTCGCTCTATTATATTTAAAACACAGTTAGAAACGTACAATGTTAAAAATATGCCATATTTGTTTCTAGAATCTAGGGATTTCTGCTGGTTACATGGATATTTTGACACAATCGAACCTCTGAGCGCCAACTATTCGAATTTTTCAATTCATATATGACTTCCCCTCGAAACACCGAACTAAACACATGCGCCTGGAAGCGCCCTGACGGCGGGAAAGCAATGTTGCTGGCGTTTGGAGGGGTAGCCCGAAGGCCATCGGTTAAACATCACTGGGGGAGCTGTCACATAATTCTCGTCTATAAAGGCAGCCGATTTACGGTTTTTAGTTAGTTGAGTTCGATAACTCGAAGAGATAACAGCGAATGCCTGGGGAAAGTAGTGCTCTGGGCATCCATAGCGAAGACCTATTCATAGGAATACTTTGATAGTCAGTCTCCACGTTTTATGTAAGTATTATGGAGTGATGCGTGGTGGTTGATTGGAGAAGAAGCGGTCTGAAGTTCTGTTTTGTGAAAATGGTAATAAAGTAATAAACAAAGTGTTAGGAACCGAACTTGGCTAAATGAATGCCACAACCCAGAGCTGCGAGTCAGTTCAACTCTCGAAACCAGACCAATCCCGATACCAGTCCACCTCAACGAGTATCACGACCCAGAGCTGTGAGTCAGTCCAGCTCCCGTATCCAACACCCAGAACAAGTGATCCTGAACTCTCTTGGATGAAAGGAAAATAGTGTTTAAGTAAATAGGTAACTATCGAGAGGACCTTAATGGACCGCCAGTCGGTGATCGTCGGACTGCTGTAGATAGACTGGCCAGATAAGCTTATTTTATTATTCGTTTTTCAAGTTTTCTAGTTCTATTTTTACGATATTATATTCGTTAGTTTAGGTGTTAGGAAATTTGTTATTTAAGTTGTACATATTAGGGTTAGGAACAATCATCGTTTTAAATTATACATTAGGAAGTTCTTTTAACAAGTTATTGCCAAGGAATACATAATAAAGACATACAAAAAAAATACTTACCGCCAGCAGTGTTGCTGAGGAAGTCTCATAGTTCTAAGGGATTAGGAGGCGTCGAAATAGTCATGCTACAACTTCAGGATCTGGGCTAGACCATGAAAGTGTCCACAGTAGTGCAGAAAATACGCTAGAATCAAAATCAAATAATAGAAAATAAAACTTTTAGATATAATAAAATAGTAAAATTATTAAGTTTTTTTTACGTAAATGGAGTATGTAATGTAATGTTTTATATAAAGCACTTATTAGAATCAAAGGGGTACAGCTGCTTTATAAATATTACAATACAATTAAAGATTTATACGATTATTGATCTCACCCAGATGAAGATTATAACAGGAATAAATAGTACCTTAGGCGATGTGTAATTTATGATCAATATCAAATAATCTTAAATAAGATCTCAATGGTTAAGACTGAGAAAATCTACAAAATTAAAAATTATTATTTGTGCTATGCAATGAAATGTAAATATTTATAAATGTTTAACCTATATTAAACCGGATATTATTAATAAGTAATAATAGTGACTAACTCTACTATTTTAAATTGAATTTAATCCAAATTATTTTATACATAACCTAAAACTACACTAATTATGACATTTTTTAAATTCATTTAAATAAATATCTCACTTAGTGGTAATTTTAAGTACTATATTTATTGATATTGAATATTTCACCGAACTTCATGTCATATTCTATCTATATCCTGGGGTCCTAAAATAAAAACCATTGAAAGATTAAATTATGAAATAAAACGTAGCATGAATATTTATGTTCCGATAAGCCCTCCAGCAGTCAAAGACTATTGTTGTCCCTATGTTAATATGGTATATATTAACCTCAACAACGTCCCTACACTCTAATCGGGTACCGGAGTTCTAGATATATTCTTGCTCTCCTAATTCAAAAAATACTTTTCTGACAAAATTTTGAGGCCGCCGATGGCGGTATTGGTGCTCGCAATCAACAAAATGAGCCCCTTCTTTAAAATCCAAACAAGTATAGAACAAAAATGGAAGCTTTATTATAAAAGCATATTGATTCTTCCTTCTTTGTTCTATACTTGTCTCGATTTTAAGGAAGTAAAGCTCATTTTGCAAATATACAAAATGAGCCCTTATTCTTCCAAATAATTAGAAAAAAATACGGAAGCATTACAAAAGCGTATTGATTTAATCTTCTTTATTGTCATGTCCGTATTATGTCAGAATAAATAAGATGCAGCTTATAACAACTACATCAAAAAGCATAAGACTGAAGTGAGTTTTAGGTTTTACCTGTACGAATGACTTTTTAAAAAAACTCAAAATTTGAAAAAATACGGACTTTAATTAACTGGTACGACAGTTAGTGGCTTAAAGACGCCTTAACATGTTTACAAAAAGTATTTATATGTGAATAATTGTATGTCAGCGGTTTCCATCTTCCGTGGGAACATCTCATCGTTACAGTTTTCCATCATAAGGTGCTGTGTTGGCTGTTCCCATAACTCCTCCGCCCTTAGTGTAGAATTCTGGGGTTGGCTACAGAATTCGGGGATACATGGCTGGGGATTTCTTCTAATTTCATTTCTTCATTTTCTTCTTTCTTGAAGTTTCTCGTTTTCCTTCTATAAAACTTGATTGCAAAAAATGGTATTAGTAAAATTAAAATAATGTAAATTAGTATTGTCCAGCCATTAATAGTTTTAAAATGAATTGGAGTGTTTTCGATGGAGTTGATTTCTTGTTTTTCAACTTCTAAAGCACTTTTAATAACACTTATGTCTTTTAGATCTACATCGTCTAGTTTCAATGGTTTTAAGTCTGTCGCGGATTTATATACCGGGTGTGTAAAATTAATTTTTGGAAGCAAAATATTTTTGTAATTGTTTTTGGAATTTTTGAAGTTTCGAATAAGTATGTCTTTTATACGCACTTCACAATTATATTTTAGTTCTAATACGTAACTTCCTTGTAAGGGTATATTTTCACTATTTTCATCGCATTTTGACTTGGCTACTGTGTATTCGGGACAAAGCACAATCCATTTGTTATTCTCAAGTTCTTGGATTTTGACCTTTTCGATTTTGACAGGAATCAATCGACAATTGGATAGGTTTTTTGAGAATTTCAGAAGTTGCGTTTCGCATGGGGAATCTTCTGTGGTTTTTATGGGATTTGTATTTTGGCAGATAAATTCTTCAGGAATGATTTCTTTACATTTTTTATTGAAAAAGATATGGTTTTGCTCATTAATTATTAAATATTGAGAATTCGGTATTATTGTTTTAAAAGAGTTATTTTGTGGAATCGGTAAAGGGTATAGGTGAAAATAATTATAATTATTTTTTTCAACAATTGGAATTTCGATTATAAATATTATTTGATTCTTTTTGCTGTAACTTTTTATTTCCATTATTTTTTCAAAAAGTAAGATGTTCTCTAATTTTGTTTCGAATGGTAGTTTGTTATTTGTTAAGTGTTTAGAGATTAATTCTACTTCTCTTAGAAGCTCGTTGGGCTCAATTATAGAGTTATGAAAAATATTTAGTTTGGAAAAAGTTATCGCGATTTGTATTTTTTCTAATATTTCGTATATTATTTGAAATTCGGTAATTATTTGGGAAATTATCATTTCGGTGTAAAAGTAAAAATAGGTTCCTATATTTTCGACTTCCATGGTATGTAATAATTCTTCAATTCGGTTTATTCGATTTTTGAGAATTATTTGATTTTTTGTTAAGTTTTGGATATCATTTTGGAAGGTTTGGATTGATTTTTCTAGAAGTGAAATTTGGTTTTTTACAAGTGTTTTTATTTTTATTTGATTACTAGATAGAGTTTCTATAGCTTTATCATATTTTTGAGCGTCTTCTTGGTCTAGGTTTCCGGTTATTGATTTTATTATTGATCCTAATCCGTCTATAAGACCTCGTTTTTGTATTTTTAAATAAAGGATTAATTTGGGTAATTTAACTTATTATTTTATTTTCGTAAGATAATGCCAAGTTGTAGGTATTATAGAAATTATTTTTATAGCTATTAGAAATATTAGTTTCATGTTCAAATGCGTTTTTTATACGTACGTATTGAGACTGAAGTGCATTAAATTGACTTATTATGTTGGATATATCAAATATTTGAATAAATGACCATATATTTTCTTGGTTTTGGGCATTGCCAAGTTTGTGTGGGAATAGTCCCGGATTATCTTTCATGTTCTCGAATACTACGTGTCCTGGGTTGCTGAAGGCCCCGGTGAAGAGTCTGAAACAATACGAGAAGGTTTCTTAAGTTCCTTTATGTGTATTGTTTCTTTTTTGTTAGGGTTATTACTTTGTGTAATTTCAACGCGGTTCCTTTCTAATATTTTGGTAATTTTATATGGTCCTAAAAATTTATTACTTTTCTTACTTCTATTTTGGGGGTTTTGTTTAAATACAGTTTGTCCTAAGGTAAAGTCTTTATTTTCGTTACCATCGGAATTATGTTTTGAAATTATTTTCTGTTTTTGGGCTTCCAAATTATTTTGGACATTTTGGTAAACATATTTTAATTTATTTTTATGGTTTTCAGCGTAATCTGAGAAAAATTCTTTTTGGTTAAATATTTCATTCGCGTCTCGTGAACTTGTATGTCCATGAGTTAGTTCGAATGGCGTATAGTTTGTTGCACTATGTATTGAATTGTTATAGGCAATTATTGCATAATCCATTAAATTGTCATTGTCATTTGGATAACTTTCTTTTAGTAACCTTAAATGTTCGATAATTGTTGAGTGAAAGCGTTCTACAATGCTATTAGAATCGTGGTGTTGTGGGGTGGTAAAATGAATTTTTATTTTGTGTAGATTTAATATTTCTTTCACTGTGTCATTGTTAAATTCGGTTCCATTGTCTATAATTAGTTTTTCAGGTATGCCACAATAGGAAAAGTATTTTATTAAGGCATTAGATATACTAATTGCATTTTTTCCAGGTATTAGTATCGCTTGTGCGAACTTGGAGAAAGAGTCGACTAGGGTTAAATAGAGTTTTTTGTCGTAAAAGAAAACATCTATATGTACGACTTGAAAGGGTTTCGAAGGCGTTTCTGTGAGCATTAGTGGTGAATAGGGCTTTTTCCTGGCGTATTTTGCTCTTTGACAAATGTCGCATGAGTTTATGTACTGTGAAATAGTTGTTTTCATGTTTATCCAGTAATAATTGCGTTTGAGGTATTCTAGGGTTTCTAAGATTCCGCGGTGGTTTACTTTTCCTTCATGATGATTTTTTATTAGAATAAGTTGTTCTTCTTTGTCAGTTATGGTGTTAACCATTTTGGTACAGCGTATTAATTTTGGTCCTTTCTCGGAAAAATGATTAAGATATATTTCATTAAATTTTATATATAGTTCGGGTCTATGAAAATACATGCAATATGTTTTTTCGGACATTGTATAGTCTCGTAAAAATTGTAAAATTAATTGTTCATTGTTGGTGTTTGGAATTTTTACAGTAATTATTTTATGATGTTCATAATTTTCTTGTTTTACGTCTAATTTGGGATATACATGCGGAAAAATTAAAATTTGGCTTACTTTATTATTTATGATTTCGTCTAAAATTCTAATTCCTCTATTAGTTGTTTCGTTGAAAGTAGAGTGTTGTGTTTGTAAATCAGAATTATTTTCATGTTGTTTTTTCGGCGGTTTAACTTGTATATCAGACAAGATTTGTATTTTTTTTGGACTTTTATTTATTTCTTTACTAGTTGAAGGTTGGTTTTGAATAGGAGGGTTTGATTCTAGGGTACTAAAACTTTCGGCAATAGTACGCAGATATTCTAGACTTTCGAATTGATCCTGTTCAAAATTGCCAGGATTATTAATCATTGATTGGTTTTCTATGGCATTGACTTGGATTCTAGATAGGGCATCGGCATTAGTATTTAATTTGCCTTTTTTGTAAATTATGTCATAATCAAATTCTTCTAGTTTTAGTCGCCATCTTACTAGTTTACTGTTTGGTTCTCGTAGTTTGAATAGCCAAACAAGGGGTCGATGATCTGTGTATATGGTAAATTTCCGGCCAAATAAGTATGGTCTGAAATATTTACATGCCCATACGATTGCGAGTAATTCTTTTTCGATAGTGCTATATCGAGTTTCGCTTTCGTTAAGGGTTCTTGAGGCGAATGCAATGGGTTTGTCAGAACCTATAGTTCCTTGTGATAGAACAGCGCCTAGGGCTATGTTTGATGCATCGGTTGTTAGAATAAATTGTTTCGAGAAATCGGGATATTGTAATATGGGTGCATTAATTAATAGATTTTTACATGTATTAAATGATTCAATGAAATCTTGATCGTGAGTTATTTTAGAACCTTTTTTTAGGCAACGGGTAAAAGGGTTTAGTTATTTTGGCGAAGTCCTTCAAAAATTTCCTGTAGTAGCCTACCAGTCCTAAGAAGCTTTTTATGTCTTTAGGGGTTTTTGGAAGGGGAAAATTTTTGATTGCAATGATCTTGTCAGGATTTGGTTTTACTCCTTCGCGGGTAATGACATGCCCTAAATAGTTTATTTGTTTTCGTAAAAATTCGGATTTGTCAAGTTGTATTTTAAAGTTTGCTTGTCTTAATCGAGTAAATACGTTTTTTAGTCTTTGAATATGTTCTTGTAGTGACGTACTGAATATTACAATGTCGTCAAGATAAACGAGACATTCTTCGTTTTGAATACCTCTTAAAATATTATCCATCACTCTTTGAAAGGTTGATGGCGCGTTTTTTAAGCCAAAGGGCATGCGTTTAAATTCGTAATGCCCGTTTTCTGTAGAGAACGCGGTCTTTTGAATGTCTTCGGGACTCATTTCGATTTGATGAAATCCATTGGCTAAGTCAAGGGTTGAAAAATACTGACTTTTGCCAAGTTTATCGAGAATATCGGCAATATTGGGAATTGGATATTTGTCATTAATTGAGCGTTCGTTGAGCTTACGATAATCGATTACAAGCCTCCACATGCGTTTTCCGGAAGCATCAATTTTTTTGGGCACGATCCAAATTGGGCTTGACCATGGGGAAACAGAGTCTTGTATAATACCTTGGTCTAACATTTTTTGTATTTGTGTTCTGACTTCATTTTTATGTATTTCTGGGTACCTATATGTTTTTGTAAAAATTGGTGAGTCGTCAGTCAATCTAATCTTATGTTGGATTTGATTTGTAAAGGTTAAAGGTATTTGATCGCAATAGAATATATCACGGAATTCAAAACATAAGTCTCTAATAGCTTTACGTTCTTCTAGATTGCAGTGTTCTAATCGCAAATTTTTTAAGTTAGATTTCAATAAATTGTCTTGAGATTGATTGATTTCGATGTCATTATCGACTTCCATTTTTTCTATAAAATTTAGTTCGTTACAATTTAAAAGTTCGGTATCTAGGGGTTCGAAAATATTTATCTTAATATCTTCGTTGCGTCCATTTGTTATTGTAGTAAAAGCAAAATAATCTTTTATATTGGTAATAGCTTGTGGGGATTCGATTTGATCGCTAAATTTAATATAGTCAATAAGGCATAAACCTTTTTCGTATTTTACGGGTAATTTAACAAATTTTTTTGTTCTTGCTGGAATTTCTATGAAATAATTTTTTAGTGTGTAATCGTTTTCTTTTTTTGATTCATCCTCGCGTTCATAAATTATTGGTATCTTAACATTTGGTGTTATAATTTGTCTTTTATTGACGTCTACGACGGCTTTTAACTGGTCTAATAAATCTACTCCTATTAATCCATCATATTTTTTACTAAAATCAAAAATATAAAATTTTTGTTTTTCATTTACGTTAAATAATTTAAAAACTGGAATAAAAATTACTTGATTATGATTTGATATCATGTGAGCTGTTTGAATTTAAAAGTTTTCATTAAAAATATAATTTTTATAAAATTTTTGAACAATTTCTGGAGACATTAAACTTTTGGTACTCCCTGTATCTATTAAAAAGTTTGCATTTAATTCAGGAACATATATGTGAGGCAGATTAGCTGTCGTAATATTAGTGTTTATTAAGGTATCGAGTTTGCTCGGCTCTCCGTAATAAAATTTGCATCTTTACTGTTATCAGTTTCTCGTGAAATATAATCTAAGTTATTAATATTAGATTGCACGTGTGTATCGTTCGGTGGGTTTTCTGCGTTTGAATAACAATTCATATTCGCATTGGAATAATTATAATACTGAGGTTCATGGTCATAATATCCGTAGTAATGAGAATTATGATAGGGTAGGTCAGGTTGATTTTCGTATATATAATTTTCGTTGTTAATAAAATTTTGGTCGAAATATTGATTTTCAATTTCGTTATTTGGATAATAAAAATTTGGGTCAAAATATTGATTTTCATGATTTTCATTATTTTGTACATCTTGCAGATGTAGTTCAGTTACAGTAAATTTGGGTTTTTGTCTAGTGTTGGTTGATGATGTGTCCATTGGTTCATCAAGCCTTTGATTTCGGGGTTGGTTTTGGTTTCTATTGTAATTAAATTGTGGTTGATTATTTATCGGTTGGTTTCTAATTATTTGACTAGGTCTTTGCATAAAATATGGATGTTTTTGTGTTGGGAAATTATTTGGTCTAAATTGAAATGGTGTTTGATTTTGTATTATAGGTCTTGGCTGAAAATTAGGGTATTGTGGTCTGAAAAAATTATTATTAAATAGCGGTGGTCTTAAATAATTAAAGTTTGGTTGTGTGGGATTTGGTATCGAGTTTGTATTTCGATTATTTTGGTAATTAATGGGTTTTGAAAAATTTATATTTGCATTTATAGGCGTTACTCTTTGATTTGGGCGAAAATTTTGTGTATTTAATGAATGACTACGATTCTGACTGTAAAGAAAATTTTCTTCTTCTATTACTAGAGACATTGCTTTTTCTAAACTATCTGGGTTTCTTAATCTAACATTATTTTGTAGTTGGCCTGTTAAGCTTCTTATAAATGTTTTTAAAGCTAAATCTTCATAGTTTTGTACTCTAACTCTTTTTTCGTTTGGAGTCATAATTATTGAATTTATTTTTGAAAAAATTAAAGAGCGTGCGTCTTGGCATCTCATACCGAAATTATATGGTGTTTCATTTTTTTGAGGTGTTAATGTTATTAAATCTTGTACTAAACAATCCAAATTTCTTTGATCACCAAAACTTAATTCTAATGCAATTTTTATGTCTTGCCACGTATTTAATTCGTGAATCCTAGAACCTATTAGACTTAATGCTCGACCTGATAATTTACCAATGATGGCTCGTACTATAAAATTGTTATGTGCGTTATCGCCTTCTTTATAAAAATTGTTTATTAAGCTAGAACAATTATTTATAAAAATTGAAAGTGTATGTGGGTTACCATCATACGTAGGAATTGTATCTATATATAAGCGTAATAGTTGGTAGTTTACGCCTGCGGCATTTTGTGGTTGTTCCATTCTGTTATTTCTTAAATTAGTATTATTAATATTTGTGAGTCTAAACAAATTTATGATATCTAATTTTAATAGATTAAAATAGATTTTTGTGAAAAAGCGAAAATTTGAAAAATGTATTTAAAATTCACTTTTTTACGAAAATACACAAATATGAGCAATATATACACGTGAGCAAAAATTGTGTGCGAAAATATATACAAAATGGTTTTGACTTACATTAGGAATATTATTATTTTCATTCCTGAAGCACTTATTTTCTAGGGTGATGATGATTTTCTTCTTAGCCTACGAGGGTTGAAACGATGCTTGATTCTCTGTCTTGAATTTTCTTACAGCTAGGGTTTTCTTCTTAAAGCTAGGGTGCCAATAGGAGGTTGGGCGATGTTTGTCCCTTGATCCCTGGTCTTCCTATCCTAAGTTTTGCCAATAGGACATTGAGCGATGTGTGTCTCTTGATCCCTGGACTTGTTTTTATTTTCCAAATTTGGTTATTTCTTGAGTCACTCGCGTTTTCGGATATCCAAATTAACCGTCGATACGGACACTATTCGCGATTTTTGTCGAAACGCTTTGGACAATCCTACCGACTGCGCCAGTTTTAGGTTTTACCTGTACGAATGACTTTTTAAAAAAACTCAAAATTTGAAAAAATACGGACTTTAATTAACTGGTACGACAGTTAGTGGCTTAAAGACGCCTTAACATGTTTACAAAAAGTATTTATATGTGAATAATTGTATGTCAGCGGTTTCCATCTTCCGTGGGAACATCTCATCGTTACAGTTTTCCATCATAAGGTGCTGTGTTGGCTGTTCCCATAACTAGTGCTAAACATTGCGTAAGTTACTTTATGGAAACATATATACTAACTTCTCTACAAAACTGATTTTTCTATAAAGTCCTCTACAGGTGTATCTTAAATTCACTTTATTAAGAGGACATGTGAACAAAAGCATGTCGGCATAAAAATTTCCTTGTCAATTAAGTAATTGCAATTTTTGTGCACTCAATATTTTAACGCATGTTTAACGCCCTAAATGAAATATTATCAAATTTACAAAATGACTGCAGTCTTATTGTCTCACCATTTAATTGTTTAGTGGTTCATGGAACTGTTCTAAAGCTTTAGATTTTATTCTTAAAAAATTAATATAATATTCTTGTTTTCATTAATAGGCTCCAAGATTTTGCCTACGTAATAAACAGTCTGCTTTTTTGTTGCAAATTCAACTACGACGTATTCTCCCACACTTAATCTTCGGGGTAATGCTTCAAAAGTATGTCTGGTAAGTACGATAAGAACGTCTGCATCACCGTCCGATTCACTCCAAGGTCCACCACTACTGGAACGACTAGAGAAGCTCATAATTGATTTATTGTCCGTGATGTCACTTTCTGTTTTCTCAAAAACCCTGCGTTTCACTGTCTTCTTACTTGTCAGGTTGTCTTTACGTTTGGTACAACTTTTTTCTTCTTCTATCATGTCCATTTTCGGGGTGTCAGTCGCAATGATGTTTTAGCCTTTTTTTCTGCGTTTCCTTTCTAGGTTTGGCTCGAAGAGGTGGTCTGAAATCATCTGGTGTAAAAAAATGTGTTTTTCCTGAAGAGGGTTCGGGTCTATCTTCTATTCCATTGTTTGTTCTAGATGGTGTTGCTTCAGTATTTTGATGTACCATTTCGGTAGTTAATATTGCAGAGCATGGTCTATTAATTACTTCGCTAGGCAAAAAATCTATGCCAGAGAATATATTTCGATCGCAGGGACATGCCTTAAATGACTTCATACTACTAATTGGAGTCATAGCCTGACTATAAACAATTTCAATGCATTCAGCTAGATCGTATATTGTAATAGGTCTACCTGGATTTCTTAACAGCCATGAATATGCTGCACTATTATAACACGTTTTAAAGGGTCCCAGCACACCCACGTCCAACGGCTGAAGTTTTGCAGATGTATGTGGATGTAAAGTGAGTATTGTTATCCCAGAATTCTTTGCCAGATTTAAGGCTTGTATTGAAAGATGCGATTCATCATTATCGAAAATTAGAAGGGAGGGATTTTCAGGAGAACTGTTGGTATGTTTAATATAATGCCTCATTCTTTCCACAAAAAGCTCAGAATTCATCCATCCTGATGTCGACACTAACCCCAGTGATCCAGGAGTGGCACTCTTAAGCATGTGATTTTTGAAGTTTTTCCTTGGAAAAATAATAGCGGGCGGTAATGTAACACCAGTACCTCCAATTATACTGAACTGTCCCTGTAGCAGCCTCATCTAAATTAAAAATACGCGTTCCATCGGCAAATGTGGGGTTACGACGAATTGCGTTTTCTAAATTATCAAAAAAAGTCTTCACATTTCCTTTGTTAAACGATGTTGCACGGGCTAGACTACAGGGTTCGGGTTTTCTTAAAGACAGGTCTGTATGTCTTCGTCTGAAAGAGCGGAGCCATTCTTTGCCAGCCAGTTGCTATCGTTTCCATGACTCTGGCATCCTAGTACTGTTAATTACTGCAATATCATATGCAACTTTTCTTGTATCTTTTGTTGTCAAGCCATAGAACATAAGGGCACATTTTCTTAAATACTCCTTTAAAATAACTTCTTGAGGCTCAGTAAACAACCGGTTTATGTCATAATTAGGTACCAGTGATATATTTCCATTTCCAGATTTTCTTTTCTTTTCATCTCTTTAGATGTACACAGTGAGCCAAGGATTCACTGTGTAACACCCCACTCTGGTTCACTGTTCCACACTACAATTCAACAATATAAAATTTGTTACACGTAAACGTTCTTAAAAGTACTGATTTTTGTTACTAAGGACCATAAAACATCCACTAACAATAAAAACAAAGCAAAAAAATAAGGGAGAACTAAAAAAATACAGACGCTATAAAAAAATAAAACTTACAACTTGATTTTACTTTCGACGTCTAAAATCACTTAAACGATAGCCAAACGACTACACTCTCCCTGGGTGCCCTTTAAGTACTGGCGGGTTTTTTACGTGGTAAATGAGCATCTTTATGCGACCGACGAAATATCCCTACCACTTAAATTTCAGCTAGTGGAAAATTTAATAAAAATCATCGATAGTTAGCTTAACCGGAAGTTTACCTTTATTTGAAGTTTTGTTTCATTTATATTCTGAAAAATATATACATGCACTTATTTTTCTGTAATATTTTTGTTGCTTTTTTTTACACAATTACCAAAGAACAAATCAGTCAAGCACATAAATATTTGTAGAATGTTTCCGTATATGCGTATGAAGACAGCTTAAAGAGATTAGCAGCCTAACATGATCGATGATACATACTATTTAGGTAATTCTAAATTTTGTTCGAACCAAATATTATTAAATAGGGGCCTTTGCAGAGCAATTTGCTTGTGTTATCGTATTTGTGCTATTAGGTTTGGTGGTCTGTCCTGCTAAATATCTTGTGCAGTTAAGACACCTAAATAGTTAAATGTCTTGCAATAAACGCTGACATTTCTCAAAGAAATTCTGGCACAAATTGCTGGGAAATGTTATGATGGTATAACCATCTATACCTAAAATAATAATATACTCTATTTTATTTTTCAAAACTGCTACAAAAATAACCTCTAAATAGTTCACCTTTTTTCTATAAATCGAAAGCACTTGCAATAGGGGAATATCTGAAGCTTCTTTGTCGATTGGCCGAAAGTACCCGAGCGTATTTCGGTTTTTACCTGGTGGCACGCTTGAATCGGATGACCTTGAGATCTCGATCCATAAATAATTGTCGGCTGTTTTTCCTTTATTAATATAAATATAGTATTTATTAACATAATTCATAGTATACTTGGGACCAAATTTAAAATAAAATCTCAAATAAAGTATGAGATATACCAAAAAAAAAAATTAATATTACAACAACCTGTATCTGGAAAACGATGTTTTCATGAACTGCTGTTGATATCTTATTTTTTCTTATTCTTAATATATTTTTTCAAAAGTAATATAATAAGATAAAAAAATATTTATTATTATTGGATATTATTTATTTTCCCATTTTAAAACATAATAAAGCAAAAAATATTTTTTATATTATATTTAAGGATAATTGATCGACAATCCACAAACTTGAGTATTGACCTCAGTAGCGGATTATATTGTTAACTTGCAATTTATACTGGCAAAATAAAAACACTTCCTGTCAACTACTTATAATTAATGTACCAAACTGGTTGGAAAGGCCAAAATGACAAACTTGCCACTTCCCCTTATAACCGGGAAGAAATAAAAAGGTCTACAAAATCTTCAGAATCACCACTGTTTTCTTCAATGCTAACCCTCTCGGATCCGGCGATGAAGTCCAATTATCTAACAGGAGTCGAATAGAAATTTGAATAATCCAGACTTATTCATGCGTCACGCGTAATGCAGACTAATGCGAAAAGTGTCAAATTTTTTGCAGTTCCACGTCTACCGCCGTTTTTCATGAAGCAGACTTGAACACAGTCTATGCGATAGGTCACACATGTCGTCACTGCTAGATGTTACGGTATCTCTTACACATATTTACACATATGAAAGTCGACCCGATTGATTTGCATCAGATGTCCGAGAGAGTTGGAACTGTTCACATTGCGAAGACTTTGGGTATAGTAGACCCCGGACACTTACGGCGAAGCCCTCCAAGTTGGAAGGGGGCATATTTAACATCAGTAGTTGTCAAAGGTAGCTCGATTTAATCACAACGAACACCTTAGGTAAAGTAGGTGTTGGATTTCATCTTCATTTGCGAATAGCTCTTATGAGAAAAGGCATATTTAGAAGTAAATTGTAAGGACGTCTATATTTGTGTGGAGATCAAAACAAAAGTCTCCTCTCCAAACTTGGTGGACCGACTCAAGAGAGAGACGTGCACGTCCTGTGAGTTACTCAGAACCTCACGCAGGTTAACTTTTTGCTTGCAAACGAAATCACTAATTGTACTAAAGATATTTTAGTCCAAAAAAAGCCGCAAAAGGTACAGGGTGGTATAGAAGGTCGCAGACCCACGTAATCATGCCTCATGTATTTCTCTAAAACAGTTCAAAACGAATCTAATGATCTTTGCTTTTTTAAATATATATATATATATATATATATATATATATATATATATATATATATATATATATATATATATATATATATATATATAAAAAAAAGACATAAACCGACGTTTCACATGAATGCATTCTGCCAGTTAAAGCAGTGTCGCTCGAAGATAGACGTACTCGTAGCAATTAATACTATAGTAATTTTAATCTGTATGACGTTCTTTTCAATGTTTTTAAATGTGCTGTTTCTGAGTGTTGTATGGAAAACGTGCTGTTTTTAAATGTTGCATAAAGATGAATTCTGAAAGATCCTTCTTATGGTAAGTCATCTAAAATGTTAAAATAATATTATTAATAATTTGTCCATACAATTTATAATAGTCTTTTAAGAAACATATCTTATCTCGGTTTTGTATTGTTACAGACACACAAAAAAAATACTGATGAAGACCAACCATAAATGGTCGAAACGTCTATAAAAATGTAACAAAAATGAAATTAAATTTGTTTTAATTTTATTCCTACTATCGAACCAAAATACCCAAGAAAACAAAATTAGTATATATATATATATATATATATATATATATATATATATAATTTGTTTCTTAAACCTTTTATTTATAATTACTTCGAAAATATTTCTTGGGTCTAGGTTTATGCATATATAACTATAGGTGCCTTAAATATAATAGATTTAAAAATGAAGCTCTGTTTTCCAAGGTAGGTTACCTATTTTTAATTAACGGCTTTAAACCAAATTGTACAAATGCTTTTGTGTTTTTTTTTTGTCAATAATGTAAACAAGTTTTTTAATATTTTTTAATGTGTAAAATTGTGAAAGTCAATTTAGAAAAGTGTTCGACTGCTAAATGTTTTAGGATTAATTGAAGAAATTTTACTTTATCAGTGTTTTTATAATTGACAAAACGGCAATTTTAACAAACCAGTTTGTATCGAACTGATATTGTTTTTTTTCTTTCTCGTTTTAGTTAAAATAAATGCTCTTGAAAATGCTTTTAATCAAAAGCGAAACGTCGAGCGAAATATAACCACTATTGTTTCAATGCATAAACCTAGACCCAATAAATATTTTCGAAGTATATATATATATATATATATATATATATATATATATATATATATATATATATTGGCATTAATTGTACTATAACTAAACTAAACAAATTTAATCGATATCTCTCAGAATAAGGTGTATGAAAAAAACTAAAAACTAACATTTTTAACACCATGTTAGCATTTTTCTACATTAGCTTTAATATTTTCAAGTCTAGAATCTACAGTTACAGTAGCATTTTTTAATTTTAAGAGTAAACTATTAAAATAAAATCTTTTAAATTGCCTTGTGTAGCTTAAGCTAACCGTTACTCAAATTAACATAAAGAGAAACCTATGTTATACTGTTGAAACAAAAACGTATAAATATATAAAAAAAATGGCTGCAGAAAAGTCAATAAAATATTTTAATCTTTAAACATTACGCGTATCAATTGTGCCTCTTTATTTCAATTAAAAAGTGTGCCACACAATGAATTTATCGCTTTATAATCGATTTGGATGACATATTTTTCATAACCAACCCATAAAAATACAAAAGCTTAAACCGAATCTAGTTCCCAACTACTTTCGAGATTCGAATATTACGAATGAAAATATTAGGAAATATGAATCGCCATGGTTGAAAAACAGAAACAGTTTGGTTTTTTGTTTTTCGGTCGTATTCAAACATACAATTTTGATTTTCTAATTAAGAATGAATACTCATTGTGCTGAAAATCCGTTCTATGGAAAAATAGTCCTAATATTAAACGAACAGACATCATATTGCTATGACAACATTTAAAAAGGTTTAGCGATGCATATCTTCTTAGGCCGAAAGTTCATTTTTCAAGTTATCAATTTGTTTTATCTTAACAATACCTACTTTTTGTTTACTCCAAGTTATATCTATGTGACTTTCATCAAATGATGTGAAACAGCTTAATCGAAACTTGGATGGTGTTAAAAAAATCGTCAGAAGATGCTGGAAGCAGCCAACGCTAAGTACGTTCAGAGCGATTCGGACACTCGTTCAATAAGCCTTGACAAAATATAAGAACGGAATTAAAAAGTTGGCAACTTATAATAAGGTTCTGGCTCGACATTCGCTTACATTTAGTGGTGTTTATGTTTGAACGTAAATTTGTGTGGTCTATTGGGAATTATTGAGGATTTGCAATGGGTTCAAAACTTCGTACAGTCAATATTTATTTTATAGTAAATTTTTTTAATTAATTTTGCATGTCTTAATTTTGATTTGGTTTAACACACAGGTTCTACTCGATTTGCTACAATATTTATTTAACACAAGTAGTCATATAAAGGATAAATCTCTTTTGTGTCTATTTGCTTAAAATAAATTCAACGGTAATGAAATTATGAAAAAATGAAACTAAAACGAATAAAATATTAAAAGAATGACTGCGCAAATAAGTCAATAATGTATTACAAAAACAATTACGTGTACATTTTATGCCTCTCTACTCCAATTAAAGACTGAGGTCCATAATAAAGTAATTGATCTGTAATTGATTTGGGTGACATATTTTTCATATACCATCCAATAAAAAAGCCTTTAAACGATAAAATTTAAAGCGTAAACCGAGCTCGGTTCCCTACTGCATTCGGATTTCGAATATTACCAGTGAAAATATTGGGAAATATGAATCGTCATCATTGAAAAACAGAAGCAGTTTGCTCTTTTCGATTTCCCATCGTATTCAAACGTACTGCTCCGCTTTTGTTTTATTAAGAATGAATATTCATTGTGCTAAAAATTCGTTCCATGGAGAAATTAGCATAATATTAAACTAACAGACGTCATATTGTTATGACTTTATCTAACAAGTCTTAGCGATACATATATTATCTTCTTTGGACGAAAGTTAATTTTCCAAACTCTGATTGTTTTATCTTAACAATAATGAAAAACATTAAGCAGCGTATCTGGATCTGTGGTCGTATAAAAATCATTATATCTATATATATATATATATATATATATATATATATATATATATATATATATATATATATATATATCTACATGCGACTATCAACAAATGACGTTAAACAGTTTAATCGAAACTTTGTTGGTGTTGAGATTCGGGCACACGTTCGATAAATCTTTATAATATATAAGAACAGAATTAAAACGTTTGCAACCTTTAATAAGGTTCTGGCACGACGTTCGTTTACATTTAGTAGTGTTTGTGTTTGATCGTAAACTTGTGTGGTATCCTCAACAGTATCCACTAGATACTGTTGAGGATTTGCAATGGGTTCAAAGCATTGTTCCGTCAATATTTACTTTATATTCTGTTCTTTTTTTTAATTAGTATTTCATGTCTTAATTTTGATTTGGTTTGTCATACAGATTCTACGTGACTTGCTACAATGGTAATTTATAAGTAGCCAAATAAAGGATATGTCTGTTCTGTGTCGATTTACTTAAAATAAACTCAACGGTAAGGAAATTATAACATAGAGAAACGTATTTTGTTACCTCAATTTACTGTTAAAACTAAAACGAATGAAATAAAAAAGGCATGGCTGCAAATAAGTCAATAATGTATTGCAAAAACCATTGCACGTACAAATTATGCCTCTCTACCTAAAGAGTGTGCTTTATAATAAACTAATCGATTTACACTTTATTTGTATGACATATTTTTTATATACCATCCAATAAAAAAGCCTTTAATCGATAAAATTTAAACCGTAAACTGAAGCGGGTTCCCTACTGCATTCGAATTTCGAATATTACAAATGAAAATATTGGGAAATGTGAATCGTCATCTTCGAAAAACCGAAAACTCTTTTCGATTTTCCTATAGTATTCAAACGTACTGCTCCGCTTTTTTTTATTAAGAATGAATATTCATTGTGCTAAAAATTCGTTCTATCAAAAAATAGTCCTAATATTAAACTAACAGACGTCATATTGTTATGACGTACTCTGAAGAGGTTTAGCGAGCGATGCACATATTAACTTCTTTGGCTGGAAGTTAATTTTCCAAACTACCTTTTTTTATCTTAAACATGAATGAACATCAAGCGGAGTGTTTGGATTTGTCGCCTTACAAACATAATTTTTACTTTTTGTTTACTCCTAGTTATATCTATCTGACTTTCAACAAATGAGGTTAAACAGTTTTATCGAAACTTGGTTGGTGTTAAAAAATGTTCAGACGATATGTAACCTGCGGGAATCAATTTTATATTCTGCGAACGCAAAGTACGTTCAGTGTGATTCGGGTACGGCTTCGATAAGCCTTGACAAAATATAACAACGGAATTAAAACGTTGGCAACTTATAATATTGCTCTGGCAGGACGTTCGTTTACATTTAGTAGTGTATGTCTTTGATCCTAAACTTGCGTGGTTATTGTTGAGGATTTGCAATGGGTTCAAAGCTTCGTACTTGACTTGTTACAATGGCAAATTGCAACAAGTAGTTAAATAACGGATATGTCTGTTCTGTGTCAATTTACTTAAAATGAACTCAACGGTCATAAAATTATCACATAGAGAATCGGATTTTATTACCTGAATTTTGTAACGGAATAGGCTACAAAAATTGAATAGAGTAAATAAATTCTTAATTTATTTTAAAACGATATTTTTTCTAAAGGGATATCCGGTTTCTCATGACAAATTTTAAACATGAGTATTTTAAAGAAGTCGTTAAATTAAAGCTATCTAATATTAGTCTAGAGAATTTTTAAAATCTAAATAAAATAATAAATAACACTTATCTCAAACGCTATGTTTTAGATTGTGCAGACTTATTTAAACTATTTAAGATAAACCTGTCAAATTGCACTCGACGATACATCCCCTTTAAAAGCTTATTGTTATCACATGGCCCTTTTCTTGGGAAAATTTCCTTGCTCTCTTTCATTAAGTTAAATCTAACAATAATTGAAACATTTCATTTGGTTCGATTAAATCATAATAAATTGTCAATTTACTATGTTAAAAATACAATAGAATATTTTATAATAGAAGGCGTTTCAAAAATTCGATGTTTTTTGCATGGGCATTGTTTCCCTTCAGAAAGATTGGCTGAGAAGGTTTTCTTTGCCTTTCTTTTTTTCGCCATGGTCATTTTGATCTAGAAAGCTGATAAGTTAGTTTAAGTTTTAGGCATTTATATAGAAGGTTTCTTCTATTTTTTTTATTATTTCTTTTATTTGCTTCCATACAATTTTAAAAACATCACACGACACTGACCTTAAAGAAAAGTATAAAGTACTGAAAAAGAAACATGAACTAAATATTTTTAATGCAAAGAAATCATATAATGATCGTTACATAGCTATGAGCAGTAATGTTTCTAAAGCTTCTTGGGATGTAATAAACAATAATATGAGTACTAAATCTAAAAAAAGTACACCAGTGCAAATGTTGGACGAAAATAAATCGCTTTTAACAAACAATCAAGATATAGCTAACTCGTTTAATTTATTTTTTACTGAAATTATACAAAAACTAGTCTCAAATACAAACCTACAGCCTACTTAGAACTTAAATATATGTAATAATAATAGTGAAACCTTTTATTTGTTCTCTGTATATAGTGAGGAGATTAAGAACATTATTATGTCCGTCTGCTCTAAACGGTCAAGCGGCGTCGATGATGTACCCTATAGCCTTTTGAAAGACGTGTCGAGTGAGATGTCAAGTATCCTTGCTTACATAATAAATATTTCTTTTACCACGGGAAAATTTCCAGATCAGTTGAAGTCAGCTGTCGTTGTCCCTATTTATACAAAAGATGACCCAATCTCAATAAATCATTACCGACCAATAGCGTTACTGCCGGCTTTCTCAAAAATTTTCGAAAAGGCATTTCAGAGGCGTCTAGTCTCCTTCTTTAATAAACATTCTTTGTTCAATCCAAGACAGTTTGGTTTTACTGTGGGTTCTTGCACCCAAGACGCACTATTATCATTTCTTGAAAATGTATTAAATAACTTAAATAAAAAGCAAAAAACATCAACAACCACGCGCTGTTACTGCAAAAACTTCATATGTATGGAGTTCAAGGTCGTGGCAATTCGTGGTTGAAGAGCTATTTAGAAAATAGAGTGCAGAGGGTCAAGGTCGCTGATGCGGTTTCTACTGACATGGAGGTCGGAACAGGTGTACCCCAAGGAAGTGTTCTGGGGTCAACTCTATTTTTAATTTTAATCAATGATATTCCTTTAAACGTACAGCAGGGGCTCTTGACACTTTTTGCTGACGATACGTCATCGATTGTCGCTGATCGGGATATCTCTGGCCTTTCTGGCAGGACGGGTGCTTGTGTCAGGGAGATGCAGACCTGGTGTGATTTGAATGGTCTAGTTTTAAATGTTTTAAAGACAGACTTACTGCTTTTTTCTTCAGCAAGAATAGGACAAATAGAAAGTTTGTTAGTAAGGACTACGGGTGATACTTGTAATAAGACTCTTAAACAAAGCGACACCACTAAATTTTTAGGTGTACATATTGACAGCTTTTTATCTTTTGAAAATCACATTGAAAATCTGGTCAAAAGGCTATCATCAAAGAGCTTTGTTTTATATCAGCTCAGGAAAACATGCGGCCCGCAAACCTTGAAAATGTATTGCTATGGTCGTGTACACTCCCTGTTGCAATATGGCCTGCTATGTTGGGGGAATAGTATAGGCGTTAATCGTATATTTATATTGCAAAAGCGAATATTAAGAAGTATGTTTGGATTGAAAAAAACTGACTCATGTCGTCAATTGTTTTTGTGCAACAAGATATTAACAATATATAACATGTATATTTTAGAAGCAGGTATTTACATACACAAAAATATTGACAAATTTCAAAAAGTATGCGACGTAAATAAGTATGAAACTCGTAATGCTAATAAGCTACACATACCCCAATTTAACACGAGGGCTAGTATTTACGTCTCTTAGAGTTTACAACCATCTGCCGGATGAAAGCATTATTATAAAATTTAAACGTAATCTAAAAACATTACTTCAAACTATTGTATTCTATTCGTTGTCAGAATTTTTTATGCACAATTTTTAAAACATTTCTATTGTTATGCTGTTTTTTTTGCACTTACTGTTACTATTTCTTGTTGATGTCTCTACAGTTGATCTTGGTTTTAGTATTTGTCCTCATTTATACTTTGAATTTTACTTTAAACTTAAATGTAGGTTATAGTTTATTTATGATTATTTTTGGTGATTTAATTAATTTTTAACTATTTTTTACTTTAATTTGACTATTTCAATACTTGTAATCCAAGTCTTATGAAATAAAAATTGGTTTGATTTGACTTGATTTTATTCAGTCGGAAATGAACCCTACAAAGTACCTCTGATTTTACTTAGTATATCTTAGTTACTTTCAGTAATGTGCTAGGGTTGCCCGATATGTCTCAAATAAATAAATACATTAAAATATTATAAATTTATAATGTTCGAGTACAATCTATAACCCTGTTACAAATTTACGGTTCACACTAAAACGAAAAAAATAAAAAAAGAATGACTGCAAATAAGTCAATAATGTATTACAAAAACCATTGTATGTACAAATTATGTCTCTCTACTCCAATTAAAGAGTGTGCTCTATAATAAACTAATCCATTTATAATTTATTTGGATGGCATATTTTTCATATACCATCCAATAAAAATGCCTTTAATCGACAAATTTAAACCATAAACTGAACCCGGTTTCCCACTGCATTCGAATTTCGAATATTACCAATGAAAATATTGGAAAATATGGATCGTCATCGTCGAAAAACAGAAGCGTTGGCTCTTTTCGATTTCCCATCGCATTCAAACGTACTGCTTCCCTATTTTTTTATTAAGAATGAATATTCATTGTGCCAAAAATTCGTTCTACCAAAGAATAGTCCTAATGTTAAACTAACAGACGTCATATTTGTATGACGTTATCTGAAAAAGGTTTAGCGATGCATATATTATCTTCTATCATTTTTTTTTTCTTAACAATAAATAAACATCAAGCGGCGTATCTAGATTTGTGGCCTTATAAACATCATTTCTAGTTTTTGCTTACTCCTAGTTATATCTATGTGACTTTCAACAAATTAGGTTAAACAACTTAATCGAAACTTGGTTGGTGTTAAAAAATCATCAGACCATATAGAACCTACTGGAGTCATTTTTATATTCTACCAACGCAAAGCACGTTCAAAGCGAACTGGGCACCCGTTCGATAAGCCTTGACAAAATATAAGAGCGTAATTAAAACGTTGGTAACATATAATAAGGTTCTGGCAGGACTTTCGTTTACATTTAGTGGCGTTTATGTTGGATCGTAAACTTGTGTGGTTAATTATTAATATTGAGGATTTCCATTGGGTTCAAAGCTTCGTACGGTCAAAACTTATTTTATGTTCGAGTTTCGAATATTATCAATGAAATTATTAAGTAATACAAATCGTCATCGTTGAAAAACAGAAGCATTTTGCTGTTGTTATTTTGTTTTCTATCGTATTCAAACGTACCGTTTTGTTTTTCTAACTAACAATGAATACTCACTCACATATACTGAAAATCCGTTTTACGAAAAAATAGTCCTCATATTAAACGAGCAGACGTGATATTATTATGGCGTTATTTGAAAAGATTCAGTGAAGCATATATTATTTTCTTGGGTGAAATGTTTATTCTTCAAACTGACAAAAATTGTTTGCTATTGGCAATAATTAAACAAGCAGCGCATTTGGATTCGATGCCTTATAATTATCATTTTTGCTTTTAGTTTACTTCTAGTTATATGTGTGTGACTTTCAACAAATGAGCTTAAATAGTTTAGCAGTAATTTGGTTGCCATTAAAATATGATTAGACAATATGGAACTTGCTGGAATCAGTTTTATATAATTCCAACGCTACGCACGTTCGGCGCAATTCTGGTAACTGTTTTATAAGCGTTGAGAAAACATAAGAACGTAATTAAAACGTTAAAACCTCATAGTAAGGATCTGGTACTCTGTATGTTTATAAACACGCACCATTTCGAGAGAAAAGAATTAGCAAGCCAAGAGCACCATGGTTAAACGAGGAGATAAAGGAACTACAAAAACAGAGAAACAAGGCTTGGTAAAAATTCAAGACACAAACCGAGACTGACCGAAACAAATACAGATCCCTTTAAAATAATGTAGTATCCTTGATAAAACGTTCCAAAAAAATTATCTACATGAACGAAAATAACCCTTCGAAAACTTGGAGAACCCTAAGAGACCTTCATATTAGATCCAATAAATTTAATAAGTTACCTAACTCACTCTCTAATCCTGAAGAAATCAACAAATATTTTTCTTCTTTTTTATACAATGTCTCAGAAAAATGTAACGGTAAAATTATTTTTTATAATACCAACAGACACAATCACAATCTTCAGTTCAGTTTCTCTTTAGAAGGATATTAATGAAAGCCTGCATAGAATTGCTACGAACGCAGACAGAAGGGGTGGATGATATAAACTTACAAATGTTAAAGTTATGTAGCCCATTCATTGACCACATAATCCTCCACATTGTGAACAGTATAATTGAAAATAATTATATTCCCAAAATATGAAAAACACCTATAAGTACTCCAATACCAAAAATAAATAATCCCAGGACTTACTCTGAATTAAGAGTAATTAGTATATTACCGACAATATCCAAAATGTCAGAAAAAATTCTTCATATTCAAATATTTAAATACTTTTTAGAAAATAAATTGTTTCGTGACTTTCAATGCAGTTTTAGAAAAAACTTCAGTTAAAACCTATGATGACGGCATGATAAATGTGCTTCTTTTATTAGACTACTCAAAAGTGTTTGACACTATAGATCACAGACTTGTCTGTGCTAAACTTAAATATTATTTATATATTTAATAACGATGCAGTAATTTTTTTTAAATAATTGTTCACAAAAAATTAGAGTCCAACAGTATAGGCACTGAATCAGGAGTCCCTCAGGGTTCCATTTTATCTCCTTTATTGTTTATAATCTACACGATTGATATCATCACTTCCCCTGTTAACTGCAAAGTAGAAGCTTATTCTGACGGTACTCAGCTTTACTACTCATTCAATCAATTAAATACAATCGAGTCTGGTCAAAGAATTGATAATGATTTAGAATGCATTAGGATATTATCTAAAGAACATAATTTACATTTAAACTCAGACAAGTCAAAATTAATCTGTATTGGCAATAAATCAAAAATAAATAATATAAAAAATACATTAAATATTCATATCAACAACACCCATTTGCCTCTTGTCCGTGCGCAAAGAATCTAGGCCTAATAGTAGACGAAGACCTACGTTTCTCTGAACATATAAAAAAATTAATAAACATAAGTTTTGGTGCTTTAAAATTAATTAATAACAGCCGGCACATATTAAGTTTCAACCTTCAAAATATGCTTTATGAAAGTATAGTATTGTCTCCTTTTACATATTGTGATTTTTTATATGGTATATGTTTATATCCATGACTTATTTATAATTTGCGGAAATATGACCATATCTCGGTTAAAATATCAGAGTGCGGACTCCATCACCTTGGCAACTTCGTTCACAAATTATTAAAGCCAGAAAACTCATCATATATATTAAGAAAAAAATGTATTCCTAGACACAGCGTTCATGAGATAAATGTAAGATTCAAAAACAAATTTACACTGCCTCATCATAGAACTGTAAAGTTTAAAAGAAGTTTCTCGTTCAACGCTATTAATTTGTATAATACCTAATGAAGTTAAACTATTTAATATTAACAAATTTAAATATAAGCTACGACTTTTCCTATTAAATGAGCAATCGGGTGGACGGTAATCGGTCGTTGGCCGGGCGTGCGTGGGGGGTCGCCGGGGGGCCTGTCTGGGATTCTAAATTATTCTAAACGATTTTGCTTTTGTCCTGGTTTCACATATTTGCGCCGTATGTTTATGTTTGTTACAAAAGATAACTGTTGCAATTTAAAGCCATCTATATATATTTCAATTAATTTTAAATATTATAACTGAGGGAATTAATCTGGCTTACCTACTGATTAAATAAGAGTAACCACAAGGCTAGCCTTCGCCAGAGGGGGCTTGCTTTTTTTTCCTTTCATTAATTTTTTTTATATAATAACATAAGGTATAAGCTGTTTGTATTATACTTTGTAAATCATACCATAGTAAAAGATATCCATTAATACGCTCAATTTTTTTTTCTGCGATATAGGGTTAAACTGGTAAAATGTTGGTACAAATTTAACATGATGGAAACAGAATGGAAATTTAATGATATTTTAAAAAAATCAGTATAAAAAACTACTTATTCAATTTATTTTTAGTTATGCCAAAAAATGAAGTGGGCCATAGGAAGAAACTAGTAAGATATTGGTTTGAATCCGATATGGTGAAAAAAATGACTAAGTGAATTTGTACAGAATTAAATTGGGTCATTCAATCAATTCTTGAAAACTCAAATATTTTGGTCCTCGCGTGATCCTTAATGGAAGTATTCGTATAATTGTAGTATTGGAAGAACATATTTGGATTAATTGTTACTGTATTTATAAAGGAGAAAATTCGAATTTCATTGAAATTTATAATACCCTGTAAATAGAAAAGTACAATACCTAGCACACTCATAAGAATATTCCAATTAAAGATCACGCGAGGAATAAAATACCTGTGTTTTTAAATAAATGTATTCTCCGTTTTTTAGAATCAAGGGCAATTTTAATGTCCTCATATTTTAGGGATGAATTAAAGTTGAAGAAACCTTTCAAAAGATGTGCTACTTTCCATTTAATTTTTTCCTTGGCGCCCAATTTTTAAAATCTGGAATTACGAAAGGTACCAAAAAAATAGTATTTAGTTCGATAAGATAGTGTACCAAGTTTCAAATTTTTTCTTGGCTAGTTCAAAAATAAAAAGGCGACATTAAAGAGCCAAACTGTGAAATAAAAAGAGTATACGCAATGTGCTTGAACTAGAATAAATTTACAAAAAGAATGTAAGAAATATCTGAAAGGCTTATAATTTTATCACCTTTCACAATAAGATATCATTTACTAACTACTCGAAATATTACAAATTGAAAAAGAACTGGCTTTAACTCCAAAACTGATGAAACCTTGAAACCATGGAGGCTTAGTTTATCTACCAAGGCAACTGGGTATGGGTTTACATTCAAGCCATGCATTTTCAGGGATGTGCATTAGACACAAAATTTAAGGTAAAAAAAAACAGGTCAGTTTAAGGTTAAGGTAGTTGGAGAGAGGAGCCTGTAGAAAATATTTACAAAGCAGAATAGGGCTATGGTAGGGTACGTTGGTGTATCATGAAAAAAAACCATATCCAAGTTTTGTTGGTTCTGGGGGCCTGTCTGTACGTCTAGCCTTTCAAGGCACAAAGTTGACGATAACGTTTCTCAATATTTTAGTATGTAGGACCAACTTTCCAACCAGTTTTAATCGCGGCCACTTTAGAACACTTTTTTGAGTTTAATTTTTTTAAATCAATTTTTCTTTGCTGTAAATATACCGCTCCTAAAATTCTCTTATACGAATAGCAAAATTTCTCCACGTATGGCAATCTTGCATGTCTCCTTTTATTTCCCGCGCTTCCGCGCAGAGTTCCGATTTGTCTGGAATTTGCCAAAGATGCACCTGTGAATATAAAATGTTAGTTGCGTTCCGCGCCTTCAGTCTGACGTCTAAACCCTTGGTTTGAGCACTCCATTGTGTATCATTTCATTCATTCATTCATCATCACACAGTAAGAAATAATTTTAGGGCATGGAACCATGGATAAATATTTCATTGGGCACAAACATGTTTAAGCGGATTGCGAAGCATCAAGAAGCACTTTTATATATATATATATATATATATATATATATATATATATATATATATATATACATATTTATATATATATATATATATACATATATACATATATATATATATATACATATATATATATATATATATATATATATATATATATATATATATATATATATATATATATATATATATATATATATATATATATATATATATATATATATATATATATATATATATATATATATATATATATATATATATATATATATATATATATATATATATATATATATATATATATATATATATATATATATATATATATATATATATATATATATATATATATATATATATATATATATATATATATATATATATATATATATATATATATATATATATATATATATATATATATATATATATATATATATATATATATATATATATATATATATATATATATATATATATATATATATATATATATATATATATATATATATATATATATATGTATATATATATATATATATGTATATATGTATATATATATATATATCTATATATGTATATATGTATATATGTATATATGTATATATATATATATATATATATATATATATATATATATATATATATATATATATATATATATATATATATAAATATGTATATATATGTATATCTATATATATATATATATATATATATATATATATATATATATATATAGGTATATATAGGTATATATATATATATATATATAAAATATATATATATATATATATATATATATATATATATATATATATATATATATATATATATATATATATATATATATATATATATATATATATATATATATATATATATATATATATAAATATATATATATATATATATATATATATTATATTTGATTTGATTATTAAAATTATGTTTTTTATTTTTAGTCGATTTAATTTGTATCCTGCGAAATCGATAAACATATTTCAGATACAAAAAGATATTGATAAATTGTCCTGTGGATTTGTGGTTGGCTACTTGCTTTAATATTAGAATTTTAAAGTACCGTGGAACGGGACAAAATTGATCTCGAGACAATGACTTTAATAACTATTTCCAAACTGGAATTTCCAGCATGAGACCGCTGTTGGTCATGTGCGTGTAAAATAATCCTGGTTAAAATTTGTTTACAGTTGATTTTTAATACTATCGACTGTTCAAGTATGAAATTACCGATTAAAATTATACTGATAAAAATTTGTCTAGTACTGCATTTGTTAACAACTGGTTTTATTTTAATCTTACTTTGCTATTACTTAGATTATAGGGGGTTGAATAAAAATTTCAAATTGTCATCTTATCAATATGCCTGCGCGAAATTGAAATCAACATTGTACAGTCTAAAATACCAAACAATCTAAACTATTTTCCGATTTACTAAAATAAAGTTAGATTCTGTGTAATATACAAGATGCTAAGATCTTTCAAAAAGTACTTAAGGGTACAGATAGACAGAAACTACAATTAAGAATCCTTTGAAAATGCTTTACGAAAAGTTGTGGGCGAAAGCTGGAGTTTAAAGAAAGCCGCAAAAAGATATTAAATTCCTTAAACGAATCAAACAGACGTAACAGGAAGCAAACTAAACTTAAAGTAAATCAAATATAGTACAATCACCAAAAATACTGATTCTAGCAATTTAGATAGTGAAGTAGATGTTCCTATATAATTAATTATATTCAGACACGACATATATAACCAGAATGTTTTTACGTTACTACAAAAAAATACAGAGTTTGAATATTTGAAAATTAATTGAGATGAGATAAGGTAAGAACCATTTTTACTAGCAAAGTTCTGCTAGACCGCATTTCACGACAAAGTTTTATTGTCTCACGTTCGTCATCCAGTTGTAGATTAAGTGTATATTTTAAACTATTAAATTTAAAAATGCTACGTCGAACTGAAATGACATCAGCGTTGCACCGAAAGGTATTAATCTAATTAGATGGAACTCGTGTTAAATGTAAAAATTACTTACCTATAATTAAAACATGATTGCATAATAAATTACGTATTTTGATAAAAAGAAACCCACTGATTAACTTTTGCACATACCATCACTAATACATGCTAAACTCTAAAATTTGTAGTAGAATTAGCATGGTAATTTTCAGCATTATTAATGAATCACTATTACGTCGGTGACAGCGGTAAGATATTATTCAAAATAAATGATAAATTTATGCCATACTGTTAGGCAATCCCCTGTACAAGAATGAAATCAGGATGTGAGGAGAAAGCATGCAGAATATATGAGTAAATATTTGTAAAGGAAGTAAGTGTAGAAAATTTTAGCAAGAGGTTAGCCCTTCAATGAACAAACAAAATTATTTTACAGAAAAATTTTTGCTTTTTCGCGGTAAAAAAAATGTTACTTAAAAAAATTAATTATCAAATTTACTTAAAATTTTGCAGGAAAATCAAGTGATACAAAGGAACGAATTGGTAATATTCTGGTATAAATCCAATCTAGCAAAGCAAAATGGCGCCCTAATAAGATATTTAAAAAATCAGCCTGAAAAAGCTACTTATTGGATTAATTTCAAATTTTGTGCAAGCATGATACAAAGATGAACTCGTAAAGTTATATTACGATTTCAAGAAGGCCAAATAAAATTTTAAAAAATTGTTTTTTAATTGACTTTAAATTTTGCTGAAAATTTAAATGTGATATAGGGATAAACTAGTACGAATTCAACATGATGTAACAAAATGTATCAAAGTAAAAACTACTTTTTAATTTATTTTAAATTATGCCTTAAAATCGAGTGTGGCATAGGTAGAAACTAGTAAAATATTTGTATGAATCCAATACGATGGAACAAAATAGTGCCCAATAAAAATGTTTGTTAAGTTAGTAGGTATGTATGTGTTACTAAACAACTATGTACTGAACGAAATTAGGTTAGACTTCACTATTCCTGATAAAAGGAAATTTATATAACGAGGGAAGTTCCGGGGAAAGTAAATTTATCAATTTTTATTTAGTATTTACGGGAATGACTCCCACCATTTACCTCAACTATTTATGTTTTCAATTTGACCGTTATCGATTTGTGCGTTCACAAAATAGGGTTTTTTTATTTTTTTATACCTTTTAAAATATGGAAGATCTACAACCATGACACCAAAAAATCTAGTTCCCACGAGACCTTGACCCAGATTATTTTCGGTTCAAATTTAAAACGAATCGGTTTGACCGTTCTTAAGTTATCCTTCACACAAATTTTATTAACACACACACATACATCCATACTGACTTTTTTTCTAAAAATATGTATTTCGTGTAGAGCTCTAAAACGACAAAAAAAACTGTTTTTGGAACATTTTTTAATATACTTCTCCTATAGTATGTTAATAACTTGACATAATATGTTATTTTCCTAACAGGTGCGCAAAGTGTTACTTTCCCGCACGCGGAAGCAGTTTTAAGTGATAGAAAGACACTTTGCGCGCGTGTTAGGAACAATATTTTTTCTACGAGCGCTAGATTACAACGAAAATAAAAACACATTATTTCTAAAGGCTATTTAATGCAACTTGAAACATGTAACAACAATAACAATACAAATATTAACTACGTGTTATTAATATCTATAACAAAAGAACAATTACTGACGCTTTGCTAATTGCTTGTAGGTCTGGTAATTTCAGTCAATGGGTGGCTTTTGGAAGAGCTTATGGTTGATGAAGGTTGAATTAACTTAGGAGGGCAGTTATTCAAGGCTAATGTTTTATTCGACATGTCCTTTTTTTAATTCCCGGAATCATCTACGTAGCTCTGTGCGACAGCCGTCGATTTCCAGCCCCCAAGTCGCTTGACATTAGTAATTTCTTCCCCAGAATCAGCCAGCATGGTAGCCGAGGATCGACGAAAGCTATGTACTATATACCAAAATTCGTGAAATGTTATTTTTGCTGACAGGACATTTGATAATTATTAAAATTCCCTTATCCTCTATGACAACAATTGTTATCTTTGAAAGCTCTTCGTTCCTATAAACACCGACCAATACAAAAATAGTAGCTACTTTTATTAAAAGATAAATTTCATTAGGCGTCTCTTTAATAAATCTTGAAACTTCGTTTTTATCACTTATGTTGGCTTTTTTTTTTTGGTTTGTATCCTACATTTTGCTTTTTTTATAAATTATGTATGTGAAATATAGGCTTATATTTATTTTAAGAGGGCTTTTAAACATGGAGTACTTACTCCATAAAGTATTTGGCTGGAAAGATTTTGCAAGTCCGCAAAATAGCCAGAAACACCTCCTTTTTAACACTACTTATCCACTCGTTCTGGCACTCATCATCAGAGCTGCTCATTTTAAAATTATATTTATAATTTCTTAGAATCTCATGAAAAAACGGTCCATGACGCCGCCGTTTTACAGTGTTTCACATTACGTATCAAATTCAACAATGCATCTATTGTTGCTTGACATTTTAATCATTTATTATCCTACAGGAAACGGAAACTTTTTTGTTTAAGTTGAAATATCAGGAATTAAGCATAATTAGGTGAAGTATATTAAACTAAGACTGCTACGGCTTCTCATTTGGCATAAAATAGCCTATTATTGTTACTAAAATCAGCTCTTTAAGTGATTTTACTTGTATTACTTTGGTATGCTGTGCGGAAAAGTATTACTTTGGGTACGCAAAGTTCAAGTAATAATCCAAATCAATTACTTTTGCAGTTTTATTATGAGCAAATGGTAAATGATTGTTATTCATGTGTCTATGTTTGGTGTAGACATTGTTGCTTTTCGTTTCGAGGATTTTTGTACTTTTATTTATGATTTCTTATTTCTGAAAAGTAAGAAGCCTAGTCTGATAAATTAAAAACTAGAGGGCAAATTTTACGAATATTTTCCGGAAGTTTTCCTGGGAAAGTTTCTGGGAATTATTTCAAATATTTCAAAGGAAAGTTTTCAAAGTGTCGTAGCAAAGTTTTCGGGAATTTTCAGCTAGTAACAATTACGTCTATCACTAATTTATGCCTTTGGGGACAAGTCTATATGATAACCTTCTTAAAACGTAAATGTCAAATTATTCTGGCCACAAAGTGCCTACGAGAACAAAAACTAAGCCTCTTTACTCAGCCCTTGCTTTTGGCTAAAGGTTGTACACTTAAACTTTAGGTCTTCCTTTACTGGTTTTGTCGAACTAAGTTACTTAACTTGGCACTGATATGTTTGCTATAGGAGTTAACACTTTAAAATAAATAATAGGGTACATGATCATTTTTATATGTAATTTAAATCGATAGTTAGCTGTCAATTAGATATGAAAAAATATTTTAACATTTTTTTTTCTACTTTATTTTAAAAGATTTTGGCCTTTTATTTTAACCCCTTTAAAGAGGAGGTTTATTAACAGGTCATATTTGATAACATGTTATAGGTTGTAATCCCCAGGTCATTATAGCTTATAAAAGCGTTTAATTTTAAACAACAGCAGCAATGTCACAGAAGTATATTCTAAAGTTTTTTCGAATAAGAGTAAGTGCTGCTAAAACATGTCACAATACATCACTAAAGAGTTTAGTCCAAATATTTATTAAAGTAAACTCAGAAGGAGTAGGTAGTTAACTTAAAACCCATTAAAAAAGCAAATTTAAAATTACTCCAGTAGTATCTGTATGTAAAGATCATTTTGATGGAAGGTACTTAAACCTTAAAACAGCCAATTTAAAGTTTTTTACCGCTTGTCACAATTTTGTCAGCGAAAGTAAGACCTCCAAAATCATATGCGATGGAAATTTATTGGTAGCGTTAAAAAAACTAAGAACCACGTAATTCCGTAGAAATTCTTATTATGTGATGTTACTGATGCCACTAGGGAACAAAAATATTTGAAAATTAACGAATTGGACACAAAAAAAAATAAAGATCGGCAGCTGAGGAAATAAGTGTCCAAAAGGACGGATTTTTAGTTCCAGTATCAATAAAGGTAACAACATCAGTATGAGGACACACATTAAAAAGGAATTGGCAATAATTATTTTTGGTGTAACAGTAAAACCTAATATGCGTAGGAAGTACGTTCAATTAATACCAGTAACAGAACATCTTACCGTAACAACTGAGCCATCAACGAGCAGTAATTTAAAGTCTACATTAAAAGATGTAGACTTTAAATTCCAATCTATAGCCTCCATGAATAAGTTATAGATCAAGATATAGTTTTATCATCTTTCTGAATAGAACAAAGAATATCCTCATCTAGTAGAGAAGAACATAAAGAAAATATCGAGAAGAGTGCCATAATAAACACAATGATTTTACTAAAAAATCGGTAAATTTCCTTTACCCGAAACTTCCCTCGTTATGAATTTTTCCTTTCATTAGTAGTAAAGTGTAACTCAATTTAGTTCCGTACTTAGTGATTTATTATACTGTGTTTTCAAACATTTTTATTGCGCGCCATTTTGTTCCACCATTTCGGAATCGTACACTTATTTTTTGGGCATGATTTAAAATAAATTTTTTTACACTGATTTTTTTAGATCCATTTTGTATCGTCATTTTTGATTTGTACCAGTTAATCCCTGTATCATATTCAATTTTGCTGCAAGATATTAAGTCAATTGAATAAAAAGATTTTTTTACATTGATTTTTTAGGCCTTTTATTTGGCCGCCATTTTGTTTCTCCGTCTTGAAGCCGTACCACAATTTTACAAGGTTATCTCCATATCACACTTAATGCTTCCACAAAATTTGAACACTTGATTTTTGTGCAAAATTTGAGGTAAACTTCATAATTAGTTTTTTTGTATCATATTTACTTTTACATTTCACTAGGCCGCCATCTTGTTCCGGCATATTGGATTTTCACCAAAATATAACCAGGTCATCCCAATATGACCCTTAATTTTTCAAATCAATCTGATAAGTAGAACCGACGGAATTGATACGACACAACTAGGCTTTTAGCTAGTTTGTTTTGCCATATTGGATTTTTACCAAAAGATTACCAGGTTATTCCCGTATGACTCTTAATTTTTGAGCAAAATTTGTCAATCTGGTAAGCAGTTTTTTAGCTATGCCGCGAACAGACAGAGCGACCGACGGAATTGAGAAAACATGTTGTTTGGCCTCTAGGGACTCTGAATCGTAAAGATCTGAAACAATCTCGTAGGATGATGTTTTCACGATTACAATTCTTCCTTTTTACGAGGGAAGTTAAAATCCATAGCTTTATATAGGTGTGTGATATACAAAACTGTTTGTATATCAAGGATTTGGTAGAAAATCTGCAATCGTAAAGAGGTCAACTTTTGGGAAAATTGTTTTCCTGGGCTTTAACAGATTTTCTTATTTATGAAAGGTTAGCAACATAGAAAAATAATTTGTCAGTCCTGTTTTTAGTCACGTAATCAAAAACCCACTTAAAAAATTAAATAATAGTAAAATTAATTTTTTTTTCAAATCCAAATAGTGCATAGAAGCCGCACAATTCTTATGGGAAATGGCTTTCAGTCAATTTTCCTGAAAATTTCTCGACATCCTGATCAAAAGCTTTCATAGGCACAACCCACTCCTGCCGCTAGTTTTCGATATACAGGGAGCCAAAGATGAAATTTTGATCCCTCCTCATTTTATGCAATTTTTTTTAATATTCAATGCCCGTTCAAATAAGTGAGTTGCTTAGAGTATCTGAGATTAGCAGTTAATATATTTGTTACATTAAATCAGGGTGTAACTGTTTTCCATAATGCGGTTCTTTTGTTACATACAGTAAGATTTGGCTGTAAGGTACATTATATATATATATATATATATATATATATATATATATATATATATACATATAATACATATATATACATATATAACGTACCTTATAACATTTCGCGATTGACCTTAGAATTATTGGGAGATATTGGAGGCCGGTTTAAAAAAGAGCTTTGTCACCCTGTATAAGAATGGATAAGAAAACCACTTAGGGCACATGTTTATATGAATTTTTAGTCACAAAATAAGCCAGGGATTGACTGCCTTCAGTATGTACATTACAGTAAGAAACGCCCTATATATTTTCTGATTTTAGGATAAATTTTTTGATTTTTATAAAATTAAAGAGATTATTGTTCCGCACGAAATTGTTTTGAAGAAGCTTTTTTGCTTTTTGGCAACGTAAAAAATATATATGCAGTAAGTTAATGATATTTTATATTTTAATATATTATTACTATTTATTATTTAAATTATAAATTAACTAGAAGAAAAGAAAGATACAAATTTGAAGCGAATTTATAAAGCTTGAGATTCTTCACAGCGCCCCAAAATATATCAAAATTATCAGAGATTGACAGTAGATTACCAATTTTAAGCTTTCGCTACTTTTATTATAAGTTAACAGGGATAGTTGTTTTATATTTAAGTTAAAAACACAATTTTATTTAATGTTGGCTAAAAAGAAGTCCATTTCGCTTGTTGGAAATTGTATCGCCAACGGGTAGCAAATTCATGAATACCTAAAGATAATAGTATATATTGCATACACATGTTAAGTGTTGCCAATAATCTTCTACTTACACTTTACAGACTAATATTTTGACTTATCTTCTTCTTCGATCGCATCAATAATCAATAACAAATATGGATCAATTGTAATAACTTCTATATTGATTTAATAAAATTCTTAATAATGAATTTTCTTCCTGTAACGACATTGTTACGCTATCTCACTGGTTAACTAACAAGTGAAATATTAAAAATAATTGATAAAGATTCTTGCTAACTATAACAATTTTGTGGGGCATTACAGTACAATTTGTTGTTAAACTAACCACATCTTTCAATTAACAATAATTGTTACATATCGATAGGCACCATAGTATAGCCATTAGTCTGGTTTAAACTAGCACCGCTATTGAGGTCTGCTTTAAAAAGATAACAGTAGGATACTTGTCTTGATACTTCAGAACAACGGACCCCGCACAATTCTTACGGGAAATAGCTTTCAGTCAATTTCCTTGAAAATTTGATATGCTGTAGTTTTCAACCTCCCGATCAAAAGCTTTCATAGGCACAACTGAATCCTGCGGCTAGTTTGCTATATATAGGGAAGCAAAGTAGAAATTTTGCCTGTTCCTTATTTTATTTAATTTTTTTATTTTTTGGTTTTTAAATATTTAATACGCGTTTAAATAATTGAACAACTTACAATATCTGAGATTAGAAGATACTATATGTACTAGTAAAAATAAACTCGTAAATGTAATTATGTGTGCATGTAGTGTATTATATTCCACTGGACGTGAAACACTAATATTCCGTTACAAAAAGCTCAAATAAGCTAAAATAAAGCTGAAATAAACAGTCAGATTTGGCTAATTTTTTAATGTGTTTATTAAAATGAAATAGAGATTAAAGAATTGTATCGCAAATATTTGTAAATAGCTGACATTACCGTGGCCATGTAGTTTAATACACGATTTTAACCTATTCATCATCTGAAAATCTAGATCTCTTAGGCTTACTGCAAGGATATTTAGGTAGGCAGTCAGTGAATTTGTGTCACTTTTAGCGGCTGCATACAATTTGCAGCAGTACAAACCGTGTATTAAAATTGATAGTGTCAGCTATTTACAAATATTTTCGATACAATTCTTTATTTATTATAAATATATTAACTTCTAATCTCAGATACTCCAAGCAACTGAGTTATTTAAACGGGCATTAAATATAAAAAAATAGTAAAAAAAATTGCATAAAATGAGGATTTCTGGTGCTGAGTTTATGCTCTTCCACTCTTGCCGATATTCGCCTGTTAGTTTGCCCCACGTACAACTTTTCACAGTCCTGGCACGGAATACTACATACTCCGTGGTTTTCCAGTTTGATTTTATCTTTTGGGTTTCCAAATAGCTTACCTATAGTTGTTTGTGGCTTGTGTATTGTTTGTATATTGTATTTTCTAAGAATTCTTGCGATTCTGTATGTTGTGCCTTTTACATATGGTAAGACTACTTGTTGCTTTCCCGGTTCATAATTCTTGTTGTTCGTTGTTCGGGAAACCTGTGCATTAATAGCTTTCTCTATGGTGCGATTTGTGTAGCTATTTTTCTTCAAGCACTAAATATTACCTTTAGTTTGTTTTGTCTCGTCTGTGTTTCAGTTAAACGCACGGATCTGGATATTAAGGTATTTGCCATAGCTTGAATTTGTGCTGGGTGATGATGTGATTATATATCTGTCTGTTTGTGTTGGTTTTCTATATACGGTGTATTCGAAATGTTCGTTATACAGTTTTGTGACCAAAACATCTAAAAATGGTAGTTTGTTGTTTTCCTCTAACTCTAAAGTAAATTGTATTCTGGGGTGGATTGAATTTACGTGAGTCAGAAATTTTTCGAGCTCTGCATGACGATGTTGCCATATAATAAATATGTCATCCACATAACGAATCCATAATTTGGGCTTTAAACTTGCTTTCTCAAGAGCTTCTTTCTCGAAGTATATCATAAATACATTCGCGACTACTGGTGATAGCGAGGACCCCATTGGAGCACCATCCATTTGTTTATACGATTTGACATCTAGGCTTGCTATAATATCGTTTTTTTCAAGGACGATATCTCGTATAATTTACTTTAGAGTTAAATGAAAACGACAAACTATCATTTTTAGATGTTTTGGTCACAAAACTGCATAACGGAAATTTCGAATACACCGTATATAGAAAACCAACACATACAGACAGATATTTAAATGCAAAATCACATCATCACCCAACACAAATTCAAGCTGTGGCAAATACCCTAATATCGAGATCCGTGCGTTTAACTGAAACACAGACGAGACAAAACGAACTAAAGGCAATATCTAGTGCTTTAAAGAAAAATGGCTACACAAATCGCACCATAGAGAATATATATATATATATATATATATATATATATATATATAAATATAGATGTATATATATATATATATATATATATATATATATATATATATATATATATATATATATATATATATATATATATATATATACATATATATACATATATATACATATATATATATATATATATATATATATATATATACATATATATACATATATATACATATATATACTATTTGGATGACGCTGCACAAACTAGAAGAATATCTTGCTGAAATTAAGCAAGCAGGTGTCGAAAAAGCTGATTCATTTGTAAAAACCTCGGAGGATTTCAGTCGAATTACGCGAGATATCGTTTTTGAAAAAGATTCATATCATAGCAAGCCCACATGTCAAGTCGCTGTATACTAGTATTCCCACTGACGAAACATTGGGCAGGACTGCTATGAACGAGGATTTCCAGGCACATATAATACAACTCTATCAGCTTTACCTTAAAAATACTTATTTTCATTTAACGGACAAAAGGTATAAACAAACAGATTGTGCTCCAAAGAAGATCTCGCTATCACCAGTAGTCGCAAATGTATCAAAAATATACTTCGAGAAAAAAACTCTTAAGAAAGCAAGTTTGAAGCTCGAGTTATGGATTCGTTATGTGGATGACTTATTTATTATATAGCAACATGGTCGTACAGAGCTCAAAAGTTTTCTGTACTCACGTAAATTCAATGCATTCCAGAATTCAATTTGCTCTAGAGTTATAAGAAAACAACAAACTTCCATTTTTAGATGTTCTGGTCACGCAAAGAGATTTTAATGCAAGATCACATCATCACCCAGTACAAATTCAAGCTGTGGCCAATACTCGAATATCTAGGTCTGTGCGAATAACTGAAACACAGACGAGATAAAACGAACTAAACAAAATATCTGGTGCTTTAAAGAAAAATGGCTGCACAAATCGCACTATAGATAAAGCTACTAACGCACAAAGTTCCCCAACAACGGACACCGAAACTTATGAACCGGGGAGGCAACAAGTAGTCTTGCCATATGTAAAATGCACAACAAACAAAACCGGAAGAATTCTTAGGAAATACAACATATAAATAATACACAAGCCACAAACCATAGGTAACCTACTTGAAAACCCAAACGCAAAATTAAATTGGAAAACCACGGAGTGTATAGCCAGGACTGTGAAAAGTTGTTCGTGGGGCAAACTAAGAGGCGAATATCAGCAAGAGTAGAAGAGCATAAACTAACTACCAGAAACAAACAAACAACTCCTAGATCATCAGGAAGCCGACCACAAAATTAATTTCGGCGGCTTTAGGTCATTATAAGACCAGAATAATCCTAGAAGCCACAGAAATTGCAAAACAAGATGGTTTAAATAAAAGGGACGAATCAATTAAACTACCAACAGTATAGAAGACAATAATAGACAAATTTAAAATCACAAAACACACACACACACACACACACACACACACACACACACACACACACACACACACACACACACACACACACACACACACACACACACACACACACGCACACGCACACGCACACGCACACGCACACGCATACGCATACGCACACTCACACGCACACGCACACGCACCCGCACACGCACACGCACACGCACACCAACACGCACACGCACACGCACACATGGCAATATGGTCATGCAGAGCTCGAAAAATTTCTGACACACGAAAATTCAATCCACCCCAGAATACAATTTACTCTAGAGTTAGAGGAAAACAACAAACTACCGTTTTTAGATGTTTTGGTCACAAAACTGCATAACGGACATTTCGAATACACCGTTTATAGAAAACCAACACATACAGACAGATATTTAAATGCAAAATCACACCATCACCCAACACAAATTCAAGCTGTGGCAAATACTCTAATATCCAGATCCGTGCGATTAACTGAAGTACAGACGAGACAAAACGAACTTAAGGTAATATCTAGTGCTTTAAAGAAAAATGGCTACACAAATCACACCATAGAGAAAGCTATTAATGCACAGGTTTCCCGAACAACGAACAACAAAACTTATGAACCGGGAAGGCAACAAGTAGTCTTACCATATGTAAAAGGCACAACAGACAGAATCGGAAGAATTCTTAGGAAACACAACATACAAACAATACACAAGCCACAAACAACTATAGGTAAACCACTTGGAAACCCAAAAGATAAAATCAAACTGGAAAACCACGGAGTATACAGTATTCCGTGCCAGGACTGTGAAAAGTTGTACGTGGGGCAAACTAACAGGCGAATATCAGCAAGAGTGGAAGAACATAAACTCAGCATCAGAAATAAACAAACAAAACTGTTCTTTTCCTACATCATCAGGAAACGGATGTACACCCGGAATGAAAACACACGCATATATATATATATATATATATATATATATATATATATATATATATATATATATATATATATATATATATATATATATATATATATATATATATATATATATATATATATATATATATATATATATATATATATATATATATATATATATATATATATATATATATATATATATATATATATATATATATATATATATATATATATATATATATATATATATATATATATATATATAGTTTATTTTTATTTTTATATTTAGTTTATATATATATATATATATATATATATATATACATATTCTTCTGCCAATAAATCGATATTTTTCTGAAAAATTAACTATCTTTCATTTTATATTGCATACATCGTATATTCTTAAAGTGGTACCAAGAATGATGATTTTTTTCATTATCCTGTGAGCTCTGTTTACCTGTTTATGTTGTCCTACCTGTTCGGTAAACATCATATATTCGGGCTAGTAACAGCTAACAGCAATTTTCATTATAGCCATTTTGTTTGTCTATCTAAAAAGCAACTTTTAATACCTATTTCGTCTGTTTATCGTTTGACACCCTATTATACTGTCACCCTCGCTTGAACTATAATTTAATGATACTACGCAAAACGCTGATCACACCCAGATGTTCTTTTGTACATTTCCTGTAACTTTCTATGCAATTCCTTTTATAAAGAAATATTATTAACTTTTAACTGGTGTCGATAAATCGAAATTTGCTTGCAAATGAACTTCGCTTATTTTTGATGCTATAAGCACATCTAATTTCGTTTATCATCCGCTCTCCTTTCCCAGCATTCGCTTTCGCGATTTCAACCGTTACCACTTTATGACGGAATATCAAAACGGGTAATATATCTAGGAAAATTATGAATTTCCTGAACATCTAGGAAAAAAATGTCTTGTTCCAAAGACATTATGCCAATGCTAGAGAGATTTTTTAAAGTAATTGTCGTAGAAATTATTCCGGGTACAGTGTATTGTTGACAAGAATGTGTTTCAACTGAGGTTTTTATCTTTAACGGATTAAGTGTAGTAACATTAGAAGAGTGATCTAAAAGCATCCACAGGGAGGATGCATAGAGGGAAGCATAGCGTAAGTATCCAGTGTTATTCAATGCCGTCGTGGTATTACCCAGCGGAGTATTTGTTTCCGTGATTTCGTTTTTGCGTTTATCCTACACGGGGCTTGCTATTCCCCAAAAAAGAACCAAATTCGTGATGGCGATTTGACTAAATTGGTTCGTGTCGCCTAAGGCATTACATGGCATAGATAAGGGATCATATATCCTTGCGTTGACGTTGGTGAAACTTGAAATAAAGAGATATCCACATCATTACTCCTAATGAAACTCAGGAGTTAACAGTGTAACTCAATGTCGGACATGGTATTAGTTGTTTCTGTTATTTCATTTGTTTTTGCAATTATCCTACAAGGGGCTTGCTAGTCTATAGCGACCTGTTGAGCTCAAAATAAGGGGAATTGCGATCGCCTTTTTTCTAAAATGGACCATTACGGCTGCATTATTGCAAGACATGTTCTAGACAGGCATTTTAACAGTATTAAATTGACATTGGTAAAAGGTGAAATACAAGGATATCTATTCTCATTTTTTACTTTTGTTCTACACTATAGCAGTTCGATAGACCCGACAAGGAGCAAAATCGCGATTGTTGTTTGACTAAAATGGCATTGCAGGACATGTTCTAGACAGGGATAATAGTAACCTTGTATTGACGTTAGTAAAACGTGAAATAAAAATATATCCACATCATTACACCCAATGGAAGTGAGAAGTTAACAGTGTAATTTAATGACGGTGGCCATATTAGCCAGCGGACTAATTGTTTCTGTATTCAATTTCTTGTATTTAACATTCTGGGACTTGGTAGTTTGTGCCGGCGTGAAGAGCTCAGCGAAATCGCGATCGTCGTTTGATTAAAAGTGATCATTGCACCTGCACCATTGCAAGACATGTTCTAGACAGGAATCATGTTACCCTTGTATTTACGTTGGTAAAAAGTGAAATAAAAATATATCCACATACTTGCTCACATCGAAAGTGAGAAGTCAACTAATTCAATGTCGTCGTGGTATTAGGTAGCTGGGTATTTGTTTCTGTGATTCCATTTTTCAGCGATTGTCTACATGATGCGTGATCGTGGCGGCCTGATGGGCTCAAAAAAGGGCAAAATCGCAATCGTCGTTTAACTAAAATGGATCATTCCTCCTGCTAAACATGTTCTAGTCAGGGATCATAGTACCCTTATATTAACGGTGGTGAAACGTTAAATAAAAAGATATCCACATCCTTGCTCCCAACGAAAGTCAGGAGTAAATAGTGTAATTCAGTGCCGGTCGTGGCATTAGCCAGCTGAGTAATTGTTACTATGATTCTGTTTTTCAAAATGATTAGCCCTCCGAGATTCTGGGTCCTTTGTTTGTTTGCGGCATAGCTAAAAACTATTTTCATACGTATTTTACTAATATTACTTTTCATTATTAGTAATGGACTATAGTTGCTGATTTCTATTTCGTATTATTTATTGCTGAATCCGCTTTATGTAATCTTGACAATATAAGCGATAATAAATGCTTTCAAAAGCCTCGAAAGAAAAAGATGGTTGTTTGATTTAACTCTACCAATTCAGTCGGGATAAAGAACTAAAAATTGACTTGTTTAAGTATAAAAACTGGTATACTAACATTAACTTATGTGTAATGGTTTAAACAAAATAAAAATTAAACAAGGGTCTGGTGCGATTTAATACAAACCCATTTTTGACATTGTTTTTTCGGGTTTTGTTAGGAAGCTTACCATAAATGTATTACATTTAAGCAAAAAAAGCGTGGATGAAGCATTATTTTTATTAAAAAAATTACAAAACTTTCCATAAACAACGAACAATTTTTAGAAATTTCTTTACTTTTCAATGCTATAGTTGTCAGTTATAAGGTTTTTGGCAAAATGTTTTTGCCTGATTTTAGCAAAACCCTCTTTTATCTTACGAGTTACCGATGACTTTTATTGTAAAAACTGGTTCTTATTACTAACGTCTATATACCAAGAGTCAAGTTATTACGTTCTATTTTTAGATCCCGAATACGTCCGACGTCGGAGTGCTTCTCTGATTATTGACGCATTTAGTGTTCCCTAATATTCTATATTTAGATTTTCCCTTTTTTTTTCAATTTGGATTGAAAAACGCCAACTATAACTTTCTACTTTTCAATCCTCGTTTCAACTTAACATAATACGTATTTTTATTAATTACAAGTAAAAAAAAAGTCATGGCCTGAACGGGGATTCGAACAGCCATTAGTTGCATCCGAAGCCGAGAACGCTCAGGGGTAGCGTTCTCTACGAGGCTTTACACAGAAACTCTAACGAACATTGTTTACACTCCGAACAAGTCATCAGTTTCAGTAAAACGCCGCAAGTGGCCCACTTTATTGAGCCAGGCCACTGGATCGAAAAATAGAAGGTAATAACTGGCCGCTTAGCCAGCAGATGCTTAATGTGCTAACCCGGTAC